>CM045761.1:92458878-92983088 GCA_025200525.1 Camellia lanceoleosa
AATAATGGAGGACAATAGAGTGTGGCAATAGAGGAAGTGAGAAAAAATAGAGGGTTTTAGTTTTTTGTTTTTCTAAAAAATACGCATTGAGAATTATTGTTCCTAAAAGATGTGTATAGAGAAAACTATGTTTTAATATTTAGTGTGCATTGAAGTCCATTGTGATCATTTTGTTTCATGGTAAAATTATAATAAAAATTTCTTTCATTAAGTGTGTATTCATAGAGAAAAAGGTATGGAAATAGAATTTCCTATTTATTTTTGGTAAAAATAGAAACGATAAATATGTTTGGCATTCACGTATTTTAAAAACAAGATGTGGTAGTTGGAAGTCACTTGTTGACCACTGGAGATAATAGGCGAGGGAGAAAGAACAGAACTTATTTTCAAAACAACTCAACTTTTGTTTTAGGAAGAATAAAAAATTTAAAGTTTGACTTTTATAACAAAATAAAGCTTAAAATTTTAATTTTGTCAATTTAAACATTAATTTTTTAAAATTTCTTTTCAATCTAAATTATCAGCCTATTTTCATTAAGTACAATAGACGAAAAAAAGAAATTTTACTTATTAAACTCACTGTAAGTATACGTAAAATAACTAAAATACCATTTTCATTAAATTTAATAACTAAGGCTTCGTTCGGAAACTTGGCTATTTTAGTTAGCTTTTTGACTATTTTATGAGATGAAAAAAAAAAAATTGTGTTTGGGATAATTTGTGGATTTTTTTTATAGTTGAATAAATGGTTGTGAGATAGAGTAATTGATTGATGTGTACAATATAACATTTTATCTTATTGATTATTTTAGTCTTTTTTGTACTTAAAAAACTCTTCCCAAGCAGGGCCTCAAACATTATTTTCTTGTCAATTTAATTAACGAAAATAGAAAGATAGGTTAAATTAAAAATTTACCAAAAATTTAGAATTTAAATTGATAAAATTAAAAATTCATGATTTATTTTATTATAAAAGTCAAACTCTGAATTTATTTTATTTTATTTATTTATTTATTTATTTTTATTTTTTTTGTAATTTCTCCTCTCTCTTTTTTTTTAAATTCAAAATTTAGTAAATTCTATAAATTATTAAGGACATATACATATTGGTATCCCCCTAAAAACCCTCTCTATCAAGGATATATACATATTGTTATCCCCCTAAACCTCTCTCTCTCTATATATATATATAAACCTTTATCCCGAGTCTCATCACTGGCTAGTCGACCGACGCCATTTGCATTAAGCTCAAACTTCTTTCTTGCATATGTGCACCCTCCTTATGGCCACGGCGGTCAGCTAGCCTCACTTCCCTTGTGTGTGTATGTTGTTTTCTCTCTAATAAACTTGAACCCCTAAAGTTTTCCCACCATCTTATTATCATCAGAGTCTTTAGTTTTGCTTGTTAGGGAAAATAGATGATTTTTCACTAGTAAATCAGTTGATGGAAATAAAAACTAATGCGAAAAAATTAAATCAATAACGACACAAGAATTTTTACGCAGTTCCCTCAATATGAGTACACGGGAGCGAAATCTGATTCCGCTATCAACCAAGAGTTTTCAAACGATTACAAATAAGACACGAATGGTTTCACAAACTACCTTTAGGTGAATTCCAAACAATCACAAATAAATAGAGGAAAGACCTCATCAAAATAGATAAACTAATTGTCTTGGAAACAAAGTTCAAGAAGACCTCAAATCTGAACCAAACCAGTATCAAATCAAAAACAGACTTTGAAGCTTTATAGAAGTAACACCGAAGTGGAGCACCCCGAACAAACACACACAGCACTAAACTCTTGTAGCCGCCGAATAATCATTAAATAACAAGTATCTCACAGAGCACTTGAACCTACCGAATAATCATCAATGTTAGCAGCCGCTGCACTTTGGGAAAAAAATAAAACAATACCAAAAAATATTGTTGACACTTGGGCTTTATATCAAAACCTTAGTTGCCATCAAACAGATTTTTAAATACTCATTGAGCCTCCAAAAGTCAGATATAATACATAAAATATATTATAACTAACATGAAACCAAATAAAAAAAAAATTATAAACCAATTGGTCCCATACTTTACTAAGGAGGTATACCCAACAATTTTTCCCCTACTGACTTAGGTGGAGACATCAACCATACTAGCCAAAGTTCGACACTTCAAATGTCTGTTCTTCGACAAAGTCTTAGTCAACATATCCGAAATATTATCATCTGCGTGAATCTTTTCGAGTTGTAACAATTTCGAATCTAACACATCACGAATCCAATGGTATCTCATACCAATGTATTTCAATCTCGAATGAAAAGTGAAATTTTTACTCAAATGAATAGCACTTTGACTATCACAATAAAGCACATACCTTTCTTACTTCAAACTTAACTTTTGCAAAAAATTTCTTCAACCATAATTCTTCCTTTCAAGTTTCCGTAATGGCTATAAATTCAACTTCGATAGTTAAGAGAGCAACATATTTTCATAATTTAGATTGTCATGTCATAACTCTCCCTACAAATGTTATCAAATACCCCAAAGTAGATTTCTTATAATCAACATCATCGGCCATGTCGGAATCTGTAAATCAAGCATCGACTTACTATCTCTAAAACACAAACACACATTCGAGTCCCTCAAAGATACCTTAGAATTCATTTCACCCCTACCCAATGTTCTTTACCTAGATTAGAGAGAAAACGACTCACCACACCAATAGAGTGAGAAATATTTGGCCTTGTACAAACCATGGCGTACATCAAAGAACCAATCGTTGAAGCATAAAGAATTATTAACATCTCTTCCTTGTCTTTCTCACTTGTAGGACATTGATTCGAACTAAGCTTGAAGTGACCCGCAAGTGGACAACCAACCAGCTTTGCTTTATTCATATTGAACCTTTCAAGAACTTTTTCAATGTAGCTTTCTTAAGACAACCAAATCAGTCTCTTTTTATGATCACGAACAATTTTCATTTCAAGTATTTGTTTTTACGGTCCCAAATCTTTCATAGCAAAAGACTTGCTCAACTCTAATTTCAACATGTTAATCATAGTAGAATCTTGATCCACAATTAACATGTCATCAACATAAAGCAAAAGAATAATAAATTTGTCATTCAAATTTTTTTTCACAAACACACAATGATCCGAAGTGGTTTAGAAAAATCATTATTCATCATAAAAGAATCAATTTTTTTATACCATTGCTACAGCACTTGCTTGAGATCATACAATTTTTTTTTTTCAATTTGTAAACAAACTTCTCTTTTCCTTTTTTCACAAAACCTTCCGGTTGCTCCATGTAAATTTCTTCTACAAGATCACTATGAAAAAATGCGGTCTTCATATCAAGTTGTTCAACTTCAAGGTTCTTACTTGCAGCCATGCCAAGTACAACCTGAATAGAAGATATATTCACAATCGGCGAGAAAATTTCATTAAAGTCAATACATTTCTTTTGCCCAAAACCTTTCATAACAAGACATGCCTTGTGCCTCAAATTCTTGCCATCATTCTTCAATTTGAAAACCCACTTATTTTTTAGAATTTTCCTCCCCTTAAGCAACTTCACCAAATCATAAGTGTGATTTTCAAGCAAGAAATTCATTTCCTCTTCCATTGCCTTTTTTCCAATCACATTTCTTTCCATGTTCAATTTCTTCTTGGTAGTTCTTGAGCTCCCCTTGATCTGATATCAACACGAACTCATTGGAATGATACTTTTTCGAAGGTTTTCGGTCCCTTATGGATTTCCTTAACTCAAGTTGTGGTGGCAATTCTTGAATTAGATGCTCTTCCTCAATTTCTAGCTTAACTTCATTAGGATTAGTATCATCCTTACATTTGCAATAGTTGGTTGCACATCTCTCCCATTTTCATCATCCACCGAAGATGAAGGAGATGGATATATTTCAATGAGATCACTAATTTTTTGCTCCAATTGATCACCTTTGTTAAAGTTTTCAATTGTTTAGTCTTCAAGAAACACAATATCACGGTTTCAAATAACTTTCTTGTCAACCGGATCCCACAATCTATAACCAAATTCATCATGTCCATAGCCAAGGAAAAAAATTGTCTTAACTGGCTATCAAGCTTGGACCTTTTATCCTTTAGAATGTGAACAAATACTCGACAACCAAACACTCTCAAGTGCTTATAAGACACATCTTTGCCGATCCAAACTCTTTTGGAAACATCACCATTCAAATGATAGGAAGGAAACAAATTGACCATGTCAACCGCTATCCTTTTTGTTTCACCCCAAAAGGATCTTGGCAATTTAGCATGTAAAAGCAAACACCTTGTTCTTTCCATAATGGTTCGGTTCATCCTCTCAGTAACGCCATGTTGTTGAGAAGTCTTCTTAACTGTTTTGTTGTGCCGAATACCTTGGTTGCAACAATACTTATCAAATGGCCCAATGTATTCACCACCATTATCTGTTCAGATGCACTTCAATTTCTGCTATATTTCTCTTTCAACCATTACCTGAAAATGCTTAAACACATTTAAAACTTGATCTTTCGTTTTTAATGCAAAATCCCAAACTTTTCTTGAATAATTATCAATAAAAGTAGCAAAATAAAGTGCACCATTATGTGTTCTAACTTTTAAAGAACCACAAAGATCCGAATGAATCAACTCTAAACCATTTTCTTTTCTAGAAGGAACATTTTTATGAAAAGAAACTATATGTTGTTTGTCTGCCAAGCAATGAACACAAATTTTAAGATACGTACTTTTCAAACCGGGTAGAAGCTCTTTCTTGAACAAAACTTGCAACCTCTTTTCACTCATGTACCCAAGCCACTTGTGTCACAATTCGGTAGAAGTATTATCCTCAAGTGCACTAATAACACCTTTACAAAATTTTCCTTACATCAAATAAAGTATGTGAGTCTTCTTACACTTAGCCACCACCAAAGAACCTTTTGTGAGCTTCTATTTTTCATCACCAAATTCGTTATTGTAACCTTCATCTTCTAGCTTCCTGGTAAAAATCAAATTAAGGCGAATGTCTAGAACATGCCTCACATCTTTAAGCAGCAACTTGTAACCCAAATTTGTTTCCAAGCACGTATCACCCATGCCAACAATCTTGGACAAACCTTCATCACCCATTTGAACACACCCATAATCTCCTTTGGTGTAGGTAGTGAAGAAATCAACTCGAGAAATCGCATGAAAAAAAACACCAGAATTAATCACCCAATTACTCTCTTGGCTCACAAAATTAATAAAATTATCTTCACAAACGACTATGAAATCACCATTGGTAGTAACCGTCATTACGCCTTCTTAAATTTTATTCACACTTTTATCACGCCTTTTCTTCTTGTTCTTGAGCTTTTGACATTCCTGCTTCACGTGCCCTTTCTCATGGCAATAATGGCACTCAATGTCTTTCTTTGAAAAAGAGTCATCTCTTAATTTGTCACGACTTTGATCACAACCATGAGAAGTCTTACTCTTTTCCTTTGTTTTGCTTAGGCCTCTCACAACAAATGCCTTTGAATGAGAAGAACCCGTTGATTTTTTTCTAGTTTCTTTATTCAATAAGCTACTAATGACTTGGCTTATTGTGATTACTCCATCGAGCGTGAAATTACTAACTATCACAACCAAAGTCTCTCAACTTTCAGGCAAAGAACTAAGTAGCATCAAAGCCTGTAACTTATCATCAAAAATAATTTTCATAGAAGCAAGTTGGTTAACAATACTCGTTATTTCATTCAAATGTTCTGGAATAGGGCTGTTATCTTTATATTTTAAATTAACTAACTTCCGAAATAGAAAGGCTTTATTTATAACTGATTGTGATAACCCAATCCGTACTATGCTTAATTATGCATGTGATTATGTGTGTGATATGAATTTTCAAGTTTAAGTATGCGAATTATGTGAATTTGGAATAATATCTGTTGAATGTAGGAATATATGTTGCAATTATAACTTTGAACTGAAATTGAAAGTCATAGATGCGCGATAATCAAAAACCGACTTCATATTTGTGATTAGCATGATTTTTAGAGCCTATGGTGAAATTTTGAAAAAATATGATTCGTAATGTTTTAATTAGCCTAATTGATATATCCCTAGCTCTTGTGTTCATCATTTGTAGTGGAGAGCTCTAGAGAGTGAGCTAGAGAGAGAGGAAGAGAAAAAAAACTACAGATTTGGAAGAGATTCAAGGGGCTAACCCTAGATTTGTACTAAGGTATGATAATCTACTTGGAATCTTTATATATGTCTCATCCTTCGCTTGATATCAAGAGGAAATTGGGAACTATGGATTAAGGTTTGAGATATGTAATGGTTGAGCTAAATATATGAAATTGAACCTTAATCTCCCCATTTTTGTAATTTGAGTTCATCCTTGTGATTAATCCATGAAATAAACTCTAGATGGTTCATACAACCAAGATTTGTTGGAAGATTCACCATGTTTGTATGTATATCGAACTTGTGTATATAATTTATGAATATATGAAAAAGATGAGACCATGAATCTAATGTTGAAGCAAGATTGATATGTTTTAAGTGAAATTATACCTAAATCATGTTAGTATATGAAGTTTTGAGTTAGTTTTGCATGAATTTGGGCTTGAAATTGAGTTTGGGAACTTGGCTTCAAAACTACATTTTCGTACTGTCTGGTTTTGCCCAGACTACTTGTGCAGCCACGGGCTCCACACGATCGAAGCATGAACAATTTTGGTGAGCATCGTTCTGTACGCTTGAGCGGTTCGTACTTCTGCACGAGCAAAGCCAAACCACTTGAGCGGTTGGATTGGTTGCACGTGTGGCTAGGCAGAGGAGAAAATCCTGCTTTCTCATGTTGATCTTTCTGACCTTTTGAATGTATTCTTGTCCTTATGTAAACCCTCCAGAGTATGAATGATGATTTGAAACCATTGGAAAAAAAGGCTGTGAATCACTAAAAGAAAATGTACGAAATGATCAGATTATTTATCAAATCTGTATATGAAATGTTTGTGTAGGTCGTGTACTGGAGGAAACGCCACAAGATCCAACACACTATGAGTAATAGTATTGTAAAAATATGTTCTTAATTAATTATTTTGATCCAAGTATGGTTACTTATCCAGATATTGTGTTTTGATTTAAGTGAATGAGTTTTATGAACTTTATATGACATGTGTAATATGGACTTAAGATCATTCCATTTATGCTATGATGTGCTTGGGCCCAACGCTGTTCTATTAAAGATATGTGATATATGATTGGACCTGAGACCATTGTGTTAATATGTGGGCCCAAGGCCGTTTTGTCATATGTGGGCCCGAGGCCGTTTTGATATATTGGACCCGAGGTCATTTTGCAATATGTGGGCTTGAGGCGGTTTTGATATATTGGACCCGAGGTCATTTTGTCATATGTGGGTCCGAGGCCGTTTTGCCATATGTGGGCTCAAAGCTGTTTTGATATATTAGACCCAAGGTTGTTTTGCCATATGTGGGCCTGAGGCCGTTTTGATATATTGGATCCAAGGTCGTTTTGTTATATATGGGCCCGAGGCCATTTTGATATATATTGGACCTGGGGTCGTTTTGTTATATGTGGGTCTGAGACCATTCTATAATATGTTAGACCCAAGGCCGTTCTGTGAATGTGATTATGGATAACGTTATGAATGATGTAATTTTGGAAATGCATTGTGTTCACCTCATTTGCTTTCTTTTAATTCGAGATTATTCATTTGCTTCTCTTTACTTTACTATTATACATTGAGCTTCGCTCACTCTATATGATGTATGCACATGTAGGTGACCAACAACATGGAGCCCAACCTTAGAGTCTACTTCAGGAGTTATTTTATAAACCCGTTGGTCAAGTCTCTAAGATGGAGCTTTTGCTCTTGACTCACATTCCAATTATGACTTTGTTTTGATTTTGCTAAATGGCCTTGGGATATGTAAACAATATTTATAGAGTTTATTGTACATAAGTTTTTGCATGGGCATGTAAGTGTGTGTGTGATGTGCTATGATATAAGCAATGTGTGTTTTGATCATATTGGTTCGATGGACTTCTTTATTTGTGTTATGCTTCTGCTTATGACCCTATTATTGTTATTATTCTATATTTTTGTATGAGGCCGTAGGTAATCAAGTGATTGCTGGTCGGTTATGATTTAAACCTCTAGGGACTGGTTTGGGTCGTGACACTGATTTTCTGTCATAAAGACCTAATTTTTTTTCATAAATCATGTGTCGAAATTTCAGTAGCAACATGAAAAAACACACTGTCATCAATATATTGATGGATAACATTAACAGTTTTTTGATTAATCCGCTTCCATTCATCATCTTTCATACCATCGGGTTTACTACTATTACCCTCAATATGCCCATACAAATCTTTACAAAATAATAGATTCTCTATTTTAGTTTGTCAAGTTACCTAATTGCTTTTATTGAAACTAGACATACTCCCCACAATCCCCTCCATTGATTTATGCAAATAAATAAACCCAAATAAACTGTATACTCTGATACTAGTTACTAGGAAAAATAGATGCTTTTTTACAAGTAAATCAATCAATGGAAATAAAAAATAATGCGGAAAAATTAAATTAATAATAACACAAAAAATTTTATATGGTTCCCTCAATATGAGGTATGTCCACGGGACCAAAATCCCATTCCATTATCAACCAAGAGTTTTCAAACGATTACAAATAAGACACGAATGGTCTTACAAACCACTTTTAGGTGAATTCTAAATAATCATAAATAAATAGAGAAAAAATCTCACCAAAATAGATAAACAAATTGTCTTTGAAACAGAGTTGAAGAAGACCATAAATCTAAACAAACCAGTATCAAATCAGAAACAGACTTCGAAGCTTTGTGGAAGTAATACCAAAGTAAAGCACCTCGAACAAACACACACAACACTAAGCTCTGGCAGCACACATATTAATCATTAAATAACAATTATCTCATAGAGCACTTGAATCTACCAAATAATCATTAATGTTAGTAGTGGCCGTACTCTGGGAAAAAAACAAAATAATATCAAAAAATATCGTTGACTCTTGGGTTTGATATCAAAATCTTAGTTGCCACCAAACAGATTTTTAAATACCAATTAGACTTCTAAAAGTCAGATATAATATATAAAATATATTATAACTAATATCAAATTAAATTAAAAAAATTTTAATGAACCAATTAGGTCTCATACTCCACTTAGGAGCTATACCCAATAGCTTAGGTGTGTTTCGATCTGTAGCTTGCGGTTTGGTGTTTCCGGCAGTCTCAAGTCACATTGGGTTTTCATTTGGCGGTGTCTGGTGGTCCAGTATGGGCGCTTCTCTATGATGTTTCAGTGGGATGTAGTAGTGTGCAACTGCGACTGTGGGAGTTTAGTTGGGTTGTATGGCAAATGGGTGTCTAGCCGGTTGGGTTTTCCGTGTTGGTTGGGTGTTTATTGGGTGTTCAGCAGATGGGTGTTTGAGAGGTGAACTCAGTTTAGGTGTTGGTTGGAGTTCTTGTGGATGTTGCTTGGTTGTGTTGGTAAATGGTGGATAGCAAATGGGTGTTAGCCGATAGATGGATGTTGGCCGATGGGATGTTTGGTGTTGGTTAGGTGACTCTTGGTTGTTCTACAAGTGAGTGTTTGAGAAGTGGTCTCAACTTAGGTGTTGTTTGGGAGATGGTATGGTTGAAGGAGGTTCGAGATTCTTCCAACAGAGGGAACCAGCGTGGTGGAGCAGGGTGTGTTGTGTAGAGAAGTGTGAAATCGAAAACGTAGGAGACAGCTTGTTGTGGGAAATTGCGCCGAAATAATTTTATATTTGCATGACACTACAATATATAAGAGTTTTAAAAATTAAATTTTTTAGTTTTTAAAAGTAAAAATTTTGTAATAAAAAAATATTTAGAGACTAATTTCTATCTTCGAGAATAGTTGCTAAAAGGTTGTTCTGAAAAGTCAAAAATAAGGTTTTTAATAACAAAATTTTGAAAATGTCACTAATAAATATATTTTTAGGGATAAAATAATTTGGTCTTAAAATGGTTTATTTTTTTAGACAAAAAAATTAGTCCCAAAAAGATAATAATTCGTCACTAATGTTCAATTTTCGTTGCTAAAAATATAATGACAACACTTTTCGTAACAAAAATATTTGGTTCCTAAAAATAATTTTGTTCCTAAATTTTGGTTTCTAAAACCTTAATTTTTTATAATATGGGAGACAACTTTGGGTTGCAGTAGGCAGACTGTTTTAGGGTTCACGTATTTTGGATGGTAGTTAAGATCTACTTAATTATTATTAGAGTAATGCTAGGCTTCAGGAAAATATTTCAGGAAAAGCTTCAGGAAAATGGAGGAGGAGGAGGGAGGGGGGGGGCCATCAAATGGAAGAGAGAGGCGGAGGAGGCGGGCAGAGGCGGGCGCGTAGGCTAGGAGGCGGAGGCAGAGGCAGACAACGGCCGAAGGCAGTTCACCACGATCGGTACTTGACGACGCTCGATTCCTCCTCCTCCTCCATTTTCCTGAAGCTTTTCCTGAAAAATTTTCCTGAAACCTAGCATTTTTGTTATTATTATTTGTTTGTTTTTTCTGTCCTCTTTAAAAAAATAATAAAAAAATAAATCACGAGACCGAAGGGTTGATTGTAAGAATGTAACTAGCAGCAATAAGGGAGTTTGCACTTTCTGAATCTCTCTAAATGCGTCTTTTTTTCTTATACCTTTAATTTCATATTTTTAATGAAATTTTTACTTTACCGATAATATATATATATATATATCAACAATTTTTTTATAACAAAAATAAATTTCAAACGAATTTTCGTTATAATTTTCACAATTTTTAAAAATAGAAGCTGAAAAATACAAACGTTACCAAATGGTTGTTTTTATTTATTTATTTTTTTAAAAATGGCAGCAATTTTCAAAATTTCCAAACTTAGGAATTGAGTTTTGTAATGAAATAAACCTTAATTTTTTAATTTTATCAATTTAAACTCTAAACTTTTGATTTGTTTCCAATCTAATCTATTTGTTTATTTTCATTAAGTAAAATTGATGAAAACGTGAATATTGTAGTCGTTAAACTCAATAAAAATGATATTTTAGACATTTTATGTATACTTATATTGTGTTTAATGACTAAAATATTCTTTTTTTGGTCCATTTTAGTTAACAAAAAATAGTAAATAATTTAGATTGAAAATAAATCAAAAAATTATGATTTAAATTGACAAATTCAAAAACTCATGATTTATTTTATTATAAAACTCAAACCTTTTTGTAATCGCCCCAACAAGTTTTCATTCTTCTCTCCCTCTCCCCTCATCCAGCCACTTCCCCTTCCCTCTCGCTAGCCACTGCCCAACTTCCCCGACAACTCATCAAACAAGTTTTCTTATTTTTCTTAATTCTTTTCTCTAAACATTTGTTTTCCAAATATTCCCAATAGGTATTCGATCCACACAAAATTTTACACAAACAGTTCAGTGAGAGTAGTTGCAAATAACTAAGGCTTTCCATATCCATTGCCAATTATGAAATCATATTCATTTATGATCGCGAACACAAGATTAATCTGAAAAACTTGAATCAAATATTAAGTTAAGCACAACCATGAACAAGAATAAACAACTCCAAAGTTTCCAGGGGGAAATATATCAACTTATACCACACTGAAATCATATTCTGCAAAGCATGTTACTCGTCTCTATTTATCATTCCAACACCGCTTTCATTCCTTTTTTCCCTTGGCTTCATCGTACAACTGATCAATGCGGTCCTGCAGATGACATGGGCAAAAGAGAAATGAGAGGCATCAAACGGTCAGCTTTCATGGTGCAACCAGAGACTCAATAGCAAGGGTCGGTTAAGAGATCAGTTAAAGCTTTTATGTCCATTTTTTTGCGGCATTGGATTTTCAACAAATGAGACAGCATCTCAAGCTTTTGTTGCAACCAATGCAATAAAGTGAAGACTTGGCTTACTTCGTGTCTAATTGCAATGCTAGGAAACTAGTTTGCATAGGCAAGGGAGAGGTCTCTTCGTTCGAACTGCCAATTCCTGATCTGAATTATGAGAAATCCTACAGATGGATTCACCCAAAAAAAAAAAAAATCCTACAGATGGCATATTATGCCTCAACTTTCACAACCACATTCTCCTAGAAAGATGCGGAGTTAAAAGGCTTGAAAGCTCAACACCAATCCCTCCAAAGTCAGAAACAACTTGTTTGACTGCCACTACTAATGCTGTGTTTGGTTGGAGGATTTTGGGAGGGATTTGGAAAGGGAAATGGAAAAGATTGGTGAAATGTGAATAAAACATGTCTATATTTCACATAGTTTCACACACTTTTTCCATTTCCCTTTCCAAATCTCTCCCTAAATCCTCAAACCAAACACAACATAAATGTCGAGCACTCAGACTAGCTTTGAAAGACGGCAAGGGACATGTTTCTTTTTTTCGGTAGAAAACATTCTCATGGGGGAAAGATTTTATGTGAAAAACATTTTTCAGATAATTTTTCTACAATTTTTTTTTTTCTTTTTTTGGGGTTGTGACCATAAAACTGATATGCTAGTACTTTGTTCTATTGGTGTGCCGGCGGCGAAAAAAGTGGTAGCAGCGGCAGCAGTAATTTAAGAAAACTAACTAGTCGAAAAAACAAACTTTGTTTTAGCAGGGTCTAAGGAGGGCAAGATGATTGCAACTTTACCCAAATTTTTAGAGAGACTATTTTCGTGACTCAAGCCCCTCCACTATGGATGCTAACAACAAATCTTATCATTTGATTAAGTCGCTCTTTTGAGTTCTTAATCAATTTTCATATCCAATTCTGTTATAGAATTCTTCTTCTTCACCTTTGATGAAATACAAAATTTTTATCATTGAGTTTTCTATTGTATAATATTATATTTACATTTTACATGAAGTGTTATATTTTTTACATTTCTTTTTAGTAGAATATAGGCTTATTTTGTGTATACTTTTTAATAAATGTTTATTTAAATTAAATTAGTATGTAATTTGTCTATTTTGGTAGGATCTTGCGATCCTTGATCCGATTCTACAATTCGATCCTGTAAACACCTCCAACATTTAAAATGCAAAAAACATTTTCCTTCTAAATCAACTCATTTTCCATTGACCATGAAAAAGTTTTCCATCAATTTCTGTTTTCCACCAAAACAAATGGAGGCATTACAGTAGAAATTAAGCCACGAGCTTGGAAAGAAAAGGGAGGAAAGGCAACCAAGAGAAATAGAAAGAACAAACATACCTTGTAGTATTTCAGCAGCTGTGGCCTCTTCAGTTTAAATGTTGGAGTTATCAGATCCCTCTCAATGTCAAAAGGATACGGCTCCAAATGAACTGCCCTCAACATTTCAAAACCTCTAAGCTGTGAATGTCTTTCATGTCAGATAGGAAAAACATAACTAAGCTTAGAACTAGCAATAAGGAGTTAAGGGGTTTATTCACATACCTTGTTTTTCTGAGCGGTGCTATTGAGTTCATCTAAAATGTACTTCCTTGCCTTTGAGCTTTCACACAATAATTTGAAATCTCCTGTTTCATTATTGTTTACCGCCCATTCCTCGAGTGCCTTTCTATCGGGGACCACAACAGCCACAAGGAAGGACTCAAAACTGTTCCCATAGACCCAAACCTGTGCACCAGTGAAAATCTAATCAAGTAAATTTCCTCATTCAAGAATAAGAGAAACTACTGAATACGGTAGTTTCAATGGAGCATTCGAAAATACAATATTGTAGCATGTAACATTTTTACTACTGCTATGAGTGCTATGGTTGGTTAATCATCAACATACAGATGTCACAAGAGGGCATTGCAAGAATGTGCTTTCAATGCTTTCCACAGCAACATATTCCCCTTGAGACAGCTTGAAAATGTTTTTTTTCCTGTCAATGATTTTCATTGCTCCATTAGGCTGCCATTCTCCAATGTCACCTGCAAGGATCAAAAATTCATTTTGGTATATTGTTTCGGTTAGCTTGAAAATGGAAACATAAGGACACATAAGGAAAATTAGAAAAAAAAAGAAAATATTGGAAACAAAAACTAAAACCTATACAAATCTTAATGACTTTTAATTATGCTTGTTTTATCTTCTCCTCTCTATCTCTTCTCTTATCTTGTTTCTTGGATTCTCTAATATATTTAATATTATTGTTTACTGTCAAATTTTTCTTTTGTCAAAAAAAGGCAAACAAAAATCAGCGTTGTTATTATTTTTAATAGGTGTTGAAACAACTTATTGTTTCAGTATATTTTTAGTGCATTTTTAATATGTTTTGGTGGAAAGATAGGAACTTCGGCATTCCACTAATGTTTTGTTCGGTTCATTAGGAAACAGAAATATTTCAGCTGTTTTGATGGAAAATAAACAAAAATTCATTCTTTGGTCACCTGCAATTGTATTGTTTTTAGGTACTAAACAATTGTCTTAAAAACAAGGAGAAATTACTAAAAACACTCCAAAGTTTAAGTCTTGTAACAAAATAAACCGTGAATTTTTAATTTTATAAATTTAAATCCTAAATTTTTGATTTGTTTTCAATCTAAACCATTTGTCTATTTCTATTACGTAAAATCAATGAAAATATGAATATTTTAGTCATTAAACTCATTAAAAATGATATTTTTTGACATTTTATGTATACCTACAAAGAGTTTAATAACTAAAATATTCTTTTTTCCATTGATTTTACTTAACGAAAATAGGCGAATGATTTAAATTGAAAACAAATTTAAAAAATAGGGTTTAAATTGATAAAATTGAAAACTCAAGGTTTATTGTGACAAGGCTAAAAACAAACATAGTTCAAGATTGACTACACCTGCCACAACTTAAGTCAATTTGTCTTAAAAACAAACATTATTTTTAGGTACTGCACTTGACTACACTCATCATGGCTTAAATTTCTTTAAGAAATTCTGACCTGTATGGAACCACCCATCCATGAACACGTCTTCAGTTAGATCTTGCCGCTTGTGGTAGCCAGAGAACAAGGTTTTCCCCCTGAGGCAAATTTCTCCGCGTGGCACACTGGCAAGTGCATCGTATCCCAGCTCTGGCACTGACTCGAGCCTTGTCTCGATGGTTGTCATGGGGACTCCAACTGTTCCCATCATGGAGAATTCATCGGCTATGGATGCAAAACATCCACCACAGCTTTCAGTAAGACCTGAAATTTAGTTAAGATTTTAGAGAAGCAGTTAGTCAACTCAATGAGAAGGAATCCATAAAACCGGTGAAAAAGAATTCAATTCAAGAACTTAAGATATATCCATAAAGAATCTTAAATAAGCCACTCGTCTAATGGTCACTAGAATGTTGCTCGCACTCTGTTAACTGACACTTCATTTTCAATTTCCAAAATGGCCTTCTAAAGTTCTTTCCAAAAGGAAAGTAGTGTCAATTAAACCACATAAAGTTCAATGGATTTGATTGTAAATAAATAGTGTAGCAAATGTGCTAGCTAATTGGGGTGGTGATCACTGTGATTCTTATTTCTCTAATTTTTCAAAATTTCCGAGAATAAGAAAAGATTTTTATAAATTTATGGTCATTACTGAAGTTTCTTCCAAAGCCATCCTAAACGTCATGAGCTGAATTTTCATCAAGTCATTCATCCATACCATATCCTTGCGATAAGACACAGCAGCATGTCACCCTCAGAAACTCCTCCACATGCCTTGGCAAAGGTGCAGCCCCAGATAATAGAATACGTACTCGTCCCCCTAATCCTTGTTTGATCTACCACGAATCAAAATTCAAAAATTACTAAGTATTTACACAAATTTTGTGATATACTGATTACGGAGGATGCATAACTGACCTTATCAAAGACAAGCTTGTCCAAGAGAGGAGCTGCTTTGTCTTGTTGCAGTCCCTTCTCCAGATTGCTCAGTTTGCTGTTAATAGCTTCCTCATATCAAGTACGGTAAAATATTGCATAAAAGTGACAAAGAAAATGAAAAAAGGATTACAACAGGACGTACTAATTATACGCATATTGAAACAGTGTCTTCCTCAATGCTCCTCCTGCTGAGATTTTCTCCATTATACCTCCACATGCAAATTATTTCCATGGTTAGCAAAACAAGAATCAACAAAGCATGCGGTCATATAGGAAGATGATTTTTGTACCTGTGTATATCCGGTCATAAACTCTAGGAACCCCACAAAACATCGTTGGTTTCAGTTCAACAATGTCCTCAATCAAATATCTGACATCCTTTCAGTAAAAAGAGAGAAAAAATGAGTCGCAAGAACAAATTGAACTAACAAGAAATATAATAAACAACGGCAAGAAATGAATGTTAATCTTACTCCTTGCCAAAATCCTATTGAAGAACCGCTGTAGATGCAATAGGTTTCGATTATCTGATCATATATATGGGCTAAGGGAAGAAATGAGAAATATGTATCTTCTTCTGTTCCCTGTAAGAGAAAAAGTTATTGTTGTATTCTTTAGTGCTATTATCACATGATTACTGCAAAGATGACATTTTAGCTCTATGAAAAGTAGGTCATAACATTGGTCGGTACATGAGATTACTTCTTAGGTTCAAATTTCAGAGCAAGGTTCGGAAACAATCACTTTTGAAACATGAAAGATATACAATCTAATTTTACCGCTTCGACAGTTTCTAATAGTAGTTGGTTTGTAGACAAAACTTCTGCCATGATAGCCCCATTAGTTAAAATAACACCTTTAGGCTCTCCTGTCGTTCCACTCGTATACATTATCGTGCAGATGTCACTTCTCTGTTTTTTAGGAAGCTCGTGATCCAAATTTCCCTGAAAAAGATAGATAAACAAGGTGAGGTGGCAACAACAATCAAACTGAGCAACTGCTTAAACCACCAAAGAATGGACTACTTGAGCTGTAAAATAAAATATTGATGTGAAGGACTTACCAATAGAGCAAATTCTTTCCAAGAGAAGCAAGATACACCAAGGTCTTCAGCTTCCTTCTTTTGCCCACTCGAAATCTCCCCAAAGCTGACAATAGCTTAACAAAGGAAGAAGCAGTTTTTAGTAACATCCCCAGAACGTAAATTTATGCTCCATTATGCTCCATTTGTTTCGGCAGAAAATGTTTTCTACATTTTTATGGTGTTTGGTATGACAAAAAATGAAAGTCAACAGACAACATTGTCATGGTTAATGGAAAACTTATTTGGTCAAAAAATGTTTCTAATTTTGAAAGTGGAAAATGTTTTCCGGATGCTAAGAAACAACATATAGAGAAGATGAGTGTAGGAAAGATGAGTGTTGTTGAGATGAGGATGTAAAGCTGGACGTGTGGCAAGATTAAAAAAGACAGAGTTAGGAATGAGTATATTCGAGAATGGGTAGGAATAGTACCGATAGAATATAAGTTGAGAAAGAATAGATTGAGATGATTTTGTTATATACAACGGAGACTAACAGAGGCCGTAGCAAAGAGATGCGATACAGTGACGGTAGATGATAGTGTTAGGGATGGGATAGACCTAGATTGGCGTGAACTAGTATAGTAAATAGATATATGAATCTCCTTAATTTGACTAACAAAATAGCCTTGGATAGAGTCAAGTGAAGAAGAATGATTCATGCAGCCGACCCCATTTGATGGGACTCAAGACTTGATTTGATTTAGTTTGATTTGGTATTATAACTTACCAATGCCCACACTACCACCTCTACCACGACGCCATCACAACTACCTCCAACACCACACCACCTGCCACCACCATTGCCACCACGACTATCACCTCCACCACCATTGTTACAACCACCACCACTAATACTACCAATAGCAAATTAGTTTCAAGGTCACAACCGAATATAGGCAAAAAAAATTTGGAAAGTATGTTTTGTAGAACAGGTTTTCTGCCAAAACAAAAGGACCGCTAAGTAATAGTCATTCTAACAAAATTAACCTTACACGAGTTATGACCTACTTTTTAGATGTGAAGTACACCTTGCAAGGCATGTTAGTATCTGCACAAGGAGTTAAAATTAAGTATTACAAAAATAGATTATTAATACCACTCATCTCACTAATCGAGAATCAAAGCCTTCCGGATTATTTACCCATTGAACATTTGGAGATGGTAAAACCAAAAATTGAAAACAACGAAGCTATGTGGATAGCCAAATCAAAAGAAACATATGCTCATTAAGTAGAGTGTAATCAGATTCAAGCTCTACAAACTTTCTTCTTCTTTCTAGGATTGGTACCACCTCACTGGATTGGTTAATAGTCACTCGAGCATTTCACACAAGGGGGCATTTCTCAGCAAGAAAAAGGGCTTAAAAGCTCCTTTATCAAACTGATACTAATTAATAATTTTATAGTATAAGTTTTTCTTTAAAAAAAAAAAATTTAAATAAAATTATTGTATTCTTCTTTTTGATATGTTGCTATATGAGCAGCTCTGGTGGTCGATCTTGGGTCTTAGTTGTGGTTTCAATCATGATAAAGAAGGTTTGGTGATTGTATAGTTCCCAAACAGAAATATTGCTGAATATTGATTATGATAATTCCCAAATTGATAAATTTTTGGTCGACGGAGAAGAAATGAAAACATACAGCCGGTATCTTGTTCTCTTGAACAAAAGCTATTGAAACTTCGGCATGGTTGATGATGAACTCCACGGCATTTGCACCTGTGACACCAGCAGAACCAAGACAGACTCAATGGCTATAAAATTTAAATTTACTCAAGTATGTATTCTGCATTTCAAGCTCACAAATGCTGAAAATAACAGCCTAATCGTTTATTGAAAAGGTTGAAAACATACCGAGTGTGTCATACAGTGGTACATAGGTTATGCAATGGCTGTTACAAGCCTGTGTAAAAATCAAATAATTATGTTCACAGAATACTAGGAAGTTAAATAAGGTTTCCAACACTGAAAAATAGGTAATTCAAATTGGTAATGATTTTGGCCTACTTATTAGGTAAAGAAAAACACTAGTATAATAAACAAGAAAGACTGCCATTGCAAATGTGTGTACATAGAGGCAACAAGTTTCTTCCTACATTCTGGCCATGCCTGATTAGTGGATAAGAGTGATAGGACTATTTTACCCCGGGATAAAATTATACTGCATTTGGTTTGTACTTGGGACATGGGCTGGATGAACTGTAAAATGACTAAAATATCATTTTCCGAATAAGTTAATCTGGATAAGCTATCCCACCTAATCTTATTAACAAATCAAACAAGCGACGAGCGATAAAGTATACCTCCATGGAGATTATCCATTCGGGGCAATTGGATCCATATATACCGCAGCGGTCACCCTGAAAACACATAATCCCACAATTTACACTAATCAGTCACAACTATATTTACTTCAAATCAGTGGTTTGATTAAAATTACAACTTACAGGATTGAGGCCGCGGCTCCGGATTGCGGAACCAATCCGAAGAGCAGCATCATAAGCCTCCTCATATGTGAACCAAACATACGGACCCGCCTTTCAAAAAAATTCACATTGAAATTGATGATCAGTCATTTCTTATCTTATCTGGAACTAGAAATCATGGGACTTAATGGGCTTTCATGTTGCTTTTCTTTATACTGACTAAAGTGATATGATTGATAATGGTATTTTCATTCTGGTTGAAGCACATATGCACATATATACTTATATACATATATATATATATATACAATTATCGTACTTTAAAAATATTTAGTGTGTTTAGTTTGAATTTTTTAGATTAAGTTTTTTAAAAATTGAATTTTTTGATTTTCATTTTTTTTTTGTTTTTAGTGGATATTTTTAAAATTTTAAATATTTTTTTTTTACTTTTTTAGATGCACCTTACTTAGATATATCTAAAAAGTAAAAAATTTGTGAAAAAATATTTTAAAAAATTAAAAGATACATTAAAATACAAAAAAATATACTGAATTCTCGTTTTTTTTTTTTTTATATTTTTGGTATTTAGTGAATTTTTAAAAGGTTTTTTTTACAAATTTTTTACCTTTTAGCTATATTTATGTTAGCCATGTCTAAAAAGTAAAAAAAATTACTTAAAATATTTTAAAAATTCAGTAAAAACAAAAAAAACACGAAAAATAATAAAGTAAAATTTTTTGAAAAGTGTTTTTTGAAAAATCTAACCAAACAAATTGATTACTTTTTCAAAATTATCCTTGGATAGTATATTTTTTTCGGAATATCAATTATCATAATAATACTTTTTGTGTTAATGAATTTAAAATAAGGACAAAATAAAAAATTCATACTATTATTTTAGTTTTCAATTTTTTAAAATAAATTAATATTTTGAAATAATGAAAAATAGAATACGAAATTAATATTTTGGAACGATAGGAATATATATATATACACACATTTAGAGAGAGATAGAGTGAGAGAGAGAGAGAGAGAGAGAGAGGTACCTTTGAGTCGATGATTTGACGACGACCCAGCATACGATTTTTGGGGTTCCTCTGAACAGAACTACTGCCACCATGATTTCGAATTTGAGTGTGTAAGTAAATTGGATGAATTCAATTCAAAGTCATACATTCTAGCAACAGCTCAACCCTAAAGTCTAGTTTTACCGTTTTACGAAACTTTTATAAAATCGACTGGCCTATTAGCTCAGCTGGTTAGAGCGTCGTGCTAATAACGCGAAGGTCGCAGGTTCGAGACCTGCATGGGCCAAATCACATATACTTTTACTACATTTATAATTCAGGGTTTGCTGGGTGATTGGGTCATAGGTTTGTGCCAATTTTTTATTTTTTGCATTGGTCGGGCCGTATGTTTGTACTAATAATTCCAGACCGGCCATAAGTTGGATGTGCAAAGTGTGATTTGGGAGTCAAATTATGAATTTAATGATGGATTAATGGATAATTAAATCACGATTTGGGATAAATTGAAAAAAAAAATTTAACCAATTATCAAATATTTACATAATATATAATACTAATTTGCATAATATTTTTCTTAAATATAACACAAACTAATTTTACATAATATTTTTCATATATATAATTATTAATTTGTAACATATTTCACATCTTAAATTTCTTTCACACTCATTTTTACTTTAATATTTCATTAGAAGTTAAAAAATATATATGTATTAACTATAATGGAACGGAGTAGTGCGGTTTCAAAAGAAGATTATAAATTTTAAAGTTTAATTAGCAGTCAGTGAATAGAACAATATAGATTAGAGTGATTTTAGCAAATTAAACAATATTTTGCATGACCCTAATCACAAGGTACCCTTTTTGGTTGATTGGACTTATTTACCCATAAATCTTGAGTGTATATATATATATATATATACTCACGCATTTGCCTTTAATAATGAAATTTTTTTGAGATTTTTTTATATTTATTTTGTATTTGTAAAATGATTAGTAATGAGAGTGATAAATTCATTGAAGTGCTAAATGATTGAGATTTTTTGAATTGTCTTAGTGAGTTTTTTTATTCATTTTTAGTTTATTTGAACTAATTTGTATTGAAATATAATATGAGAAGTGTAAATAGTTGAATGTAGTTTTTAAAAAATATATTTTTAGAGTGATAATTTATAACTCAAAGTAAAAGTTTTTTGATAAATAAATCCAGTCTACATAACCGACTTGTAATTGCCCCTTTTTTTACATTATGGTTTCAAATAAATAATTAATAACTAATTTTAAAATTAAAATTAAAATTAAACAGTAAAAAATAAAATTAATTAAATTTTAACTATTTTTATCATAATTTCGCTTATGATTTCCCCCCCCCCCTACCATTAATGCTATGTTTTAAGTTTTAAATAACAATAACATGAATCATAATGTAATTAGTAAAAATTAAACAAAAATTATGATAAATTATAAAATTACACTTTTTAATTTTTATTTTTAGGAACAAAAACTACACCTATGATAAAATATAAATACATCATTAAGGATTTCATAATTTTAGTTTGTCATATATTAGATGATATCGTAAACTATGTGAAACTCAATAATTATTATTATTATTTTTTACTAATTACATTTTTTTAGCTTGCCATATAATAAGAATAATAATAATAATTGTTTTGTGAAACTCAATCTAGAAAAATTTGTTTAAATCGAAAATTTGATTAACAAAATCAAAATAACAAACAATAAACTACCAGTGATCATTATCCTCTCATCTTTATTGAAATCAGCATTTACATATTAAGTACAGCTTTTTAATTTTCTCACACTTGTTAGTTTTGACATCTCACATTGGGCAGTTTTCATATTCTTCTTTCTCACTCACCTTTTTTTAACAGATTTTCATAGCACGGATGTAATTTTTTAAAATTATTTTATAAACCATAATACATGTGCTATGTACAAATTTAAATAAATAACAAAAAATTAATTTTGAAATTAAATAATAACATAAAATTTATTTATAAGAAATGTATTTTTAAAAAAGTGACAATACAATGAAATATAAATGTCTTTTGTCTTATAAATTTTGTAATTTAGTTTATTTTATATCAAAAATAGCCAATCATACAATAAATTATATTTGTAAATTTATTAATTAACCATTGTGTATTTTGTAAAAGTTTAAAAATATGTCTACTTAGGCATAAAATTATAATTTTTGAGAATTTATAATTTTGCGAGACACTAAAAGTACGGAAGCATATGTTATTCATGATGGAAACAAATATAGCTATATTTAACCTTGATTTGGTTTCTTGAGAATTTATAATTGTGGTAGGCATTAAAAGTATGGAAGTAAATGTGATTCATGATGGAAACAAATATAGCCATATTGACCTTGACTTGGTTTCTTGTGTTTTCAACTTGGACATGACATAATCATTAGATAATTGTCTTAGTCTATACTTAAGCATGAATCACTCAATTCATTTATTTATTAAATTGGTAAATAAATATATGTTAGTATTTTTATAATAAAATAAGAAATATGTACATATTTATGCATAGTTATTAAAAAAAATTCAAATTTTGATAAAATTTTATATTTATATTTAAAATTATTACATTAATAGTTAAGTATATTTACATGTAAAAAAACTATCCAAGGTCAACCTAAAATATGGGCATTGTTCTAAACATAATTTCGACCTGGTCAATTAATAGAAATAGTTGGTAATAGTAATTAATTTAAATTTTATATTTAAATTATATTATAATTTCTCAAGTTTTAAATAGTAAGAACTAATTTGAAGGATAGTACTTGCATTAAATACTAAAAATAGTTTAGAAGTTAGATTAAGATCAATTTTTATGCCAACAATTAAATTCTTTGAGAATTATCTTCATTCATACCCAATTCATGATCACTTAACTCATTTTTTTATTTTAAAATTGGTAAATATATTATGATTATTTTTTATAACCAAAATAAGAAAATGTATGTATATTTTTGGCATATTTATTTATTTATTTATTGTAAAAAATTTATATATTTATATTAAAAATTCTTACACAAATAATTAAGTATATTTATATATGAAAAAATTATATAATACTTGGTCGACCTAAAATATGGAGCTTGTTCTAGTGCTATATTGGGCTCGATTTAAAAATTGATCTGTCAATTAGTGAAAACAGTTAATATTAATCAATTTAAACTTATGCTTAATAATTTATTAAGTTATAATGGGTATGAGCTAATATTGGATCAAATACTAAAAATAGTGTAGAAACTAGATTTTGTTGATTTTTATTCTATATATCAATCTAATTTTTAGATAATCGTTTTGGTTCATGCCCAACCATCACATTGCCCACTTATTTATTTTTTAAAATGGTAAAAATATTGTAAAATTTCTTATAACTGAAATAAATATATATATATATATATATATGAATGTATATTTGGCATATTTATTAATATTCTAAAACTTAATTAAGAAATTATATATTTATTCTTAAAATATGTCTAATATTAAATATATGGGCAAATTACACAAATAGTTCCTATAGTTTGGGGCTTATGTCACTTTAGTCCCTAACTTTTCAATTATGACACATTTGACCCTAAATTTTGAATCTTGTTCCAAATAAGGACAATTGAATATATAATTAGATTTTCCAAGGGTAAAATTGTCAATTTGATAAAATATAAACTAATTTGAAAAAAATAAATGTCAAACAAATATTTTTGAATTTTTAAAAATTATTTCTACCTACTAAAAATAAAATTATGTAAAATTAATAAATCTTTTAGACATTTATTTATTTTCTTTACCAAATTAATTTTTATTATGTGTTTGGATGATGATCATGTAAAATTAATTTTAAAAAATTAATCATGTAATTTTTATTAATTTTACATAATTTTATCATTGGTGGATAAAAATAATTTTTAAAAAATTAAAAATATTTTTTTGACATTTATTTTTGTCAAATTAGTTTATATTTTATCAAATTGACAATTTTACTTTTGAAAAATCTAATAATATTTTCAATTGTCCTTATTTAAAACAAGATTCAAAATTCAAGGTCAAATGTATCACAATTGAAAAGTCAAGGACCAAAGTAACACATGTCCCAAACTATAAAGACTATTAGTGTAATTAACCCTAAATATATTTACATCTAAAAGAATTATTTAATATTAGATTAAGCTAGTTCATGAATTTTATTTTTAGTATAGAACTTGATCAAATAAGTGAAATCTCAAAACAAATCATAATTTTCAATTTAAATTTTATTAAATTTTTATTTAATACAAAATTTCAGCTAAAATATTTTAATATTTTAAAAATAATTAATTATTTGTGAAATGACGTTACCATTATAAAAAAACACTAAAAAAATTGTCTTTTAGTAGCGTGAAAATCCATTAACTAAAGAATTAAATTGATAAGATATAGAATTTTTTTTTTTTTTTTTTAAACAAAATCAATGAATGAGGCTAATATGAAGGGTGCTTATAATCATACACATTTAATTTCTTTTCACACCCATCACATGAAAAAAATTATAATTTAGGCATAAATATTAGTACATATGAGTGCACAAAACAAATCAAAAAATTAAAATAAAAACAAGTGCACAAAAGAAATTAAATGTGTATAATTAAATCAAAATATTTTGAAAGTTCATAATTTTTATCATGAATTTTAAAGATTTGAGAGTAGTTATATATGGTATGAATAATATAGTAATATAGTAAGAAGCAAGTTTTAATTTTTTTTTTTAAAGGAAATAAAAATCAGTGGGAGATGATTAAGGGCTAGTTTGACATGTACTAAATAAGTCAAAAAGTCATTATCTTATTTGAGTCACATCATCTTATTTAAATCACATCACCTCTCTAACACATCACATCAAACCCAACCCAAACCCAACCCAAACCCACAAATAAGTCAAAAAGTGTACTTTTTTAGAACATCCCAAACCAACCCTAAGTTAGAAAGATATAAAATATATATATATATATCTTTCTTTTTGAAATTTATAAATTATGGAATTATTAATATTTTGAAAACTATATTACTTTAATGGATTAGCCAATACTATTTTTTAAATTTATTTTTTAATTCAATAAATTCACAAATTTATTATGAGGTTTTGGAGATCCCACAATGCTCCTCACGATCCTTTTTTGCTTATATATAATAGATAGATAGATAGATAAAGATTTTTGGTAAATTATACTAACAGGATTTTTATAAAAAAAAATACATTAAATTTCAAATTTTTGAAATAATTACATTGAGTTTCCTTAACTTTTAATCATAAATTTATTATATTTTCATATTCTTTATACTAAAATATATATTTTATCTTATTTATTTTTGTATCTCCACACTTTCTACGTTAATTTTAATCTCTTTAAATACTAAAAAAAATATCAATATAATTATATTAAAATCATAAATTTATTGTAAATTCAAACGTTAGGAAAAATTATTGTAATTTTGTTTTTTACCTTCCACTTTTTCCACACGAAATAAATAAAGGTTTCTCTCCAGTTGTCCACTTCGTAAGAAGGTCAACCGACAACACATGATAGGTTTAAAAATAAAAATAAAAAATTGTTTAGAAAGTGTGACAATTTTAAACATCTAATTTCAAAAAAAAAATAAATAAATAATTTGACTTGTCAAAATAATTTGCTTATATACTGGCACTTTTAATGCTATTAGTTTTGATTGGTCCCCTATCTCCTTCAACATCATTTTCTAACTTTTCCACTCGCACGCACCTACCTCTGAACCTTTAATTTATTAATTAAAGAATAAGTTCGTAAAAATCTTAATATTAAAAAAAATAAATTTATTGTGCACATTCCTAAATTTTTGACTTATTCTATTGGATTTTTTTTAGTAGCTAAAGTTAAACTTTTTTTTTTTTTTGTGAGAAATGGATTCGACAAATGAATTCAGTCTTTTTATTTTTAAAAAAAATGTTAATAAATTACGTTTTTAGTCATAGCCAAACCAAGCCTAAATATGACTAATACTAAAACACAATTAATCAATAATGTAAGAATGGCCAAATATTTTTATTAAATTTATTTATTATTTGACATGACAACATACATCTTAATGTACAATGATGGAATGTGGGATTCATTGTGATCCCATCAATAACAAATTATTATATGTCAAATAATAAAAAATTGGTTGTCACATTGGGTCTTAACACATTTGAGAATCAAAATATTCTTTATTGCATGATTGAAATGAAAATCTCTATACATGAGATTATTAGAGTTGCAAGAGATAAATGTAGAGTTTCATTATCAATTGACTAATTGGTTAGAGAATTATGAGAAACCCATGTACAGGGGACAGGGACTTATAACTACCCTGATCCACGAATTTAAGCCATTCAAGCCCACATCACATTGTGATGCATCTGATCTGATGAATTCTAATAGAAAAATAAAATTCAAAAATAATCTAATAGTAGTATTTTGATAAATTATGAGTCAAAAATAGTGAATGTTTGATTTAAAATGAACAAATCAAAAGAAATCATATCATTATAAAATTCCGTATAAAAATCTCTCATTCATCAAATCACAAAAAATAATTTAGACATAAAACTATAAGTTTACAAATAAGAAACCAACCACATAAAACATAAATAGAACAATTTGAGTAAAATTACATCTTTTATGATGACCTTCACTCTCTAATATGTATGGGTCAAGATTTTTATGCAGTTAGTTTTATAATCGGTTATGTGTGTGTAAACTTATTCGGAGCAAAATTATAAATGCATCGTGTTGGTATATATTCTCATTATTAGGCAGGACTTCTCTCATGTTGAGATTTCGACGTGAGAGAAATTGAAGAGCCATAAAATCTATTATAAGTCACGAATAAATGATTTAAATGGTTCATTTTATATATTTCTTATAAAAGCCGTGATAGCCCTTATAAGTCTCTCACGTTGTCTCATATTTAGATTGCATCAACATGAGAGAGGGCCAATCCTATAATATGTGTATGAGAGAGAGAGAGAGATAAAGAGTGTGTGAATGTGAGTTTTATGTACCTGAAGAAGTCCCAGAGCGAGTCCAAACCAGGAGGGAGATCCATGAGAGCGTTTTTTGCATAAATGCAGCGATACACAGGCCCCGCCGACGGCTTTTGATCGGTCGCCGGAGTCGATTCTTCCACCTTCACTGTATAAATCGACATTCTCTGAAACTTAATAGACTTTTTTGGGCTCTAAATTATCAAAATACAAAATGGATCACCTCCTCAAAAAGTGCTTTAGCTACCATGTACTATATAGCTTTCATGAATCTGTTTTGTTGAAATTTTGCTTGTCCACTCAGAGAGAGAAAAGAGATAGTTGGTTAGAGAGCTGTAACAATAAATGGGGAGAATAGAAAGAGGTAAACATGTCCCACCGATTTCCATAGCGGCTTTAAATGTTTGCCTGCCTGCCTGCTTTAACTGGTGCCTCCCCTCCACCCTGTACAGTTGAGAAACTTACCAAACAAAATTATATTTGGAGAGGAGGATCCCTCCCCTCTAGATTTTGAATTGGAAGGTATTGTTTGGGTCCGTAAGATTCATCACGGAATTTATTTTAATAATTCGAATTATTTATTTTGTCATATATTTCATGTATTTTATTCATATAAAAAATTAAGTCGATTTGATAATTGTAACATATTTAATTTTTCACTAAACAAATAGATAATAATTGTATTTTTTAAAAATAAATCATATATTTTTTCAATGAGAAATGCAATAAATTGAACAAGTTATAATTATCAGATTGATCTAATTTTTGTTTTTTATAGATGAAATACATAAAGTACTTGACAAAATGAACGATTCAACTTATTAAAACGGAATCCGTAATGAATTTCACAAGTCCAAATAGATTGTAGGGAAACGTAAACGTACCAAATTTTTATGTGAATTTTTATAAAGTTTTGTTAACAAGTACTTTTTAGGCATTATTTAAGATTATATTATATGAATCGCATTAGTTAAGATTATATTATATGAATCTAACCACTTCCTCTAATATAGAATTTAGATATTAAAAAAAAAACCATTAATAAATATTTGATTGAACAAAATTTTATTTATTTATTTATTTATTTTATAATAAGGCCAAAATATCATTTTTTTTAGTCAATTTTTTTCTTTTACTTTTTAGTCCTTTCCTTTTATGTTTGGTTGCCAAAAATAATGTTTTGCTTTTTTTCTTTTTTTTTTTTTTTACATTTTTAGTTTCAAATTTATTAATTAAACTTGTATAATCTAACTTATTTGCCATATCTTTTTCAATGAATAACATAAAAAATATATTTCTTAAATAGTAATACTTGTTTCAAAGTGTCCATTTTCTTTTTTAAATAAAAGATAAATGTTTGATTTGATCAGATTTTTAAAAGGAACATTTAATTTTCGTATTTAGTGATTTTTTCTTTAATTTACTCAAATTTTATTTTATTTTTTTACCTTTCAAATAGTCTATTATTTTTTGGGTTAATTACACAAAAAATCTTAAGGGTTTGCGCCTTCTTCATTTTAAACCCTAGGTTTTCAGTTTCGACAAATTAAACCCCATCATTTCACCTGTGTTTCAATCTGACCCCTCTGTCTATTTCTGTCATATTAAGCTAACGAAAATCTTAGTAGAATTTCATATTCAAACCCACATGTTCTCTCGTCATAACTTTGTTTTGTCTCATTTTTGTATCTTTGGATTCACCTCACAGCCTAATTTTCATTCCAACTCTCATATACCTTGTTTCACCTCTTCTTGCATGCCGTCTATTAAGGAAAATCTATAATCTCCCACAAGTAAATCAATCAATGGGAATAAAAACTAATGCGAAAAAAATAAATCAAAAGCAACACAAGAATTTTACGTGGTTCCCTCAGTATGAGGTATGTCTACGGGATCGAAATCCGATTCCACTATCAACCAAACAGTTTCCAAACGATTACAAATAAGACACGAATGGTCTCACAAAATCACCCTTATGTGAATTCCAAATAATCACAAATAAACAAAGAGGAAAGACCTCACCAAATAGATGAATTAAAATCTTCAGAACAAAATTGTAGAAGACCCAAAATAATAGACCCAAATTAACTCCACCAAAACATCCAACTATGAAGCCAAAACCGAAGCACACCAACTCAAATTTTCCACCGAATTGGTTTTTTCAATGTTGTTGCAGCTGCACAACACCTTTTCCTTGGGAAAAACAATCTCTAAAATATGTATTGTGAATCTAGAATTTTTTTTTTTATTATCAAAACCTTAGTTGTTTCCAAGCTGAATTAGGTTTCCACAAATTAGATATAATATATAAAAATATATTATAACTAATACCAAATCAAATTAAACTCTTTTAATAAACCAATTGTGTCTCACACTCCAATAAGGAGGTATACCCAACAATTCTCCTCCTACCGACTTAGGTGGAGGCATCAACCATACCCGCCAAAGTTCGACACTTCAAATGTTTGTCCCTCGACAAAGTCTTTGTCACTCGACAAAGTCTTTGTCAACATATCCGAAATGTTATCATCCGTGTGAACCTTTTCGAGTTGCAACAACTTTGAATCTAACACATCACGAATCCAGTGGTTTCTCACATCAATATGTTTCGATCTCGAATGAAAAGTAGAATTTTTACTCAAGTGAATAGCACTTTGACAATCACAATAAAGCACATACTTTTCTTACTTCAAACCCAACTCTTGCAAAAATTTCTTCAACCATAACTCTTCTTTGCAAGCTTCTGTGATGGCAATAAATTCAGCTTCGATAGTTGAGAGAGCAACACATTTTTGTAATTTAGATTGCCATGCCACAGCTCCCCCTGCAAAAGTCATCAAATACCCCGAAGTAGATTTCCTAGAATCAACATCACCGGTCATGTCAGAATCTATGAACCCATCAAGTATCGGCTTACCATCCCCAAAACACAAACATACCTTCGAAGTCCCTCGAAGATACCTTAGAATCCATTTTACCACTGTCCAATGTTCTTTACCCGGATTAGAGAGAAACCGACTCACCACACCAACGGCATGAGCAATATCCGACCTTGTACAAACCATGGCGTACATCAAAGAACCAACTGCTGAAGCATAAGGAACTCTCATCATTTCTTCATTGTCTTTCTCACTTGTAGGACATTGATTCGAACTAAGCTTGAAGTGACCCACAAGTGGACAACCAACCGGCTTTGCTTTATTCATGTTGAACCTCTCAAGAACTTTCTCAATGTAACTTTCTTGAGACAACCAAATCAGCCCCTCTTTGCGATCACAAACAATTTTCATACCAAGTATTTGCTTTGCCGGTCCCAAATCTTTCATAGTAAAAGATTTACTCAACTCTAACTTCAACTTGTTAATCATGGTAGAATCTTGACCCATAATTAACATGTCATCAACATAAAGCAAAAGAATAATAAATTTACCATCTGGGAAATTTTTCTCAAACACACAATAGTCCGAAGTGGTTTTAGAAAAACCATTATTCATCATGAAAGAGTCAAATTTTTTGTACCATTGCCGCGGGGCTTGCTTGAGGCATACAAACTTTTCTTTAATTTGCAAACAAATTTCTTTTTCCCTTTTTCCACACAACCTTCCGGTTGCTCCATGTAAATTTCTTCTTCAAGATCACCATGAAGAAATGCGGTCTTCACATCAAGTTGCTCAACTTCAAGGTTCATGCTTGCAGCCATGCCAAGTACAACCCGAATAGAAGACATCTTTACAACCGGTGAGAAAATCTCGTCAAAGTCAATACCTTTCTTTTGCCCAAAGCCTTTTACAACAAGACGTGCTTTGTACCTCAGATTCTTGCCATCATTCTTCAATTTGAAAACCCACTTATTTTTCAAAATTTCCTTCCCTTAGGCAACTTCACTAAATCATAAGTGTGATTTTCAAGTAAGGAATTCATCTCCTCTTCCATAGCCTTTTTCCAATCACCTTTCTTTGCATGCTCAATTGCTTCTTGGTAGCTCTCAGGCTTTCCTTGATCGGAAATCAACACAAATTCATTGGGAGGATACTTTCTTGAAGGTTGTCGGTCCCTTGTAGATTTCCTCAACTCAAGTTGTGGTGGCGGTTCTTGAGTTGGATGCTCTTCCTCAATTTCTGGCTCAACTTCATTAGGATTAGCATCATCCTCTACATCTTCAATAGGTGGCTGCACATCTCCCTCATTTTCATCATCCACCGAAGATGAAGGAGATGGATCCATGTCAATGAGATTACTAGTTTTTGCCTCCAGTTGATCACCTTTGCCAAAGTCTTCAATTGTTTGGTCTTAAAGAAACACAACATCACGGCTTCGAATGATTTTCTTGTCGACCGGATCCCACAATCTATACCCGAATTCATCACGCCCATAGCCAAGAAAAATACATTGTCTTGACTTGCTATCAAGCTTGGACCTCTCATCTTTTGGAATGTGAACAAAAGCTCGGCAACCAAACACTCTCAAGTGCTCATAAGACACATCTTTACCGGTCCAAACTCTTTCTAGAACATCACTATTCAAAGGATAGCAAGGAGACAAATTGATTACGTCAACCGCTGTACTCATTGCCTCACCCCAAAAGGATCTTGGCAATTTAGCTTGTGAGAGCAAACACCTTGTTCTTTCCACAATGGTGCGGTTCATCCTCTCGGTAATGTCATTTTGTTGAGGAATCTTCTTAACTGTCTTTTGGTGCCGAATACCTTGGCTGCGACAATACTCATCAAATGGCCCAATGTATTCACCATCATTGTCTATTCGAATGCACTTCAATTTCTGCCATGTTTCTCTTTCAACCATGGCCTGAAAATGCTTAAATACTTCTAGAACTTGATCTTTAGTTTTTAGTAGAAAAGCCCAAACTTTCCTTGAATAATCATCAATGAAAGTAACAAAATAAAGTGCACCTCCATGTGTTCTAACTTTTAAAGGACCACAAACATCCGAATGAATCAACTCCAAAACATTTTTTTTATAGAAGCAACATTTTTATGAAAAGAAACTCTATGTTGTTTATCCGCCAAACAATGAACACAAGTTTTAAGATGTGTACCTTTCAAACCGGGTAGAAGCTCTTTCTTGAACAAAACTTGTAGCCCATTTTCACTCATATGGCCAAGCCGCTTGTGCCACAATTCGGTAGAAGTATCATATTCAAGTGCATTGACAACATCTTTACAAATTTTTTCTTGCATCGAATAAAGTGTATAAGTCTTCTTGCACTTAGCCACCACCAAAGAACCCTTTGTGAGCTTCCATATTCCATCACCAAATTTGTTGTTGAAGCCTTCATCATCTAGCTTCCCAGTAGAGACCAAATTGAGGCGAATATCGAGAACATGCCTCACATCTTTAAGTAACAACTTGCAGCCCAAATTTGTTTCCAAGCAAACATCACCCATGCCAATAATCTTGGACAAACCTTCATTACCCATTCGAACAAAACCATAATCTCTTTCGGTGTAGGTAGTGAAGAAATCAACTCAAGAAGTCACATGAAAAGAAGCACTGGAATCAATCACCCAGTTGCTCTCTTGGCCCACAAAATTGATACAATCATCTTCATAAACGACCATGAGATCATCTGTAGTAACTGCTGTTGTGTCTTCTTGCTTCTTATCCACATTTTTGTCACGCCTTTTCTCCTTGTTCTTGAGCTTTCGGCATTCTCGCTTCATGTGCCATTTCTCATGGCAATAATAGCACTTAATGTCTTTCTTTGAAAAAGAACCATCTTTTGATTTGTCAGGGCTTTGATCACAACCATGAGGAGTCTTACTCCTCCCCCTTGTTTTACTTCGGCCTCTCATAACAAATGCTTTTGAATGAGAGGAACCCGCTAATTTTCTTCTAGTTTCTTCATTCAACAAACTACTGGTGACTTGGCCAATTGTCACAACTCCATCGGGCAACGAATAACTCACTGTCATAACCAAAGTCTCCTAACTTTCAAGCAAAGAACTAAGTAGCATCAAAGCTTGCAACTCATCATCAAAAATAATTTTCATAGAAGCAAGTTGGTTAACAATGCTCTTTATTTCATTCAGATGTTCTGGAATAGGGCTGCCCTCTTTATATTTTAAATTAACCAACTTACGAAACAGAAAGACTTTATTTGTGGTGGATTTTCTATCATAAAGACTCTCTAATTTTTTCCATAAATCATGTGCCGAAGTTTCAGTAGCAACATGATGAAACACACTGTCATCAATCCATTGACGGATAACACCAACGGCTTTTCAATTAAGCCTATTCCATTCATCATTTTTTATACCCTCGGGTTTGCCACTATTACCCTCAATAGGTCCATACAAATCTTTACAAAATAATAGGTCCTCCATTTTAGTTTTCCAAGTTACCCAATTGCTTCTATTGAAGCTAGACATACGACCTACATTTCCCTCCATTGATTTACACAAATAAATAAACTCAAATAAACCGTAAGCTCTGATACCAGTTATTAAGGAAAATCTATAATTTCCCACAAGTAAATCAATCAATGGGAATAAAAACTAATGCGGAAAAAATAAATCAAAGGCAACACAAGAATTTTACGTGGTTCCCTCAATGTGAGGTACGTCCACGGGATCGAAATCCGATTCCACTATCAACCAAACAGTTTCCAAACGATTACAAACAAGACACGAATGGTCTCACAAAACCACCCTTAGATGAATTCCAAATAATCACAAATAAACAAATAGGAAAGACCTCACCAAATAGATGAACCAAAATCTTCAGAACAAAGTTGTAGAAGACCCAAATTAACTCCACCAAAACATCCAACTATGAAGCCGAAACCGAAGCACACGACCTCAAATTTTTCCACTGAATTGGTTTTTTCAATGTTGTTGCAGCCGCACAACACCTTTTCCTTGGGAAAAACAATCTCTAAAATATGTATTGTGAATCTAAGATTTTTTTTATTTATCAAAACCTTAGTTGTTTCCAAACTGAATTGGGTTTCCACAAATTAAATATAATATATAAAAATATATTATAACTAATACCAAACCAAATTAAACTCTTTTAATAAATCAATTGGGTTCCACACTCCAATAAGGAGGTATACCCAACACCGTCAGAGCTCTGAAAGTTGACTAAAAATAAGATTTTTCTCTTTGTGGGCAAAATTTTCAGATTCAAGCTCACATGTTCAAGAACTTGTATCTGTTGGAAAATTGATTTATATATAAGGCATATTTTGGGCCAACTTTGAGCCCAAAATTGAGTGGGCCCCAAACGTCTTTTGGGGTAGGTCTGAAGAGGTGACGTGTTTCTTGCCGCGTGGCAAGTCACACAGTGAAGACGGAACGTCAAAACCATTTATGAGTGAATGGAAAGTTGACGTCGTTTTCGGGTTTAACATTAATTTTTTAAATAAAATTCATTTGAATTTTTTCAGTAAAATTATTGTGGGAATTTAATTTAAATATAATTTATTTTTTGGTTTCCTTAAGTGGTTTCCTAAAAATGATTAAACTATTTAAATAGTTATATATATATATTCAAATAGTTTAATATATATTTAAATAATTTAATATATATATATATATCAATAGTTTAATATAAATTAAGTTCCTTCTTTGTTGACTTTGTCCCTAACGGTTCCAAGTTTGAATTTTTGGTGTTGGTTGTGCAACCGGCAGAAATAGTTTGTTGAACCTGTTCATTTTAAATTCACATCTGTTGAGTTTAAAAACTTGCACCTGTTCGGCGCTTTATATACCTAACATTGTCCAGCATTTTTTCTATTCCCGAAATTGAGTTTGCATGTGTTGATATTGCTGTCCATATTATTCTAGTACATCTATTCTTCATATTAGTTTTAGTATAATATTTCAGAGAGTTAGAACACAGGTTTAGTTCGCCGAGCAAATTTATTTGAAGTGCTTTATTAAATTTGTGAAGATCATTATATCCTGAGAGATAGACGCCATTCAACCGTAAGCACCATAGCGGGGCGAATCTGTCTTAAGGACAGAGTGTCACACACTCGACTTGGTCTTGAATTATTTTTTCCGGTTCAATAAATAAATCTGGTATGTAATTTATTTATTTTGTTTGGTTTAATTCAGTTTATTTTATTTACACAGAAGATTGTTCCTACAATCTTAAGACAGATTCGAATTATTCTGTTTACAGAATTTTTCGTTTGTTTCCTTTTTCCATTCTTCGTAAATAATTTCGAAAGAAAATTATTTTCTGTGAATTTACAAAATAATATTCTGGTTGGAAAAACAAATAGTGATTATATGCTATTTGACAGATAGTAGTAATATCTTGTCTCTTTTCTTTGACAACAACTAGTAGTACGACATCGTGTCATTAACAATTCGAATATATTTTTGTGGAATTTTTTCGTAAATTAATTTTGGGTTTTAGAAATTATTTTCAATTTCATTAATTAAAATTGCTTTGATTTTAATTTTTGGAGTGTAACAAGAGATTTAAATTTCTGTGTGAAATTAATTTGGTTAAATAAAATTTTATTTTTCCAAATTAGTTGAAAAATAAAAGTTATATTTTTATTTCTTTTATTTTATAGAATTTAATTTCTTGTGTGGAATTAATTTGGTTAAATAACATTTTATTTTATTTCCAAATTAATTGAAAAAATAAAAGTTATATTCTTATTTCTTTTATTTTACAGAATTTTATTTTCTGTGTGGAATTATTTTGGTTAAATAAAATTTTATTAGTTTATTTCCAAATTAATTGAAAAATAAAAGTTATAGTTTTTATTTCTTTTATTTTCTGTGTGGAATTAATTTGTTTAAATAAAATTTTATTTTATTTTCAAATTAATTGGAAAATAAAAGTTACATTCTTGTTTCTTTTATTTTTACAGAATTTAATTCTGTGCATTTGGTTTAATTTTTCGTAGTGTAAATTCTAATTATAATTTTGTTTTATAAATTAGAATTGATGGCTCTTAAACAAATGCCCAAACAAGTACAACTGTGGTGGCTGCGATTGCACCAACCCCCTCTCCTGTGATGACAGTACCGGTAAATCACGGTGAAAAGCCAGAGAAGTTCTCTGGAACTGACTTTAAAAGATGGCAACAAAAAATGTTGTTCTATCTTACAACTCTGAACATGTCTCGTTTCCTCTGTGAAGATGCTCCTATCCTGAAAGAGGATGAAACCGACAGACAAGTGGTTGCTGCGGTTGATGCTTGGAAACATGCCGATTTCCTTTGCCGGAATTACGTCTTGAACGGACTTGACAACACATTATACAACGTCTACAGTCCAATCAAGACAGCAAAGGAACTTTGGGAATCGTTGGAGAAAAAGTACAAAACGGAAGATGCCGGCTCAAAGAAATTTGTAGTTGGCAGATTCCTGGATTTTGTAATGCTTGATTCAAAAACTGTGATCAGCCAAGCTCAAGATTTCCAACTCATTCTGTATGACATTCACGCAGAAGGTATGTCTCTCAGTGAATCCTTCCAAGTTGCAGCTTTAATTGAAAAATTACCCAAATGTTGGAAGGAATTCAAGAACTACCTTAAACACAAGCGCAAAGAAATTTCTATGGATGAGTTAATTGTGCGTTTAAGGATTGAGGAGGACAACCGCAATTCTGAAAAGCGGGCTGGTAAGAATCCTATGGAGTCTAAGGCAAATGTGGTGGAACATGCTTCAAAAATCAAGAAACGTAAGTCTTCTAGAGAAAGTTCATCACAAGGTTCTAAAGGGGGGGATAATAAAAAGTACAAGTTTAATGGCAAATGTTACATCTGTGACAAAGAGGGACATCGGGCCAAAGATTGCCGTAGCAAAGGCAAAGGCAAGAAAAGAACGAGCAAGAAGCCTGCTCAAACCCATATGACCGAAGTGGACAATATTTCCAATGGTGTCGATGACATCAATCTTTCTGCAGTTGTTTCCGAGGCAAATCTTGTCAGAAATCCTAAAGAATGGTGGGTGGACACTGGTGCTACTCGTCATATTTGTGCCGACAAAAAGATGTTTACATCTTATTCTTCAGTGGACAATGGTGAACAACTGTTTATAGGCAACTCCTCAACTTCCAAAGTTGAAGGACAAGGAAAGATTGTACTCAAGATGACATCAGAAAAGGAACTCACTCTCAACAATGTGCTGCATGTACCGGACATTCGCAAGAATCTTGTTTCCGAATCTTTGTTGAGTAAGAATGGGTTTAAGCTAGTATTTGAGAGTGATAAATTTGTACTTACTAAGAATGGGATGTATGTAGGAAAAGGTTACATGTCTGATGGCCTTTTCAAGTTAAATGTAATGACTGTTGTACCCTCTGTTATTAATAATACTACATCTTCTTCTTACTTGCTTGAGTCTTCAAATTTATGGCATGGTAGACTAGGACATGTTAATTATGGATCTTTGCGTAGATTAATTAATATGGAATGTTTACCTAAATTTGACATTGATTCAAATCATAAATGTGAAATTTGTGTTAAGGCAAAATTATCTAAAACTCCTTTTCATTCAATTGAAAGAAGTACGGAACCACTTGAATTAATTCATAGTGACATTTGTGATTTTAAATCAATTCAAACCAGAGGTGGAAAAAAGTATGTAATCACTTTTATAGATGACTATACTAGATATAGTTATATTTATTTAATTCAAACCAAGGATAAAGCTTTGGAAACTTTCATTCAATATAAGAATGAAGTTGAAAATCAACTTGGTAAGAAAATCAAGAAACTTAGAAGTGATAGAGGTGGTGAATATGAATCACCTTTTGGTGAATTTTGTAAAGAACATGGAATAATTCATCAAACCACCGCTCCTTACTCACCTCAAAGAAATGGAATTGCCGAAAGGAAAAATAGGACTTTAAAAGAAATGATGAATGCCATGTTAATCAGCCTCGATTAACTCTCAGAATTTGTGAGGAAGCAATACTTTACGCTAATTATATTTTAAATAAAATACCCCGAAGAAAGTAAATCAAACACCTTATGAATTGTGGCATGGAAGAGTACCATCCTACAAATACTTAAAAGTGTGGGGTGTTTGGCTAAAGTGGCTATTCCTAGTCCTAAAAGACTAAGATAGGTCCTAAGACCATTGATTGCATTTTCATTGGTTATGCTAAGAATAGTAGTGCATATCGGTTTTGATTCATAAATCGTAACATACCGAAATGCATGTAAATACTATTATTGAGTCAAGGAATGCATCATTCTTTGAACATGTATTTCCAAAGAAAACTGGACAAGAGACTAGTAACAATAAAAGATCTCATGATGCCATTACTAGTCAGGATCAAGAACATGATCAAGAACAAGAGTTAGATCAAAATGAGGAAGAGGAACCTAGGCGTACTAAACGTGCTAGAACCTCAAAATCATTTGGTCCAGATTTTCTAACATATTTGTTAGAAAATGAGCCTTTAACTTTTAAAGAGGCTATGTCCAGTCCTGAAGCTCCTTTATGGAAAGAAGCTGTCAACAGTGAAGTTGAATCCATCTTGCAAAATCACACTTGGGAATTGGTGGATTTGCCACCAGGTTGTAAACCTCTTGGGTACAAGTGGATTTTCAAAAGAAAATTGAAAGCAGATGGATCAATCGACAAATACAAGGCAAGACTTGTAGTCAAAGGTTTTAGACAGAAAGAAGGTCTAGATTACTTTGACACATACTCACCAGTTACTAGAATAACATCCATTAGAATGCTAATTGCCATTGCATCTCTATACAATCTAGAAATTCATCAAATGGATGTTAAAACCGCTTTCTTAAATGGTGAGTTAAATGAAGAAATCTACGTGGAACAACCAGAAGGGTTTTTACATTCGAGGAAAGAAAAGAAAGTGTGTAAATTGGTTAAATCATTATATGGTTTAAAACAAGCCCCAAAGCAACGGCATGAGAAATTTGACAAGGCAATGATGTCAAATGGTTTTAAAATTAATGAGTGTGACAAATGTGTTTACATTAAAAACACAGACAAAGGTTATGTCATTGTATGTCTTTATGTAGATGATATGCTCATCATAGGTAGTAATAATGACATGATTAAAACTACCAAGAAAATGTTGAATAAACATTTTGACATGAAAGACATGGGCATTCGATGTAATTGTTGTTATAAAAATTACCAAAACATCAGAAGGTTATACTTTGTCACAATCTCATTACATTGAGAAAATACTTGACAAATTCAGCAAAGATGATGATCATCTTGCTAGAACTCCTGTAGATGTTAATTTGTATCTTTCTAAGAATATACAGGAAAGTATTTCTCAATTAGAGTATGCCCAAATTATTGGAAGCTTAATGTACTTGATGAACTGCACTCGCCCAGATATAGCTTATGCAGTAAGTAAATTAAGTAGATATACGAGTAATCCGGGAGTAGAACACTGGAAAGCAATTGTAAGGGTTCTTAGATATCTCCGATTTACTCGTAATATTGGGCTGAATTATACTAGATATCCAGCAGTACTTGAAGGATACTGTGATGCAAATTGGATATCGGATACAAGAGACTCAAAGTCCACTAGTGGGTATGTCTTTACTCTTGGTGGAGCGGCTGTATCTTGGAAATCTTCCAAACAGACTTGCATTGCTAGGTCTACTATGGAATCAGAATTCATAGCCTTAGACAAAGCAGGGGAAGAAGCAGAATGGCTTCGCCACTTCCTTGAAGATATTTCAATATGGCCAAAACCTATTGCTCGCTATATGCATACATTGCGATAGTTAATCGGCAATTGGTAGAAACATGAGTCATATGTATAACGGTAAGTCACGACACATTCGTCGTCGACATAATACCGTAAGACAACTACTCTCTAATGGAATTATTTCCATAGAATATGTTAAGTCTAAAGACAACATAGCGGATCCACTAACCAAAGGGTTAGCAAGAGAATTAGTTGAGAATTCATCGAGGGGAATGGGATTAAAGCCTATTAAATAAGAATTACCACAACGGCAACCCAACCTAGTTGACTGGAGATCCCAAGATCTAGGTTCAAAGGGACAACCGAGTTGTGAATGACTCAGAAGGATCACTGGGGAGTCTAACTCCTACCCATTTCTTTGATGAAATAGTGATGTCTGCAGCGTTAAAGGTTAAGTAAAATTTTAATGATTCTTATATCTAGGTAAGCCTAGTGGAGTATGGCAGGATGCTCTTCATAAGAATTACCTATGTGAGTGTGAACTGGGCCGGTTCTGTGAGATTTGTGAAGGGCTACAATTCTCTAGAGCACTCATGAAGACCAGGTTGTTCAGGGCCAAAATGAACACAATAGTGAGAACTAAACTGCGTAGGAATATCTTGTGTGAGTTCTATTGTCTTGGTTACATAAGCAATTTGAGCAGTTCAAGACATCGTGTTCACTGATTAGCTAGTAAATCCGATAGTGTCTCACAAGGGAAGGTTCAAAGCCAAAAGCTACCTATCCTTTGCAGAATATTTTCAATTTCTAAAACTCTCTGATTAGATCATGTTGTTGCATTTTCTCTCTGTCAAATTCCATTCATGTGGGGGATTGTTGGAAAATTGATTTATATATAAGGCATATTTTGGGCCAACTTTGAGCCCAAAATTGAGTGGGCCCCAAACGTCTTTTGGGGTAGGTCTGAAGAGGTGACGTGTTCCTTGCCGCGTGGCAAGTCACACAATGAAGACGGAACGTCAAAACCATTTATGAGTGAATGGAAAGTTGACGTCGTTTTCGGGTTTAACATTAATTTTTTAGATAAAATTCATTTGAATTTTTTCAGTAAAATTATTGTGGGAATTTAATTTAAATATAATTTATTTTTTGGTTTCCTTAAGTGGTTTTCTAAAAATGATTAAACTATTTAAATAGTTATATATATATATTCAAATAGTTTAATATATATTTAAATAATTTAATATATATATATATCAATAGTTTAATATAAATTAAGTTCCTTCTTTGTTGACTTTGTCCCTAACGGTTCAAAGTTTGAATTTTTGGTGTTGGTTGTGCAACCGGCAGAAATAGTTTGTTGAACCTGTTCATTTTAAATTCACATCTGTTGAGTTTAAAAACTTGCACCTGTTCGGCGCTTTATATACCTAACATTGTCCAGCATTTTTTCTATTCCCGAAATTGAGTTTGCATGTGTTGATATTGCTGTCCATATTATTCTAGTACATCTATTCTTCATATTAGTTTTAGTATAATATTTCAGAGAGTTAGAACACAGGTTTGGTTCGCCGAGCAAATTTATTTGAAGTGCTTTATTAAATTTGTGAAGATCATTGTATCCTGGGAGATAGACGCCATTCAACCGTAAGCACCATAGCGGGGCGAATCTGTCTTAAGGACAGAGTGTCACACACTCGACTTGGTCTTGAATTATTTTTTCCGATTCAATAAATAAATCTGGTATGTAATTTATTTATTTTGTTTGGTTTAATTCAGTTTATTTTATTTACACAGAAAATTGTTCCTACAGTATCTTCCTTGTCGTAACTCCATTTTGCCTCATTTTCGCATCATTGGATTCACCCCGTGGCCTAGTTTTCATTCAACCCCTTATACGCCTTGTTTCATCTCTTTTTGTATGCCGTTAGAGCTCCAAAAGTTGGCCAAAAATTTAAAAAAAAAATCTTTTTTTTTTTTTTTTCCCCCATTTCTCTATCTTCTATCTCCATGCTTCTTTCTTTCTCCTTCCTTTCCAAAATTATTCTCTCTTTTTCTCTTCCTTTATGGCCCTTCCACCAAGCTCGTAGTGGCCACTGAACCTCCGAAGGTGGTAGTGTTGTCAAATATAAAGGTATATGACTTATAAGAAGGGGAAGAAACATAAGGATGAGGGAAAGGCCATGAAAGAAAAGAAAAAGAGAGAATAATTGTGGAAATGAAAGAGAAAGCATGGAGATAGAAGATGAATGAAGAAACAAAAGGAGAGAGAGAGAGAGAGAGAGAGAGAGAGAGAGAGAGAGAGAGAGAGAGAAATCTTATTTTTGGCCAACTTTTGAAGCTCTAACGGCACGCAAAAAGAGGTGAAACAAGGCGTATGAGGGATGGAATGAAAACTAGGCCATGAAGTGAATCCAATGACGTAAAAATGAAGCAAAACGAAGTTATGACGAGGGAGATACAAGTTCTTGAACATGTGAGTTTGAATATGAAAATGTTGCCTAAAGAGTAAAAAAAATTATTTTTGGCCAACTTTCGGGACTCTGACGACACGTAAAAAGAGGTGAAACAAGGCTTATGAGAGTTGGAATCAAAACTAGGTCGTAAGGTGAATCCAACCACACAAAAATGAGACGAAACGGAATTACGACTGCCCAGATTTTTGTTAGTTTAATATGACAGAAATGGATGAAGGGGTCAGATTGAAACACAGGTGAAAGGATAGGGTTTAATTTGGGGTTTAAAATGAAAAGGGCGCGAAATCGTAGGATTTTTTTGTGTAATTAACCCTTATTTTTTATTTTTTTTAAAAGGTTTAGAAAATAAAAGAATAATTTAATTTTTGTAAGCTTTTTCTTATATAGAATTTGATTTATTTTCACTTTTAATGGAAAAAATTGACTCAATTTTTCTAATTTATAAAATTAGTTATGAGTTGATTATGACTCATTGTGTTATTAGTTATGACTTATTATGATGTTAATTATGACCTATTGTAATTATTATTTTGATTTTGATAAACAATATATTTGATTATATCTTATGTGATGTTTGATTATAACTCATTATGTTTTTTTAGCTATGACTAAAAGTGATTTAGTAATCACATTTGTAGTAATCAACATCACAATTGTCATAACTTACATACGATACACATCCTTTCGAATGATGTCTGTATGATATTTATATAATTATGGTGTGTCTTTTTTGAAACCAACTTCTCCTTAATCCAAAATTTAAACTAAAAGGTGTTGTCCAAGTTCATGGGAGCCATCATGGGTCTTGTTTCGATGATTTGAACTATTAATTTTGTAGAGCACTGTGTGTAGACACCCCATTTTTTGACTGACCTTAAGACTCAGTCGTCATCGATTGAGCGCTCAGTGATGATGCATATTGTGCTCGTTCTAAGGTCTCAGAGTCTAGGCTACGAGCCTTGCCTCCGAACTTCGGGGCTCTTTTGTGCTTTGCCTCGGTTTGCGAACCAGGTCCTGTTTTCTCTATTTTCTCTTCCCGAAGGGAGGGAGAGATCTCGTAGACCGTCTCTCAATGGCCGTAGGCTACGTTTCGTGGTCGTAAGCCATTTTTCCCGTTTGGAGCCCAGTTTTTGGTTTTCGGAGTCATCGGCCGTGCGCTTCGGTTCGGGACCGCTTAACTACCTCCATTTGTTCCGCTTTTTGGCATACACCTTGTTTCCTCTCCTTAGAGGGACATTGTGGCCTGGGAGACCACCTTTGTGGTCGTACGCCACCTCCGATGCTTAACAGCCTGTTTTCGGGGCCCCAGGCCGCGCGTTTTGGCCCCTAAACCCTCGTTTTGCATCGGTTAGGGTTTATTTTTGGTATGGACCCTATTTTCATTGTTTGGAAGGTGATACTATAGTAAGAGACCAGCAATTCTTTTGGAGACCATTTTCTCTCTCCTCCAGCCGATTTTCTTGACAGAAAGCTGGTTTTCCTCACTTTTGGGCCATAATTTCGGGTCTCCCATACCATCATTGTGTTGTACTCATCTGGGAGGCCACCAATATGGGTAGGTCGACCAGTATTTCTTCTTGACCCTTTTGAACCTTACTAGAAAGCTGGTTTTCCTCTTTCCTAGGTCACAATTTCTGGTCTCCCACCATACCACTGAGTTGCATTCATCTGGAAGGCCACCAATCTGAGGTGGCCGACCACTTTTCTTGCTTAGACCTTTTGACCCCTGGTCGGCCGACCAAGGGGAGTGGCCAGCTGACCACCTTACTTGGTCGGCCAGCCTTTTGCTTTTTGCTCTCTTTGAATGCAATCCAACTGTGCCAGCTAGGAGGCATTTGGACCATCCTCCATACACGTGTATGGAGGATATTTGAAGCTTCTTAGAGAAGCTTTAGAGCCTCTCCTCTATAAAGGAGGGGCTGATCTTCCATTGCAAGGGTTCAACATTTTTGGTTAAGGCTTATACACCTCTCTCTCTATATCTCTACACTTAAGCTCCAAAACCCCATAGTTCTTGCATCATTTACACTACACCACATAGCCTACCACCTCCACCATCCATCCAAGTATCTTGGAACTGATTTGCAGAGGTTGAAGGCTCACCATCTTGGTCCAGAAGTTGCTGGAGATCTTCTCTACAAGGGTAAGTCTCTATTTCCCTCATTTTGACATTGTTTTGTTTCATTCCTTAGCCTTGCTTGCAAGCATTTCTGGGTTTCGTCTTAAACTGAAAATTGTCTTATTTTGAGCCCCTTTTAAAGTTTTATTAAGGACACTTTTCTGTTTGAGGTCATCTACCTCCTTGTATGCTTCATCCCTTTTTGTAGGCTTATTTTGCTTCTTATCTTAGCCTTGCTTGCAAGCATTTTCGAGATTTTTCATAAACTGAAAAAAGTCTTATTTTGAGCCCCTCTTGAAGTTTGATTAAGGGAATTTTTATGTTGGGGGTCATCTACCCCCTTGTATGCTTGTTTGCATCTTGTTTTGAACCTTGCATCTAGGCCTTTGTTTCATGCCTTGTTTGGCCTTCTAGCCACTGAAATCCAACAGATTTTCGATGGTTAGAACACTATTTTGAGAGCCAAAATCAGAGGGGGGGTGACCCCCTCTCTCTTTGTCTTGTTTATTGGCCTTTTTGGCCTTCCAAGGGGCTCCTACTTGCATGTTGTAAAGTTACATTTCAGGCCCTATTTAGTGAGTTTTAAGGTCTTCCTTGGCTCTATCCAGAGCCCATTTTTCCATATGAAGTGTCTATTTTGCATATGTAGAGCAATCCCATCCAAGGCCTTTCAAAGGGGCTTTCATTTGCATGCTTCCTAGACTGATTTCAGGGCCTTTTTGGTGGGTTTTAGGGCTTTCATAAGTCATTTCCAGAGCTGGTTTTTCCATGTTAATTGTCCTTGTTGCATGTGTAGAGTAACCTCTCTTATAGCTTATCAAAGGAGCCCATCATTCTTGCATGCATTGACTGAGTTTCAGTGGTTATTTGGGCATATTTTGACATGGCATACTTTTGTTTTTGGCTGGTTTGGTGAGCCCTCGTGTGCTTCATATACGTGTAGTGTAAATCATGATTCATTAGCTTTCTTTGCATGCTTCGTTGACCCTTGATTTTAGCACTTTTTGGCCATGTCTTAAACTGATATTGTGTGTATTTTGGACTGTCCTAACTCTATTTTTAGGTCTCATGGTTGAATGATGTTGGTTTTGCATGCTTGTAGTTCAATACCCATGCTTAACTTTGAGTTTTGAGGTTCATTCCATGCATATACTGAGGTGTGTTCATGTTTTGGGCTCATTATACATCATATTTCAGAGCTTGTTTGAATGCCATATTGCCATGTTTTGTACTTTAAATGTGTTTGAGAGTCGGACTTGTATGCCTTGTTTTCGGACCATTGAATGAGCTCCATTTCGTTGCATTCTGAGCCATCATTTTAGGCCATTTCCCCATTGTTTCAGACCTACCTAGGGTCTGTTTGGTGTTGGTTTTGCCTTTGGTGCATTGCTTTGGATACCTCTAGTATAACGCACTTCACTAGTTTCGGTACCCGGGTCCCCTGGCTTGTATTGTGTGCCATGTTTGCATGTTTCGGGACCATCTTTAATGCCATTTCAGAGCTGTATCATGTCTCATTCTATGCCATGTTTCATCCTCTGCCATGCTTAGTTAGAGTTGCATGTTATGCCTTAGGATCGGTCATTTGCATCCGTGCATGTTTGCATGTGTTTCGGTTGTCTCATTTCCATCATATGGCCACTGATGTGAGTGTGGCTGAGGTCCCCTCATGTTGGTGTAAGTCCGTCGTGCGTTGTGTATGCCATTTCAGTCCATAGCATTGCGTATGCTAGGTTGCATGTTAGAGCATTGTATATGCCATGTTACATCACGTGCATTGTGTATGCTATTTTAGTCCATAACATTGCGTATGCTAGGTTACATGTTAGTCGCATTGTGTATGCCATCTCATTACATTGTGTTTGGGTTAGGAGTTAGCCCAAACACAGGAAACGAAGGACATTTCGTACTCAAAATGACGGAACGTGTCTCAATTACCGGTCGTCGACACTCCGAATTACCCATGATGGAGTTTAGGTCTTGTTGTGTTTTCATGTGCATTCATTTCACATCGAGTCGTGCAATTCGACTCCTCAGCCATCATGCATCGAGATGCGTGATTGGTGGCACGAGGATTGAGGTGTGCATACATATGTGAAAATACTTTGCCATGCCCCTTTCTTGCTCTCTGTTGCAGCAAACTAGAAATCAGCAACTTTCTAAAGCCTTGCACAGCATTCCGGGATTAATTGCAAACAGAGACGAATCAGGGCATCGCAATCGATTTCCACGCATGACAACTCAAGCATGCATCATTCATCATTCGAAACAGAGCTGAGGCGGTCCATTTAGCTTGCATGCTAATTTACTTGCTTTCCTAGTTAATTTGTTAATTAATTAGGGTTTTGTAATATCTATTATTCATTCGGACTGTAATTATTTATTCGGACTGTATTATTTATTCGGACCCTCCGAGCGAGGGCACAATTGTAATAAGCGTGCGTGCATATGATGTATGTCTTCCAACCCCACGTCTTTCTCCCTTTTATTTATCAGCTTATGATGGTTAGATTAGGGCATGTTTTAATTAGCATACTTATGCTTACATGTTTGCATCCATTTATTCTGTCTTGCATGCACTGGGCTCGGCGCATCATACTAACTGCATTGTATTTCAATTCCGAGTTGAATACTTGTTAGTTGTAGTATTTCACATGCCATCTTTAGAATAGCCGAGCCTATTATAGTTGCATTTTTGCATGTGTTGCATTAGGGATTTCTGTATAGTTAGGATCATGCATTGATTTCTAACATAGCTTCTGTTTTGGCTTAGAGTACTCGGTAAGTATTTATGCTTTAGCATCCTTGCATGTGTGTGAGTGACTGCCATGATAACATGCTTATCATGAGGCTAACTCCTTATGTGATATAACTGCCTGAATGTCTGTGGGTGAAGGTTGGATTATCTAAATTGGAATAATGCATTGACTGTGAGTTTTAAGCCCACTCAAGAGTGGCAAATCATCGTGTTTTCTAAAGCCCACCTGAGAGTGGCAAATCCACATTTTAGCCTACTTGCGAGTAGCAAACCATTTTCAAAACAAACATGAGATGTTTCGTTCCAATTCAGGCGATCCAGTCTATACTTGTATGCTATGCACATCACATAGTAAATCTAGGCTAATAACCGGAATAAGAACGCATAATGTTTTCAAAACTAGATATCATGCTTAGTAGAGGCTCATCTTTGATCGGGCGAGCGAGGGTGCTCACGAAGTGACCTTCCCCAATCGTACCTAAGTTCCCGAGCCGAGGTAACTTTGGTGATGACGGACACGTAGCCTTAGGCAACGAGTTAGGGTTTCCTAAATTCTCCCAAAATAAATATTTAGGTGGCGACTCTGTATCTGGTAAAGCAGTCCATGTTTGGCACTTCTTTCAAAAAATCTGTTTTCAAAAACGATTTGCCGGATTTGGACTCTTTGATGATTCATCGGTCTTGCATTGCACTCAGCGAGATTAGATACAGGACTGTGACATTGAGTCCTGAACTGTAGTGAGCCCCAAATGAAGAAAACGGGATTTCCCTCCCGGGACGTTCGGAGACGTCTACACTGTGTGTATAACATCATTGGGGGGAAAAAATTGATCAATTTGATAATCGTAACCTCTTTATCTTATTGCATTGGTCTCTATAAAAATGAATGATTTACTTTCACAATGCCTTTACAACACTATTTCACCCCTTCATAATGCATCGCAACCCTAATTTGAAAGGAGATCATGATCGTAATCCAAAGAAAGATAGGGATTCAGGAGATCATAATCATTATAATGATGGTGGAGATCACAATGGTAAAAAGCAACATGGAGAGGGAAAAAGGGCTGAGGGAGATTCATTAGAAGGAATAAAGAGTTGGGAAGGTTCACTGGAAGTGGAAGAAGGGTAGAAGGTGAAGGTAGAGACTACTAGATGAAGATTGTAGGGGTAGGGGCCCAATTGGTAGAATTAGGATTATGGTGGGAACATATTAATTGATATTACCATATGGTTACGATTTTTTAATTAATTTAATTTTTTTAATAGATAATTTACTTGGAGATCCTTACAAAATAAGCGTCTCATATTATTAATAACATGGTCTAATTAACATTCCCAACTAGAGATAACCTATCTATTAATGAAGAGGAAGATAAAGGACATACCATTTTCTATTGCATATTCTACCGTTACTCATTTGCTGTACACTTAAATTTCATTATGAGTAGACGGTAGAATATGCAGTAAAAAATGGTGTGTTCTTAATCGGACTTTTACTTTATGTTTTCTTACATTATAAAATGATGTGATAATTGAGTTTTTTCATCAATTTAATTTTAACTATTCATTTCAACTATCAATCACACTATTTGGTTGTAGTGTGTAGGGTTTTAAACTCGACTTGAACCCACGTGTATAGATGTATCGGTACGATTTTGGACCCATGGTGTAATGGGTTGTGTTTTGGTGATTATGAACTGTATTAATTTCTACTTGGTGTCTAGTGGAGTTAATATTAGAGTTTCGAGTGTAAGGATAAGAAATTGGAGTGTCGAATTACCTTGGGAGAAATCAAGCTTCACCAAGTACGGCCATACGTGAGGCGAGGATGTCCCACACGTACAAATTGGTGCAATATGAAAGTGGAGCTCAGGGCAAGGTCTCGCACCTACGGCTTGGGCCCTGCAAGTGCAGTTGAGTGTGGCACACATGCAGTAGAAGGTCAAGTTCTAGATTAGGACTGCGTGAATCCACAAGTGCGGTCAAATGTGGTGCACGTACTGTTAGAAATGGTTTTGGAAAAATCAGATTTTCCATAACTTTGGTCTAATTTTTAGGTGGGACCCCAAAGTTGGCGAGTCTAAGGGGTAACGCGCTCTACGCTGCCATTCATCCAGTCGGTCGGGCGGCCGGGCTGGACTGGGCTTGGGCGCGGGTGTGAGGTTGAATTGGGCTTGTTAAGCCCAATACTTATCTTTTTGGGCCAAAAACATTTGAATTTAATTTTATTTTTTGGTAAAATAAAATCTGTCTAGTTTTAATTTCAAATTTTGGTTGGAAAAATTCAAATTTGTTTGCACCTCTTCAGAATTTCGGTACAGGTTCCATATCTATCCAGACAGATCCGAATTTGTTCAAATTCAAACCCAAATAGTTCTTTATCTGTTCAAAATTCAAACATGTATCTATTCATTCAAAACTGAACAGTTCTTGTACCTGTTCAAATACGTTTGCTACATGTTGAATTCAAACTAAAAAGCCACCATTAAACCTATAAATAGACAAGTCCCTCATTTGATTTTGTACTCAAAATTTTTGTCCAAAAATCTACTATTGCTCTCTGTATTTTGTTGCATTATTTTTTCTGTGAGAAAGAGTGTAAACACAAAGTGTGTTTGTTGTGTGAATAGTTTGTAGTGCTGCTACTATTCACTGTTGATTATTTTATCCTGGGAGATATGTGGAGAGGACGAATCTATCTTAATGACACAGTGTTAAACATTAGACTTGATCAAAAATTTGTTCGTTATATTAATAATGTAAGTAATTAATTTACTTTCTGTTTTATTTATTTTTATCAGATTCTGATTTTGTTTTTGTAACAAAAATAAGAATCCGTTGTTTTATTTTTATTTTTATTTTTATTTTATTTTTATACTAGTTTTATTTTTGTAATCAAACAATTTCTCTCTTTCCTTTAATTCTTTGAATACTTTGAAGATTATCCAATAATCTTAAGACAAATTAATTTTCTGTGTCTTCATTGTATTAATTTTTCTGTGCTTTTATAAAGTGATATTCTGATTGGAAAATACAAATAGTAGTCATATATTGTTTGATAAATAGTAGTAATATACTGTTTATTTTTTTTGACAAATAGTAGTAATATACTGTTGTCATTAACAATTTTAGAATATTATTTTGTGTAGCAGTGTTACAAAAATTTAGAGTGTAGTATTTTATTTTTCTGGTTTTAGTAATTAGAAAAGTAAAATTATTTTGTATTATAATTTATTTTCTAGTTTTAATAACTAGAAAATTAATTTGTGTTTTGGTTTTTCTAATTTTTGTAATTAGATATTATGGCTACTGCAACTGAAAGTGATACGCCAATTGTTACAACCACTTTGGTCCCTATCCAGAACCATGTTCAAGTTCTAATAAATCATGGAGAAAAATCAAAAAAATTTAATGGCACCGAGTTTAAGAGATGGCAACAGAAAATGATGTTCTATCTTACACCTCTTAATCTGGCTCGGTTTCTCAGGATGAAAGTGATCAACAAGTTGTTGTCACTGTAGACGCCTGAAAACATTCTGATTTTCTGTGGAGAAACTACACCCTAAATGGCCTTGACAACATGTTGTATAATGTTTATAGCCCTCTGAAAAAAGCAAAAGAATTGTGGGATTCTTTAGACAAAAAAAATACAAGACAAAGGATGTCGGCACAAAGAAATTTGTTGTCGGTAAATTTCTGGACTTCATTATGATAGACTCCTAGACGGTAATTTCTTAAGTTCAAAGTTTTTAATTGATTTTGCATGATATTCATGCTGAGGATACGTCTCTGAGCGAGTCTTTCCAAGTCGCTGCGTTAATGGAAAAATTACCACCAACTTAAAAAGATTTCAAAAAATTATTTAAAACATAAACGCAAAGAGATGACCATGGATGAACTGATTGTAAGAGTGAGAATTTAGGAAGATAACCATAAGGTTGAAAAAAGAAATGATAAAAATCCCATTGACTCTAAGGCTAATGTGGTTGAACAAATGCCCAAACCACATAACAAAAAGAAGAAATTTGCTGGAGATGGTCCTAAACAAGGCGACAACAATGGCTACAAGAAGTTCAAAGAAAAATACTATAACTGTGGCAAGACCGGACATCGTGCCTCTGATTGCCGCCGCCCTAAGAAGGATTGCAGAAGTACAAGCAAGAAGACTACCAATCAAGCCAATGTGACAGAACTTGATTACATCTCTGACGGGGTAAATGACATCAATCTCTTTGTTGTGGTGTTTAAGGCTAATTTGGTTGAAAATCCCAAAGAATGGTGGGTTGGCATTAGGGCAACTTGATACATTTGCGCGGACAAAAAGATGTTCACTACTTATAATGAGGCTGCAAATGGTGAACAACTATTCATAAAAAATTCATCTACTTCTACTGTGGCTGGATAAGAAAAAGTAGTCTTGAAGATGATATCGGAAAAAAAAAAGTTGACCCTCAACAACGTACTGCATGTACCAGACATCCGAAAGAATTTAGTTTCTGGTTCTTTGTTAAGTAAAAGTGGTTTTAGGCTTGTATTTGTGTTTGATAAATTTGTATTAAGAAAGAGTGGTATGTATGTTGGTAAGGGATACATGAGTGATGGTTTCTTTAAATTGAATGTAATGACTGTTGTACCAAAACTTTCTGTTAATAAGAATAACACATCTTTTGTTTATATTCTTGAGTCAAATTTATGGCATAGTAGATTAGGACATGTAAATTTTGATACTTTGCGTAGACTAATTGGTTTAAATTATATACTAAAGTTTGAAATTGATCATAATCACAAATGTAAGATTTGTGTAGAAGCGAAACTAACTATGGCTCCATTTAAATCAGTTGAAAGAAAAACCAAACCTCTAGAATTAATTCATACAGATGTATATGCTCTTAAATTTGTTCAAACTAGAGGAGGCAAAAAATATTTCATAACATTTATCGATGATTGCACAAGATATTGTCATATATATTTACTTAGAAATAAAGGTAAAGTCTTGGAAGTGTTTAAATTCTACAAAATTGAAGTTGCAAATCAATTTGGTAAAATCATTAAAATGGTTAGAAGTGATAGGGGTGGTGAATATGATACACCTTTAAATGAATTTTGTGCGCAACATGGCATTATTCACCAAATTACAGCACCTTATTCTCCATAACAAAATGGAATTGTTGAAAGGAAGAATAGAACCCTTAAAGAAATAATGAATGTCATGTTACTAAGTTCAAGCTTACCGCAGAACTTGTGGGGAGAAGAAATATTGTCTGCTAATTATATTCTTAATAAAATATCCCACAAGAAGACAAATAGTACTCCTTATGAATTGTGGAAAGGTTGACCACATTCCTACAAATACTTAAAAGTGTAGGGGTGTTTGGCAAAGTTAGAAGTTCATGTTCCGAAAAAAACTAAAATAAGACTAAAAACAGTGGATTGTGTGTTTATTGGTTATGCTCAGAATAGTAGTGCATATCGGTTTTTGACTTATAAGTCAGAAATACCTGATATACATGTGAACACTATTATAGAGTCAAGAAATACTGTGTTTTTTGAACATGGTTTTCCTTACAAGAAAAAATAGGAATTAAGTTCACAAAAAATAACTTATGATTGTATACAAAGTCAAGAGACTAATGACAATCAAACACAAGAGACTAGTAATGGTCTCAACCAATAGAATTTAACTGATGATGAAGCAAGACGAAGTAAGAGAGCAAGAACATCAAAATTCTTTGGTCCAGATTTTTTGGCATACCTGTTAGAAAATGAACCTCAAAACTTTAAGGAAGTAATGACAGGTCCTAAAGCACCTTTGTGAAAAGAGGCTGTTAATAATGAAATTGAATCCATTATGCAAAATCATACTTGGGAATTAGTGGATCTTCCATGCAGTTCTAAACCTCTTGGATATAAATGGATATTCAAGAGAAAAATAAAAGCAGATGGTTCATAGACAAGTATAAAACAAGACTTGTGGTAAAAGGTTACAGACAAAAGGAAGGTATGGACTATTTTGACACATATTCCCCTGTGACAAGAATAACATCCATCCACATGCTTATTGCTATAACAGCATTGTATAATCTAAAGATACATCAAATGGATGTCAAGATAGCTTTCTTAAACGGTGATCTGAATGAAGCGATCTATATGGAGCAACCTGAAGGGGTTGTAGTGCCAGAGTAAGAAAAGAAAGTTTGTTGGCTTGTAAAATCTCTTTATGGATTAAAACAAGCACCTAAGCAATGGCATGAAAAATTTGATCATGCTATGCTTACTAATGGGTTTAAGATAAACGAATGTGACAAGTGCGTCTATGTTAAAAATACTGACAAATGTTATGTCATTGTTTGTCTTTATGTGAATGACATACTTATCATTGGAAATAGTCAAAACATGATCAAATCAATTAAGTAAATGCTGAACAAAAGATTTGATATGAAAGATATGAGGGTCGTAGATGTAATATTAGGAATAAAAATTACTAAAATATCTGATGGATATGCATTATCTCAATCTCATTATATTGAGAAAATTCTTGATAAATATATTAAGGATGATATGAATGTAGTAAGAACATCTGCAGACATCAGTCTTTATTTATCAAAAAATAAAAGTAATGCGGTGTCTCAGCTAAAATACTCCCAAAATCATTGGAAGCCTAATGTACCTAATGAATTGCACTCGTTCTGATATAGCTTGTGTTATTAGTAAATTGAGTAAGTACACTAGTAACCCCGAAGAAGACCATTGGAAAGTGATCATTCGGGTGCTTAGATATCTAAGGTTTACCTATGATCATGGTTTGAACTTTACTCGATATTCAGCAATACTAAAAGGTTATTGTGATACCAATTGGATATCGGATACTAAAGATTCAAAATTTACTAGTGGATATATCTTTACTCTGGGAAGCACTGCTGCTTTTTGGAAATCCACGAAACAAACATGCATCGTACAATCCACAATGGAATCTGAGTTCATTGCTTTAGACAAAGCAGGAGAAGAAGCAGAATAGCTTCGTCACTTCTTAGAAGTCATTCCAATGTGGCCAAAACCTGTGACAGCTATCTGCATTCATTGTGATAGTTAATCTGCAATAAGTAGGGCACATAGTCATATATATAATGGTAAGTCACGACATATTCATCGTCGACATAATATCGTAAGGCAATTGCTCTCAAATGAAATAATCTTAATAGATTATATAAAATCTAAAGAGAATATTGAGGATCCGTTAACAAAAGAGCAAGTGTATAGTTCATCGAAGGAGATGAGATTAAAGCCTATTATATAAGAATCATCATAATGGTAGCACTACTTAAATGATTGGAGATCCCAAGATCTAAGTTCAAAGGGACAACTAAGTTATGTGTGGCTCGCCAAAAATCACCAAGGGATTAAAATTCCCTACCCATTTCTATGGTGAGAGTGATATCTGTAACATGTGTTATATGTAAGGGTTTAAGGATAAGCTTTGCTTTTAATGATTACTTATATCTTGATCTAGGCATCAAAATCAAGAAAAGTATAAGAGATACTCACGGTAAGAATCACCTATATGAGTGTCAAACTGGGGCCGATTCTATGAGAATGAAGAGGCTAAATTCTCTAGAAGCACTCTTGAACAACTAGGAGCATTCAAGGCCAAAATGAACACAACCGTGAGAACCACGATGTGTTAGAAGATATTTTGTGTGAAATCTATTATCTTGGCTTACACAAACGACTGAACAATTTAAGGCATCGTGTCCATTGGTTAGCTAGTAAGTCCGATAGATTATTACTAGGGAAGGTTCAAGGTCGAAAGCTACCTATCCTGATGCAAGATATTTTCGATTTATACTCTTTCGACGAATTCTGCATATTGTTACATTTCCACTGTTATCAAATTCCATTCATGTGGGGGATTGCTATAAATGGTTTTGAAAAAATCAAATTTTTTCACAACTTTGGTCTAATTTTTAGATGGGACCGATGAGCCAAAGTTGGCGGGTCTAAGTGGTAACGCGTTCTATGTCACGTTGTGATTCACGTAGTATATTTGGTTGCTCAAAACCATTATCGAGTGAATGAGAATTGAAGCCAAAGTAAGCTCCATAGAAATGGTGTTTTTGGTGAAATTTCCATTAATGCTTGAAATAAGGCTTGTCCTACATTGCTTTGGGAGGCAACCTGTCACGACCCAAACCTGCCCCTATAGGTTTAGTATTATAACCGTCTAGTAATCCTTGGATTACCGAAGGCCTCAGAACTGATTAGCAAAATTAAGGGGCTAGCGGAAGCAAATACATAAATATAGTTGTCCAATGAGCTGTGCTGACTTATATGAAACGGAATATTTAAAACTTTATATATGTATTCGATAGTCATTCATACATTATACCCACACACATTAAGGTATCTTAAGTTTAGCCAACAAAACGAACAAGTTTCATACATGGAAACAACCGGAACTTTAACACATGAGACACTTCGGGAACCTCTACGTGAGGCACAATGGTTGGCTAACAACAGAACACAGATCCAGACAAAAGCCTTCAGGCTCGATCTCCAGAATGCCCACATATACATATATATACACACAGTGAGCTAAAGCCCAGTGAATAACATCAATGTAAAGAGGTTAGTGAACGAAATCCGAACATGTCATAAGCGTAAAACATATCATAGCATAAACATTCTTGTATCTAAACATAATAATGGTACATCCCATAGAACACAACACATATCGTCTTCCGACTAGAGTAATTGGTTCCGGATACCGATTAAACACATATCACCACAATGAAGTGGCTAACGAGATCTCGTATTCACATGTATGTCATGGACCAGCATTAACATGCCATCCCCCATGACTTGGGACTATCTATAAATGCCATAATAGATTCCAAACATAGGACATTTGTTCACATAAACAATATCATTTCAGAAATTATAACTTATTGCATAACAGTTGAAACATAGTTCATATCAACATATCTTTACAGAGATGTTACTCACAGTGGTTCTCGCAAACGGTCAATCAATCTCCAGACGTTGACCTACAAACACAAAAATACATAACACCAACATATCTTATCATTACACATTCATGTGGCAATCATGGCTTAGCTTTCATTACATTGGTTCTCGTTCTTTCTTATCGCAATGCTTAAACACACACACACACTTGCAATTTCTTAACTTAATACATTCCTTTCTTAGTGTGTTTCTATACCAAAACCTCATCACTATGGCTTAATTAAGGCTTAGGAATGCCTAAGATGCAATGAGGATGCCAAAACATAAATTGAAACACTTAGTTAAATTTCTGAAAATAGGGTCCCCACTCGAGCGTAACTTTCCTCGCTCGAGCGTGACTTCCTTCGCTTGAGCAATCTGCAAAGATATGAAACTTCTGGGAGTTTGCATTTCACGCTCGAGCGGACTTCTGGTTGCTCAAGCGGAAGTGCACGCACTCAGAGTAGTCGCTCGAGCGTGAACTCCTACGCTCGAGCGTAGATGCAAATTCTGGAATTTCCAGATTTGATCACCAAGCTCAAAACTTGAATTCAACTCTTCAAAACACATCTCTTAGGCCCCAAAACTTGATGTAACATAGTAAACTTGTAAAATATGAAGAATTAAGGATCATTTCATAAAATCATGACCCAAGAGTTTACCAAAAGCTCACAATTCATCTTGAAATTCAAGAAGCAAAACATGCATATGAAATCTTTCAAACTCTTTTCTTCAAAACTCATAAAACTAGCAAATTGAGCTCATAAGCTCCATGCATGTAAGAAATTCCTTCTCAAAACATGAATTCAAGTAATTAACATGGTAATTCTAACATGTATGTATCAAATAACTTATGGTAACAACTTAGATGCTCAAATTAACTCAACATGACAAAACTCTTCATGTTTATGCATGCATGTAAAATCCTTAACCCAATTTTCTACTAAGACTATATGAGCATGGAATTCACTCTCAAAACTTGGTAAAATGTATCTCATGTTCCAAATTCAACACAAATGATGAAGCTCATGATCAAAATGATGAGGTAACACTCATACTTCCATGCATGTAAGAATTATGAGCAAATTCTTCATCTCCTAGACTAACTCATGTGGAATACATGTAAATGATCACAACAATTCCATGAATTCATCTTTACAACACATAACTTCTCGAATTAATAGTCAAAAACTCACCTAGAGTCTTGAATTACTCTTATTCTAGCACAATCTTGATGAGTTCAAGCCAAAGCCTTCAATTTTTACACTTTCTCTCTCTAAAAGTGAACTCACTCTCTCTCTAGAATTAAATCTCAGATTTTTCCACTCACTAGGAGCAATTGAGCTCAATAATGAGCTTAAGAGCTCATATATATAGCTATGACGCCATAATACATTCATTAGAACATTGGTGCATCCAAACACAACTTAATTAATCGTTCTGAATCAATTTTTAATAAAACTTGCCAAATGATTCTAAAAATTCCAAATAACATATTGATGTAATCAATTTCGGTTTCGGATGCCGATAAGGCTTTTAATGCTCATATTAAAGCAGAATTCCAGACATATATTTTTACAAATAACAAATAGAAAGCCAAAGATCATGCAAATACATAATAAACCCATAATTTATTTTATCCAATTAATTAACATCCTTGGTTCAGATTAGTGGCTAATTGTGGATCGGGATTGTTACACAACCTTGGTGTGGGTTTATAAGTCTTGGGTTTGGAACTTGGAGTAGGCCCCAAGGGGCACTCAAGTTTTGTAGAGGAGGAGGTTATAGGCAAAGTGGGCTAGACTCATTGGACCCAAAATAAACACACACACACGACCCACGTCCGTCCGTCCGTCCGGTCAGTCGGGCAAGCTGGTCTGGGCTTAGGTGCGGGTGCATGGTATGAGGTCGCGTTGGGCTTGTCCGGCCCAATACTTATCTTTTTGGGCCAAAAACATTTGAATTTTATTTTATTTTTTGATAAAATAAAATCTGTCTAGTTTTAATTTTAAATTTTGGTTGGAAAAATTCAAATTTGTTTGCACCTCTTCAGAATTTCAGTACAAGTTCCATATCTTTCTAGAAAAATCTGAATTTGTTCAAATTCAAACCCAAACAATTCTTTATCTATTCAAAATTCAAACATTTATTTGTTCATTCAAAACCGAATAGGTCTTGTACCTATTCAAACAGGTTTGCTACCTGTTGAATTCAAACTGAAAAGCCACCATTGAACCTATAAATAGACAAGTCCCTCATTTAGTTTTGTACTCAAAATTTTTGTCCAAAAATCTACTATTGCTCCTTGCATTTTGCCACATTATTTTTTTTTGTGAGAAAGAGTTTAAACACAAAGTGTGTTCATTGTGTTAATATTTTGTAGTGCTGCTACTATTCACTGTTGATCATTTTATCTTGAGAGATAGACGTCTACAATCTGAAAGCACCGTGGAGAGGACGAATCTGTCTTAAGGACACAGTGTTAAACACTAGATTTGATCAAAAATTTGTTCGTCAAATTAATAAGATAAGTAATTAATTTACTTTCTGTTTTATTTATTTTTATCAGATTCTGATTTTGTTTTTTGTAACAAAAATAAGAATCTGTTGTTTTATTTTATTTTTATACTAGTTTGATTTTTGTAATCAAACAATCTTTCTCTTTCCTTTAATTCTTTGAATACTTTGAAGATTGTCCAACACGTACAACACAGGCACCACAAGTGCAACTAGAGTTTCCGCATGTGCAACCAAGCCTGGGAACATGGCAACCTCCCAGCCAAGCATTTTGGACCCACTCCTTGATATTTCTGAGACCTTTCTCTTTCTCTCCTCTCACTTGTTTCTTTCCCTCTATCTTTATATCTCTCTTGTCTCTCTATATTTTCCTTACTAAACCCATACACAAATCCTTTAGATTTGGTGTCTTAGAGTTAGATTTTGATCAAAAATTTGAGTATTAACATTGTAGATCACGACGAGGGCTTTACATCCACTGAAGTTGATTGCCATTTCGCCACTTTTGGATTTTCTTCTCTCTTCTTCTTTTTTTGAGGTAAGGTTTTCTTCTATTTATTTTAGTATGGGTTTGTGTAAGTGTATGTAGTAAATTTGATATACTCCATTAGGAGATTGATGGAGAAAATTTTGAAAATACATGTTAGATATTAGGGTTTGAAAATGATTAGGTATTTTTTTTTTTATAATTTTCTTATCAAATCTATTTTTTTAATATTTATTTATACCAAATAGCATGTGAGTACTTTAATTCAAGAAAGTTACAATTTTGTAAAATCCTTGTGAAATCTCTTATGTTGTGGAAATAGTTATTTAAATTATGAAATTAGAGATAATTGCATATGGATTATGGAATTATTTTGACTTATGAAATTGTTGCATATGATAGAAATTGCATTATTAGCCATTTGTGGAGAATTGTATTGTTGTAAAATTCATTGTCATATGATGAACGAAAACTCATTTCATTGCATTATGAATTGTTGAATTGATGTATTGCAAACCCATTGTTGAATGGTGGTGTTGTTGAACATATTTTGAGAAACGATGAAAATAGGATGAGTTGCCTTTTGTTTTATTTAAACATCATGGTTTTAAATTGATTGGTATGGTGAATCCGAGTAATGCATGGAGATGGTGATTAATCTTGCGAGAGAGTTATTGGTGAAAAATTGGGAATCCATGCGGAGAAGGTACCCATTTGTTCTTCTAGTTAGGCCCACTAAAATGGGATTGATTAGGTGGTGTATAGCAATGACTATTGGAAAAATGGTACTTAAGATAACTCACCAATTGATTAGGTGGTTGTTTAGAGATAACCACTGCCAAAGTGATGGTTATGATAGCATAAGTTGATTAGGTGGTGCTTAGTGATGACCACTCACAGATACATGTACCTTGGTAGGATTTACCGAAATGAAAAGATAGTTAGAATTATGAAACAACATTTTATCAAACTTGTGATAACTCATGATTTGAAAAAATGAAAACTTACATTGATTTGAGAAATCATAGAGCATCTTATACATGTATAGAACATCATGATCATCAATAAATGCTTGAATGTTACATTTAAGCCCGTTAAAGTGCATTTATTACATCTTTAATTCTAATTACTTGATGTATTCTAAGGCATTTTTACTCTTTGTAGGTGTTCGAGCTCATAATGTTACAAAACTATCAATTTGGAGCTTTAGAGAGCTTGATGGAACATACGATTGAAGTCCAAATCAAGTTAAGGAAATGAACTTTCGAAATTTCAAAAGGGCAAGCAAATTTTCCATTTTGTGTTCGAGCACAAGGTCTGAGTGCTTGAGCACTTAAGTTGTTGAAGAGAAAAGGATTGTGTTTGTGTGCTCGAACAGAGACGCAACGTGATTGAGCACAATCTATTCTAAATTTTATTTATTTAGGGTTGTTTTTAGCACATATAAAAGGGAATCTAGTAACTTCTTTGAAGGCAAGATTTGGAGGCCTCAAGTATTGAGGAGACACAAGAGAGAAGAAAGAAAAGGAGATCCAAAGAGGTTTTCATGGAGATTCAACCGAAACTTTAGATTTCACCACCGTCCATGAGGTACTAGACTCTCCGTCAGGGTTTGATGAAACCCCAATCAAGTAATTATGATTTTTGTACTTTCTTCATGGATTTGATTTATTGTGACAATGATTGTATAACATTTAAAGATTTTCATTGCAATCAAGTTCTTTATTCAAATTCATATGTATTTAATTTCTGTGATTTTAAATACATAGTAATACAATGGTATTTCTCTACATATATTAAAATCATCAGATGAGTCATACCTAGGAAAGACAAGGCAAGCCTATGATTGTAGTTTAGCGTAGACGCTTTGTGCCAACCGATGATGATTCATGCCCATGATTTGAATATATGAATATTCTTGACAATGTTATTAGGGCTTGTAACCACAATACATCATTATCATCATAGTAGTGATTTTTCATGAAGTGAATCAATAAACTCTAGTTAAGAAATTGGTGGTGAATTCAATAACCTTAAGATTATTACTTCCATATCTCAATTCAATTTTATATTGCTTTTGTTTCTTTTTAGTTTTTAATTAATTTAGTTATCACCATAAGAACAATCTTTGTTGAATTAATTTAGGAATTGTTCTAAAAATAATGTACACTTAGCTTATTTGTCCTCGTTGGAATGATACTTGGTTTTAACTACTATTCTAAGGGTAGTAGTTTCTACTTGGCTTTTAATATTTATTTTTGGTGTGAAAAATGACCCATCAATCATGTGCTTGTGTGGATGCATATTAGCGAGTAGAAAGATTATCCTACTAGACTATATATTTACCTTATGTTGTTAAAATCTTTTTTGGGTTTTGACGACTGTCACAACAGTGAGTGGCTTTGGATTTGTGCAAATGGGCCACATTGAGCTCTCATGAATTGTTGGTCAAGAGTCTTTTCGTTTCATAGGTCGGGTGTCTTTATATTTTGTACGGGTTAATCGCTTTGTAATTGATGTAAGCTTAAGGGCATTTCTTTTATCATTGGATATTTTATTTTGTGTGACATATTATATACTCACTCCACTTAGATTTGAATATAGGATGTATGTAATGAACCAACCCCATGTACTAAATGATACTCATATATATATATATATATATACGTGTGTGCGCGCGCGCGCGCACGCGCACGCGCTCGAGATGTACATTTTGAGTATATAGACTTCATTTGTTGTTCGAGTTTATTTATTGAGGTTTGGGTATTGAGAATTCAGGGTGTGACATTGGTCTTGGAGTTTTTAAAAATAGTTTTTGAATTTTGAATTGTATTTTTTAGTGAATGTTTGTAATATTTTAATCAATTTTTTAAAAACTTTTTAGATACACTTAATCTAGATATGTTTAAAAAAATATAAAATTTGTAATTTTTTTTCCAAATTTAAAAACAAATCATTACATTTTTGTATTTTTTTATATTTATTGAATTCTTTTTAAATATTTCCATAAATAGTTCACTTTTTAAGTACATTTAAATTGGATACATCTGATAAATAAAAAAAAAATAACTAAAATACGAATAAAATTCATTAAAATTAACAAAGTATGAAAAATAAAATTCAAAAACTCAAAAATTATTTCTAAAAGTTGAAAAGCAAATAGAGTGCATGTTTTTTATTTATTGAGATTTGGGTACTGGGAATTCAGGGTGTGACATTGATCTTGGAGTTTTTAAAAATAGTTTTTGAATTTTCAATTTGTATTTTTTATTTTTTAGTGAATGTTTGTAATATTTTAATAAATTTTTTAAAACTTTTTAGATCCAATATGCTTAAAAAATATACAATTTTTTTTTTAAAATCCAAATACGAAAAAAATAAAAAATAAAAAAAATAATCATTACATATTTGTATTTTTTTTTAGATATTTTCATAAATATTTCATTTTTTAAATAAATTTAGATTAGATGCATCTAATAAATAAATATATAAATTTATCTAAAATACGAATAAAATTCACTAAAAATAGCAAAATAGGAAAAATAAAAAAAACTCAAAAATTATTCCTAAAAGTTCAATCCTAAAAGTTCAAAAATAGAGTGAATGTTTTTTAATTAATGCCACATCAATTTGTAAAAATTATTTATACTTGAAATTTACCAAGCTGGCAAGGCAGCTTAGATCAACACAGGTCATGGATATACACATTGCAAAAATTGCATTAAAAAAATAAAGAAATAAAGAAGAAGAAAAGCTGAAAACATCTGCCAAGCTACATTAACCAGTAGGCCAAGGCACTCATTATATTAAATAAATGTTGCATTTAATAGAGCCTTTTGAGTTGGTGAATACTACTATACTAGCTATGATAACCTTTCCCGGTTAGATAAATAAATGGGGACTTATGTGTCTGTCGCAATAAGCTGATTTTTTTGTGCAACAGGTTTTTTTGATAATTAGTATCATTTTTATATAATAATAAAAAAAATCACTAATTATTAATTTTTTAAAATAATTTGTTATAGAAAAACATTGTTAATTGTCAATTTTTAGTGATAGATAGATTTAGAAAATCGTCACAAAAAATATCACTAATTATTAATTTTCAGCGACAAATTTGGAAATCGTCACAAAAAAATCTTTTTTAGAACTTAATGACAATTAAGTCCAATAATTCAGATATGCTGGTAATTTACCCTAAAGAGTATGGATTAAATTGCAACCCAATATATATATATATATATATCATGGTTTGACAGTTATAACAAAATAATTTTTTAATTTTGTCAATTTAAACTCTATTTTTTTTTATTTATTTTCAATTTAAATTATTTATCTATTTTCATCAAGTAAAAATTATGAAAAATAATATTTCAGTCATTAAATTGAATGAAAAAATATATTTTAGACATTTTATGTACAACTACTTTTATTTTAATAATTAAAATATTATTTTTTTGACAATTTCACTTAACGGAAATAAAATATTAATATTTAAATTGACAAAATTAAAATTTTAGAATTTATTTTCAATGTAGTTTGTTTTTTTTAAAAAAAAAAATTTCCCCACGAGTATATAATACACCATCATTACTATCATATGATATATATTAATTTCTTAATTTCAAAAATATTATTATCTTATTTTTTTTATAATTTTTTTATGAGAATTATGTTTGTCCATTTCCCTTCCATTAATCACCAACAATACCTTATGGGAAGAAATTCTAATTAAACAAATATATAATTAATTGGAATAAATTATTGGAAAATGTTCTGCTATTACATACACTTTTTTCTAGTGCACTGTTTTGGAATAACGATGATTAATATTGGGTAAATTACACAGATCTTTGCTTGGATTTAGAAAAAAAATACAATAAATCCTATAATTTTAATATAATTATGTTGATTTTTTTAGTAAGATTAAATTGATTGAAATTAATACAGTTAGTGTAAAAATATAAAAATAATAACATAAAATATATATTTTGATATAAAAGCGATGATAATATTATTTTTTAATTTATATGACTAACAAGAGCAATGATTCATCCCCCCTTTTCCTCTCACTCCCTTTGACCCCCTCTCTCTCTCATTGATAAAAAGAGAGTTAAGTATCTTGTGATTAAAATATTAAAAAATTAAATATAATAATATCAAAATTGTATAATTTTTTTTTTTTTTTCCAAAATCTTAATAGATAATTTACTCTTAATAATTTGTTGCTCTAACGGCTAATTGGGAATTAAAAAAAAATAGAAAAATACTATAAATCTCAAACAATTTATTAAATTTTATACCAAACTTGGAGATACTGTTGTGCTATAAGGCGCAACAGTTATTGCTACCCCTTTGTAGGAGATTATCCCAAGTGTTTTTTGATAATCGGAATCGTTCATATTATAAGGCTCGTCGAGTAGATTATCCATGCAAAAAATCAAGTTGATTGGATATCTGTAACTCTATAACCAAAGCACATTTGTTTCTATAAAAATTAACAGTTAACATAATTTTCATAAATTTTTAAAAACAATTAGGACATAATAATGGGGTTATAAATATCCGATTAATTTAATTTTTTACATAAATTATATTCTTGACGAACCTTACAATATAAACGGTTCAGATTATTGAAAAACACTCAGGGCAATCTCCCATAAGGGAGCAACAGTAACTATTGTGTCTTAAGGCACAGTAGTATCTTTTCTTCTCAGTGTGGGATCCATACAAACTCACATGTGTGTAGGTCCTACACCTATATGAGAAGTTTAATAAAAAATTTAGTAGATTATTTAACAACTCAAAAAATATATAGCTTAGGTGGGGTAGGGTGTACAAGTGTGGAGTGTGGCCCCATAATAGAGGATAATAGAGGATATGAACCCAAATTTGAAAGGCCATCTACCTTCTCATGCAATTAAATGTTCCCCTTTATTGGCCACGCGGCGAACGAATGAGATTCTTTTCATTACATATTTGTAATGATGAGGTTCTATTATATCATTTAATGGTGAGTATAGTAATTTATTTTAATTTAAATTAATTAAAAATTTATCATTTTATTTTATAGTTATTACGCGAGGCAGTTGTGATTTCTAAGCTTAAACATAAGTAAATAATATAAATAAAAAAGTGGCGCTAATAGCCATCACCATTTTTCTAAAATTATAACTTCAATTAAAATTATTATAATAAAAACAAATTGAAATGAAATACCTACTCTTAAAAAAAAAAAAAAAACTTAGAATTGAACAGCCAACTCTATCAAACTAAATTAATCACTCAACTCTCATGGTCTACCATTATTATTCATTCTCATTGTATTCTTGAGCACCTACATTGACAAAGAATAATTAATACATTGACAAATGTGATTTATTATATTATCGGGTGAATTAAACTAAAATTACAAAACTTATAGGAGAAAATGTATTAATTTTTTTTTATCATAAATGTAATATTTGTAATTTATTATTATTTTCTATTTTATTTTATTTTATTGCTAATTAAACTATGATATGCATTTTTTTATTTCTAATAACCTAGAACACACAATTAAAATTATAAAAATAATTTCAAAAATGTTAAAACTTAATTGATTCTAAATTATAACTTTTATATATTTTAAACAAATCTTATGCTATTATTTAATTTTTTTATTATTTATTTATGTATGTGCATAGTATAGATATTGTGATAGTATATATTTATATTAGCGACTGGGTACATGCAATGCGTGTGGAAACTCGTTTGAAGTTATAATATGAAATTCATATTTTTTTTTCTTCTAACAATGCACATATAAATCATATGATAATTATGTGCAATATAACATTTAATAGTAAAGCATTTCATAAATTAAATATAGGTACATTAAAATATGTACAAATCTTTAAAAAAAAAAAAAACAATATTTACTAATTTTAACTAAAAAAACTGTACAACAAAAATTTATGTAAAATCTCAATTTGGTAATATGAGATTGAAGATCCTGTAAATTCTGCAAGAAATTTATAAGATTCATGTAAAAATTAATTTTCTAACAATGTACATTGATTAAATTAAAATTTTATGTTGTTATAATGCATATTTTTTTAAGTACTAATCTCATTTGTGGGGAATTAAATAAAATTTCAAGTGAAAGGGGATTACCTGGTAATTATGCAACTTGAGATAAAATTTAAAAACAAACTGAATATAAAATTTTCAAATATTTGATTAAATATAAAAAAAAAATAACTAAAAATACTTACAGTTAAAAGAAAAGCAGAAGATAAGTACTAATAAAATACGACTATAGAAATTATTTGTTCTAATCATCTCAAACTCATTAAGTAAATATATATATATATATATATTTTAAAAAAAAGAAAGAAAAAAGAATTGATTTTTTCAAACATAGAAAAAGAAATTACATATGTGTTTAAGCCCAAATAGAATTCTTTTACAATTATTCTAATTTCAAGCATTACAAGCTCAACACTCACATAGAATACTTACAGTTAAAGCAAATAGGTGTTGATAAAGAATCACTTGAGAAGTTTGTTATGAACAATATAAAGTCATAAAACAATCTGCAAAAAATATAAACAAAGGAAAACAATATTCAATTTTTTTCTCCAAGAAATCTAATAGCATAATTTTTTTTTCTTTTACTTTTTAATGAAGAAAATAAAAAAAATGTAATTAATAATGGTACACACAAAATACCCAAACACAAACCCATACTCTTGGAACACTTACAGTAAAAAAGATTTGACATACAAAAAATATAAAAAATAAATAATAAATAATAAATAATAATAGTAATAATAATAATAATAATAATAATAATAATAATAATAATAATAATAAACTATTAATATAAATAATAAAAAAATCCCAATTTTTTTTAAAAAATTAACTATTATTTTTTAAAAAAATTTTTTTTTTATGAACATTGAATTGTTTTTTTTTTAAAAAAAAAAAAACACACAAAATTAAGCAAACAAACAAACCAATTTTCTAAAAACATAAATTATAAACACACAAACACAAATGTTGATATAAACCAAGAAAAATAATAATCAGTTTTTTTTTTTTTTTTTTTTCTTTAAGAAGATAACACAATGAAACATTTCAATTTCTATAAAAAAAATTTATAGAAAGTATAATTAATAGTATTACAGAAAAAAATACAAAAATAAAATCTAAGACACTCATTTTATATGATTTTTTTTAAAAGCACTGAATTTTTGTAATGTCCCAGGTCTTGAACTTGACTGGCATTGAGTAATAAGTTAGTATGCATTAGTTTCGGTGTTTTGTTTATTGTATTGGGTCGTTGGGATTCCTGTTCTACTCATGCTTAACCTCTCTTAACATTTCCGGGTTAAAATTTCTAAGTTTTGGGTGTTGGAACTTGTTTTGGGATGCAAAAATCTTCAAGATATTAAGAGGGCTTTTTACACCAAATCGAAGAGGGCGACGAAAGTTACATTTACATCGATTGACTCGAGTTTTCATCGACGTTGAGCTTTAGGGTTTTCATTTTCTTCCTCTTCCAAGCTTGAGGTAGGAATAATCTTAAAGTTATATATCTGTTTTTACAACTCTATACTTGTTTGGAGTATTTCATACATATTTGGATTATGATTTTGGTTAATGAGCCCTAGATGATATTAAAAGTGGATTTTCTTTATTTTTCCTAAAGCTTTTGAGAATATGAGTTATGTTATAAAGTGTGGGTGTCATTTTGAAAAAATCTTTTCAAAAATGCAACAAAAACCTAGTTTTTGTGAAAACCTTTGGAGATTTTGGGAAAAGTTGAGGTATTATGAAATTTATGCTTAGTGAATTGTTATGTGAAGAAATGATAAAGAAATTTCTATAACTGTATCAAATGAGGAATTTCATGGATGAAATGAGAATTATTGATTTTAAAGCTTATTGTTAGTTTGTCTTGGAAAACCAAGTTAAGAAAAAAAAAGTTTAACATGTGGAGAATACATGTATGTTGATATTGTTATATTATGTTTTGGAATTACATTATGATATTATAATGATAAGAGATGTGAGAATTTGATCACAGTGGAAAATTGTGTAGTGGGATTGAAAAATGGAACTATATTGATGCATTGTTATATTTTGCATTGCCATTCCATTAATCATTGTCATAATTGATTTTGAATCTTGCATTGAAAAATTATTCCCCCGAGAAAGAAATTGTTTTGTGAAACAAAATCATTTTGATTTGTTTTGGGGTAAATACGTTGGTAAGTCCGGATACGACATGCAGTTGATATTGATTAAGTTGGCATGTGTCACGACCCAAACTCATCCCTATAAGTTTAGCATTATAACCGCCCAGTAATCCTTGGATTATGTAACAACCCTCGTACTGATTACCGTTAAACCACTGAATTATCTACTGATTACTGCTAAACTGAACTGATAATGACTGATAAGTGAACTGGATGAACTCTTGAGCAATGATCAATGGAACCGAAATCAAATTGAATAAGTTTATCTATTGAATTGCATTTCTATCTGTTTGAATGAATGATTATCTGTTTGAGTTTATGTGTTTAAACTGCTAATTGAAGGCCTTATCGGCGGCCGATTTAGAAACCGTTTGATGTTTTAGACTCAGTAGAATATTTCTGATTTAATGGTATATTTATCTGAAAATTGATTAGGAATGATTAAATTAGATTAAATAAAGCCAATTAAAGAGTTTGATTTAATTACAGAATTGCCACCCATAGTGGGCACTTGTTTATTGATTTGCAAGGACCTTGTTACACTTAACAAAACATTTGATCAGCTACTTCCTTCACTCTAGCCGACCAAAGAGGAGAGAGTAGGGAGAATTGAGAGAGAGTTGAGTTCTTCTTGGTTTTTGCTTGGAGATTGCTTGAGAGTGGTAGTATCTTGGCATAATTTAACCTCCTCACCTTGTAATTGGAACTCTAGGTAAGGAACTCATTGTCTTCTTGTTGTCTTTGAACCTCATCTTGCATGTTTCATGCATCATTGTAGAGCTAAGTTATGATTTAGTTCATAGAATGTTGAATTGAAGCTTGTTTGTTGCATGCATGGTCATTTTGGTGTATTTGGAGTTGATTTCATGTGGAATTGTACATGCATGCTCATGTTCATATATTAGTCCATATTTTCACTTTGTTTTGAAAGATTTGAGCTCATTTGAGCATGATTTGAAGCTTAAAATTGTTTTGAATGCATGCATGTCATGTTTGAGCATCGTTCTTGAAAATGGTTTGAAATTGAGTTTAATTGAAACACCCTTGGGCCTTGATTTCTTAAATTGAGCTTTAAAACTTGTTATTCTATGTGTTTGAAAGAGTTTTCCAGAAAATGGGCCCAAGAGGATCGAATTTGGAACATCAAAACTTGGTTTGAAACTCAGAGGCCGAATCTGGATTTTCGAGATTCTACCGTCTGCTCGAAAGGGAAGGCGAAATCATGCTCCGGCATTTCTTCAGATTGTCGTTCTGATCCGCTCGGCCGGAGAGTTTCAACTTCGGCGAAATCGCGATCCAAAGATTTTGCATCATTACAGATCGCCGAAGTGAAGTTGACGCCGAAGGGGACCTTTGGTGGCTTGTCCGCCGGCGGGAAGTTAACGCCGAGCAGAGGCCTGTTTCAAAAATTTCAAACCGATTTACGTGCACATTTTGCATCCTCATCCCATCCTAGGCATTCTTAGGCCTAATTTAAGGCATCTTAATGAGGATTTAGACGTAGAACCACACCGAGGAAATTTAGGGATTTAATTATATCCTTCCGACTGTGAACTTAGTGTGTGTTCTATTTGTTGACTGTTTAGGGTTGGCTCCCGGGGACGCGCTCTAACTGCTATTAGCCCAATCTCTGTGAGTAACAGATTGTGTAAAGATATGTTCAAATGGTTATATTTTGAATCTTGGAATCGAATTTATTGAACCGATATTGTTTATTGAATGAATGTATGTCCTCAGATTTTGAATCAGACAGGCATCCTTAGCACCCATCGTTATTGATCGTTACAGAGCTCTCGGTTTCCTTGTGGAACCATACTTGTTTCTTGATTGATGGCCATCATTATTGTTGGGTCTGTTGAGGCCAAATCCTTCTGGACCTCTGTTTATAGGCTAATGGATGTACCACATATGGTGATTGATTGAAATCTTGATTGGTGAAATCTTGAAAGATTGAAATCTTGTATAATGAATTGATTTCATTATCGTAAGGACATTCATTCATAACCTCTTTACATCGTATGTTATTCATTGGGCTTTAGCTCACCGCTTATATATATATATGTAGGTTCTCGAACTGCAGGAGCTAGGGCGTGGGATTGGTCCCCGATTTTGTCAAGCGACCTATGTGCCTCACTGCGAGGTTCCGAGTTGCCATGTTATGGCTTGGGGTGTTTTTGTGTCCCCCATCGGTCTCCTTCAGATTGTACTTTTGTATTGATCATTTCTCGCTTCATTATCGAGGATTCAACCCGTCTTGACCGACCGTATATGATTGTATAGAATGTATGTTGAACCGTATGAATGCATAAAAATGTTTTTAACATACGATTTTCACACCAATGGACACTAGTTATTTATCAGATGGCTTCCGCCAGCCCTCAGACTGTTTGATCAGATTCTTGCTCAGAGGCCTTTGGTAATCAATCTCAAATTATCGGCGATTCTGGTGCTAAACCCATAGGGCCGGGTTTGGGTCGTGACAGAGTGGTATCAGAGCGATACTTACCACGAGTTATACCGCACACACGTGTCCAAATGAGCTATAAGGTGTCCTAGAAAAGCAATTAGGGCATCTCATGAATTTGAAAAGTGTGTGCTTATGACTGACTGATTATATGTTAAAATGTTAAACTGTTTAATTGTACAACTGCTTGTAATGATAATTGTAATGATAACTGTTACAACTGCTTATAGCAAAATGGATAATGCAAATGAACCTGAGTCATCATCCTCTGAGGCCAGAATGGCCAGACTTGAACAAATGATGGGACTGATAATGGAAAGACTAGATCAACAACCGAACCAACAGCTCCCACCTCCTCCTCCTCCTCCTCCGGTGCAACCGGAACAAAATGTACAGAATGTGAATGCTAATAAGGTGGACATTATTGCACCGACGTAAATTCAAAGAAATGAAACCGCCGCCCTTTCGGGAGGCTTGAACCGTTAAAGGCTGGCTCAGGTTCTTGAGGCGAAAAAGTTGTTTGAGGTTTTTCCGTGCTCCGAAGCAAACAAAGTATTGTTGGCAACCTTCACCCTTCAGGAAGAAGCAAGAAGGTGGTGGATGTTGACCCGTGATGCAAATACTATTGTGACTTGGGCTCAATTCAAGGAGTCCTTCTTTGAAAAGTATTTTCCCCAGTGCATCAGGGACAGAAAAGTGACTGAGTTTGAACAGTTGAGACAGGGCAAGACGTCTGTTGCCGAGTAACCTACACAACACATAGTAGATACATATTGACACACACATTCGAAAAACACTGAACTTATTTCTTTTCTATTTTGCTATGTTTCTAATACTTATCCTCATAACTATATCTTAACTAAGGCTTAGGAATGTCTAAGATGCAATGAGGATGCTAAAATACAAGTTGAAACACTTAGTCAAATTTTCAAAAATAAGGCAGTCCGCTCGAACGCAACTTCTGTTGCTCAAGCGGTCTGTGAAGTCTGCAAAAGTACTGATTGTATGATTTTTTCGCTCAATAAACGTTCGATGGTCGCTCGAGCACAAGACTGAGTAAAAAGAGGTCTCCGCTCAAGCGCAACTTTGGTTGCTCGAACGGTCTGCAAAAGTCTGTAGAACTTATAGGAGCTCTCATTTTACGCTTAAGCGTAACTTCGGTTGCTCGAATGGAAGGTCAAAAATAAGGGTGGTCACTCGAGCGCAGATTCTACCGCTCGATCCAACCCCCAAACTCTGTAAAAGTATTGGGAGCTCGCATTCTCCGCTCGTGCGCAGACTCTACCGCTCGAGCGGAAGGTACAAATTCTGGAATTTTCAGATTGCAGTTCAAGTTCAAAACTCAACTTCAAAACTTCAAAACACATCCTTTTGGGCCCAAAACTTGAGGGAACATATGTAAACTTGTAAAACATGATAAATTCAAAATCATTTTGCAAAATCAAAACCCAAAAGCTTTGCCAATTGTGCAAAATCAAACTTGAAACTCCAACACTTATTGTTCTTCAGCCGAGATAAGGATTTAGGCTGAAGAGATTGGCAGGTATGGCCAGTTAGGTTGCAAAGTTAAGACCGGGATAAATATCTCGGCCAGAGAATTTACTTCATTCAAATTATATTAGGAAAGTAAATACAAGCATAAAAGTAAACCGAACAGACAGTTGAAGAAAACAAAAGATGATTTCATTGATAATGCAAAGTCAAAGTACAAAAGATGGGGCCTTAGCCTGGTTACAAAAACTTCAAAAGTTAGCACCTAAAGAAAAGAAAAGTGCATAATCAAGCAAATAGGTCATCTAAATAGGCATCCAAAACAACTTGGTCTTCACCTACAGGTAGCTCGGTTGTGCCTAGCCCCTCTTGGTTGAGCTCAGACGAAGGCACCACATCAGACACAGCAGGCAAAGGAGGGATGGAGACCACTGGAGTTGGGGAGATAGACTGGCGACCGGGCTAGGTGTTGTCTTCTGGAGCAGAATCTTCGTCCTCTCCCTCTTGCAAAAATTTTTGCTGAATGGCAGCAGCGTACTCCACCATACAACTCGGTGTGAAATACGGGAGAGGGTTGAAGACCTCGGTCTCTGAACCATGACCGAGCTGCACCAGAGCTGCCTTCTATCCACACTTGAAGAAAAGATCTTTTGCAGCTTCACATTGCTTGATGTAAGTGGCCTCCCCCTCCTTGTAACCACGGTCTTCCGCGTCCTTAACCTTTTTCTCTAGCTTGGTTATCTCGGCGTTCTTTTTTCCCTCGAGCTTAGCCAGCTCACGCAAGTATTTATCTTTTACGACCACGACCCTTTTTTCTTGACTGTGCCTTGGCCACCTTTCTTGACATTCTTTAGTTCGCGTTTTTCATTGGCCTCTGTCATGGCCTGCCTTGTAGTTTTTCGAAGTTCCAGCACGCGCTTGTGAGCAATGTGGTTCTTCTGTAAGACCTGCGAGGGGAGGGAGGCAGTATTGAGTAGGAACCGAGCTAAAAGATGTTGAAATTTAGAGAATAAAAAAGAGAACTTACCAACACCATTGACTTTGAAGCCGAGCGAATGGCCTTCAGCTCGGTAAGGTGATCATGATGATTCATGTCGGCTGGAAAGCAGACACTCTTGGCCAGATTGAAGGCTAGCAAATGATCTTTTTCCGTGACCACTGAATCGGAGTCAGTGATAGCGCGGTTCTTGAAGGTGACCTTTGGCACCCACTTGGAGGAGCTAGCTCGGTCCGAGCGCTCCGGTTGTGGGCTTGGTGGAGTGGATTGTGGGAGAATGGTGTCTTCTTCATCAACAAGGTGTGGCTCGGCTGTGGAAATCCGAGCACGCTTACTTGCCCGAGATGTTGAAGGCAGATGGGTTGGCAGGGCTACCACGGTCTCTTGAGTTTGGCTGGCTGGTGGTACCTCGACCTGGTTTGTTTCGGTTAGAAGGGCCCTTACCGCTCTTTTCTTGGCCATCTCTTGCTTCGCAGTCAATGGGATCAAGTTAACTTATGGAAGGAAAGGATCAGGTTCTGGGGATGGCTCTAAGAGGAAATCGGTCACCCTAGTCTTCCTACGGCTACTATATCGGTAGGTCGGTTCAAAATTCAGTAGCTCGGCCCAGCTCCTGTTTGGATATCGGAGTGCAGCGTGAAGTGTGTTTAAGTTGGGGTAGCTGTACTAGGACTTGAGAAAGTTGAAATCTACATGGAGGAAGGAGACAACAGTTAGTACGATTAAAAGTAAGTACCGAAGTAAGAGAAAGAACATGAAATTGGGCCGAGGTAGTTATACCGGTGACTCTTTTATTCCAATTAATTCGGTCGCCAGGGATCTGGGCTTCGTCGTCTTCGAAGTTCCCAGAAACCCAGAAGAAATCATCATCGTTTACATCCTTGTCCAGGGTATTCTTTATTGTCTTTTCACGCTGGCGCCTTGTTCTTAATAGTAAACCCAACCATCTTCATTTGACCCTATGGAATATTGGTGGAAGAGCTCGGCTAAATCGAGGTTAAGGCCAGCCCGGCAGTTTAGCTCGGCGATGCCATTTATTATGCGGTATGAATTTGTGGAAAGTTGGATAGGGCAGAGGTTGGTTTGTTTAAGGAACTCACAAAGAAGAGGCTGTACAGGGAATCTTAGTCCGGTTTCTACAATGGAAAGAAGGGTAAAAGGAACAAAGCCAGGGTTTCCCCAGGGTGTGATATCTAGTTTGGCCAAGGTAAGATGGACATCATCAGGGATATGATAGACCCTTCAGAACTCAGCCATGGCCTCTGGTGAGTTTACTAAAAACCTATATTTACCCATTTGCTATTAAATTATGAATAAATTAGCTTAAGTATTAGCTCGGTCGAGAAATGACACTGAGTAGCTTGATTGAGCGCTCAAAGGAGTGCCTGGACAACCTAGTCAAACTCTGCAAGGTGAAAAAGAAAGGTGTTAAGCACAGATCATTGGACCGTGCTAAAAGAAACAAAGGCAAGATAAATGAAGTCCTAGCTCAGCTACGTGGGGTATTATCTATTTCTAGCTCGGTTTGAGCAATTGTCTTTAGCCTAGTTGAGCATTTGGGACAGCATTCTTAGTTCGGTTTTGACTAAGAGAGCTGGTTTAGCCCCAAGTTGTAGCTCGGTCAGTGGTAAAGGCTTTCTAGTGCGGCATTGCGCAAACCTAGTACGGTTCGCTAGCTCGGCTAAGGTGAGTAAAAGGTACTAAGACTTATTGAAACTACAAGTATGATGTGAAGTTTTAGTTTCGTTGTTCAGTTTGGCTAAGCTTGTACTTAATACAAACAGAATCCTAGTTCGGTTAGAGTGTGATTTTGGATCAAAACTACCATTTCCCAGGTTATTCATATAGATAGTGGTTATGTTACAGAGGTTTTTTCAGAAAAATGGAAGCAAAAGTGGAATTGGTGTTTTGAAAATCATACAAAAATGCATGTTGTATAAAACAGATGCGAAATTAACAAAGAGGAAATAAGATTGGGTTACTTACAAGTTTGAAGACGAGTTGATAAAGATCAAAGCCACGAGAAAAAGCTCTTTACAGGCACTGTGTTTGGAAGGAGTGAAAGCTCAAGCAAGAGAGAGAAGATGAACAGTGCAAATGAAATGGTTCAAAACGAAAGGTTTAGTTTTGTGTAGAGAAAGGGGAAAAAATAGCGGGACTGTTCAAAATACGCGAAGTATGAAGACGGCGTGACAGCTGCATTGGGCCAATGAGAGTGTGCCACGTGTTCCTAGAATAAGAAGCGATTCAGTTACAACGACTGAAGACACATTTTGACCGGACAGATGGGTAGCCCGGTGTAGATTTAGCTCAGTTGAAAAGCTAAAGTTTTTAGCTCGGCTGGAAAAAGATAATCTTTATCATGCTGCGCAGATGGAATTAAGGGGCAATTGAAAAAGTAATTTTTATGTAAATTGGGCCGAGCTGGGTAATGAGCCATTCTATGGGCCATAGTAAGAAGGGCTTAGTAAGTGGACCACAGTCCAGGTGTTAGCTTAGTCCAAGTATGGAAGTGACCTAACAAGTGTTAGCTCGGTCCAAGAATAATCACGGTCACCACAGTCGGAGTAGAGATAGTTAGCTCGGTCAGGGTATTCGGAGTCGAGGTATGGTTCTTTCACTTGATAGACCCCGCTCTGGTTGGCGCGGTGGTAGCTTGCTGAGATTAGTTCAGTCTCAATAAGCACAACTGAGGTACAAACAGATAAAGGAAGGGACGAGCTAAGGCATAGCTCGGTCTAAGTTGTCATTTCAACATGACAATACTAGCTCGGTCGTTTGGTCGTACCACTGAGCTAGGACCATCTCACTTGGTTTAAGCAGTGAGGGGGGTGTTGAAAGATAAGCATTATCTTTCAGAAGTGTGACTCTTAGGAGGACTTTACATGGAGGAATAAGAGTCCTACAAGGATTGTGCCACGCGGAACCTATAAAAGCTCATAGCATCACCTATGGAGAGGTAACACAACTTTGATTCCCGAATACACAGAGCTTTTGTCTATTTGTCTATTTTGCTGACTTAGGCATCGGAGAGGTATCCGGCACACACCTGTCGGCTAGCTTACGTTTGTGTTTTCAGGGAGTAAAGCAATGACGTTTAAAGAAGCGCAGACTTGATCAACAGGATTATACGAGGACAATATTTCGTGCTCGTACAAGTGGTATGAACTTTAATCTTCCAAAACATAACCAAGTGATATAAAATAGCATAAAACTTGATGAATTTCCAAAACCAAGGTAAAACAATGACATGCATGAAAAAATTACTTGAAATCAACTCCAAAATGCTATGGAATATGCATACATATATGCCTAGAGTTTTAATTTTCCAATCTTAGCTCAATTCCTGCATTAATCAACTTAGTTCTCTTGAATCCACATGTTAAGTGACTCAATTACATCTAGAGGCTTGAATTCTTACCTCGAAGCCTTGAATTTCCAAGTGTTGAAGCCTAATCTTTCAAATTCTCTTCTATTCTTCAACAATTTCTAGCAATTCTCCATTTTCTTATTGATCTCACACACACACACACACACACATACACACACACACACACACACACTCTCTCTCTCTCTCTCTCTCTCTCTCTCTCTCTCTCACGTTGTAGCTTCAAGAATGATGAAATGAGAGTGTAAAGTGTATTCTACAGATCACTTGTGCCTTATATAAGCTTGATTAATGAGAATTAATTAAGTTGAGTTAAGAATTAATCAATTATGATTACTTTATATTAATTATTTGATTTCAAATTGAATTTCAATTGAACCTACCATAATTGTCTAAAAATTCCAAATGATACACAAACCAAGTCAATTTCATGATCAGATATCGATAATGTGACACCCCATATTTTTAGTGTCTTTTCATAATCCAACTAGTGACTTGTCTATTCATATCCAAATAGTAGGCTTTTATGACAAACTTGTTCATTTAATATCCTTATTAGTGATTCATTTACTATCCTTATTAGTGGTTCATTCATATTCAAACTTGTCCTTTCAAATTCCAACTAGTAGACTTTAATTTCAAGTAAATCCTAATGTGTCCTTTCATATTCCAACTAGTATGTTACACCAAGTTGCCTATAAATTGAGCTCACCTCTCAACTTCTTTTTATGGTTTTTCCATATCTCTTTCCATTTGTTATATAGATTTAGAGTTTAGATTAAGAATGTTTAAAGTGAGAGTAAGCATTTTCATACAGGAGGAGAGTTGTAGATTTTGTGAAACCTTACATACCTTATGGCGTAGAATTTTGAGATTTATGGAGAAAGATCGAGATTCGAGTGTTGGAGACGGAGGAGATTGATTTGAGGTAATTCGGGTGGTATACAATATGCTTCCCAAATTCTCTTTGCAAAGAGTTTATTTTTAATTCCCATAAAGTTGTACTCTTCGTGATTATTCTAATTGTTTAATAAATTCTATGGAATTATTCGTTGTTGATTCATTTGATTACTCTAATCATTTGATGAACTCTGTGTAGTTATTCTGTGTTGGAAATGTTGATTTGTCTGGCTAAATGACGTGGAAATGCTCCGTACATAGATCGAGTGGACTTTGCCAATATACTCTGTACTAATAGCCCGGATAAGCGGTTGTGCTTGGGTGAGGGGGGTGAGGCCAGTCACTGGTCATGTACCGAGTAGGATCGGGTATTTGGTTCTGGATAAATTATTATATGTCGAGTTGACTTGTTTGTACAATTTGGTAAATTGCTTGTTTGTCGAATCTAATCGGTTGTGTAATTGCTGGATCTCTGTTAATTTATTTTCTGTCTGAACCTTACTATTCTTGTTGTATTGTATACTTCCCGAATTAATTTATTTTTCAGGCATGGAGCAAATTTAGTGGCGGTGGGAGTTGAAGCATCTAAAGAGATTATTTGAGTTGGAGATTCTTTTAGTCCACAACTATATATTATTTTTGGAGATTTGTATAATTAATATTTTGGAGACATTTGAGTTAATTATTTGTGGAGATGATTTGTATATTTACGATTATAAATTTGAGGTTGATTTGATTTATTAACGATCCGGAAGTCGGGGCGTTACAGATAAGGCCTTCAATTCACATAATGAAACAGAAACACAGATATATCTTCCTATGCCAAACAGATATAAACACAAATGACATAATACACATGCAATTAATGTAGAATTTCCTCTTAATTACTTATTAGGCGCGCTTAATCATGATTTAACAGTTAATCACGGATCGAGATTGTTGTAGCATGAGTGTCCATGGTGAAAGACCGAAAACACCCGCGGATGAGGTATCACGTGCTGTCTGATTAGCAATCGGTAAAGTGGAGATTAGTAGTGCTTGTTATGCCTACTTGCAGACACCAACCTAGGGATTACCTAAGTCATATTTACCATCCCTTGAACTATATTAAAGTTGTTGAATTGTTATGTTTTCAAATTACACTGAGCACAAGATTTTCAAAAGATAGAGATATATATTTTGAGCATGGCATGACATATGCATTCATCTTAGGAGACTATATAAAATGTATATACTTTATTAAGATTTTCTTATTGGGTTTTGTGCTCACCCTATGGGCTTTTGTGCAGGAAATGATGTGGTGATCCTGCAGAATTAAAGATGTAGAATGTGTTTTCAGAGCACAAGACTCTTTCCTTTTGTTTTAATTATTTTGACAAGCCAAAGCTTTATATGTATGGGTTTGAAAACCATTATTTTGTGTAACCGAGCATAAGTTTTGGAAATTGTAGCCCTTGAGGGCATTGAATTGTACTTGACATATTGTGTCACATGCTATAAATTCATGTTCTAGGAATGTTGTGTGGAATATTTTTTTTGTAAATCTCTTAAGTTTAATGAATACAAATATTAGTGATTTGATGATAATGTCAATGTTGAGGCTTTATTTTTCGTATACATTAAGCAATGGAAGTCATTGATTTGGAAACAAATTAATGTAATTGGAAGTTATTGCGTTTATATTGTGTTATTTTTTTTGGGGGGTGTTAAAGTTTTATTTTAAATAACATAAACACAAAATTAAGTAAACAAACAAATCAAAATTTTAAAAACTGAATTTATACAAAAAAAAAACAAAAACAAAAACAAATAAAAGCTTAAAAGAGTGAAATGTGAAAAAATCCCAAAATGTTTTAAGTCTAAATAAGTCTAAAAAATTACGGACAGCTGTGATAGTGCGAAACTATTCAAAGAAGCATGCACGAATACGAAAATAAAACATTTTTTGCTTCAAAATTTTTTAAAAAAAATTGAAAACATGAAATTAAACAAACAAACAAACCAATTTTATTGAAAACATAATTATTATTATTTTTAACACATAAAATTGATCAACCAAACCAACCATTTTTTTGAAAACATAAATTATAAACGCACAAACACAAAAGTAAGAACATTGATTTTTATTTTTTTTTTAAAAATACACACATAAATTAAGTAAACAAACAAATCAAATTTTTAAAAACTGAATTTATACACAAAAACAGAAAACAAAAAAGCTTTAAAAAGTTAAATAGGGAAAAATCTCAAACTTTTCAAGTCTAATCTTAAGTCTAAAAAATTGCACACATTTTTCGCTTCACAATTTTTTTTTAAAAAAATTGAATATAAAAATATAGAAGCACACAAAATTTAAAAAAAAAAATTACAAATCCATGATATAAAAAAATTGAATATATAAAAATATAAAGGCACACAAAATAGACAAGTATAAACCCATGACACTTTGCACACTCATAGTCAGATTTTATTGAAAACATAAAAATAAAATAAAATTAAAACACACGGACAAAGTTAATCAACCAAACAAACCAATTAAGAACACTGATTTTTTTAAATAAAAAAACACACACACAAAATTAAGTAAACAAACAAACCAACTTTTTAAAAATTAAATTTATGCACAAAAACAAACAAAGCTTAATGAAGAGAATAAAAATTATAATGAACCATACAACACAAAACACTAGAGATAAAGAGATATGATATACACGTACAAAAAAGAAAAAAAAAATTAAAAACAAAATTTTAAAAAAAAAATTATGAATACTATTTGCTTAGTTTGAGTTTTTTAAAAATATTTTCAAAAAATTCTATTTTCTTGTATTCCATATATATATATATATATATATTGTTTTTACTGATTTTTTTAATATTTGAAGCAATTTTTTTAATTTTTAGACACACCTAACATAAATACACTTCAAAAGTATAATTTTTGTGAAAAAAATCTTTAAAATATTCACTAAATACTAAAAATATAAAAAAAAAATCAAAATTCAGTACATTTTTCTGATTTTTATGTGTTTATTAATTTTTAAAAATATTTCTTCACAAATATTTTACTTTTTAGACACATCTAAGTAAGATGCATTTAAAAAAGTAAAAAAAAATGATTAAAATTTAAAAAATATTCACTAAAAACAAAAAAAAAATACCAAAAAACAAAATTTTAAAAAAACTTAATTCAGAAAACTCAAACCAAACATACTGTATTTTTTATGCTGTTTTTTTTTTTTTTTTCAAAGAACTTGAACACTATTAAGACAACAAACAAATAAATCAAATGAAATTTTATGAATACTAATTATTTTTTTATAGTGTGTTTTTTTTTTCTCCAAAGAATTTGATTACATAATTGAATTTTGTAATGGAGAAAATAAAAATTATAATTAATAATAGAGCGGTGATAGAGGCCTCGAATTCGAGGCCTCAAATTTGGCTCGAATGAGGTTTTTTTTTTTTTTTTTTTTTTTTCCTTTTCTAGTTCAAACAGAAACGAAGGAGATGAAGAAGAAAGAAGGAAGAAGGAGAAGAGAAGAGAAGGGAGGAGGAGGAGGAGGAGGAGGAGGAAGGAGGAGGCGGAGGCGGGCCTCACGGAGACGACGATCGGGCGAGGCGACGCCAGGTGACGCTGCGACGAGCTGCTGCGAGGACGCCGGGCGACAATCGGTGGCGAACGCGAGCCCTCTTCTCCTCTCTTCTCTCTCTCTCTCTCTCTCTCTCTCTCTCGAGACAAATTCGAGCCAATGATTCGAGGCCTGAATCATTTTTGTTAATAATATTATACTTAACAGTGTACGATGAGCTGTACATATATACTTTGAATAACTATTCTATCAACTTGCAACAGAAGCATATGATTGCAATGTACTTGATTAGTTTTTCTCCTCCAAATAAAAATAAAAAAACAAACAAAAGTTCTTTGAGTGAGTTCCAAATGAGAACCAAAAAATTCCAAAAAGAAAACGGAAAAGTTTTAGCAAAAATTAAAAACTGTTGTAGAAAGAAGTCACGATGTTGAAATGTTCGTGGAAGGTGAGAAGTTATTCAATGTGGGAAGTTGTTCAATTGTTATATTTTGTGAGTTGGTAATTTATGATTTTACTTTTAATTATAAATTGATATAAGTTTAAAAGTAGTATAATCATTGAAAAAGTTAAGGTTATTTTAGAAAAACTAATATAAAATTTTGAAAGTATCGCTTCGGAACTCGAAAGTAATTGTTAGCTTTTAATAATAGTATAAATATACATAAGAAGAGTTGCGTTTCTCTCATGTTGAGAGAGAACTTGAGCGAGCTTATAGGGTCTACGACGAGCACTACAACAGAAAACACCATTGGCGACTAAAAAAGCGATTTTCGTTGCTGAAAGTTGTACAAATGGCGACTAAAATTGGTTTAGTCGCCAAACCTGATGACTCGAGTCCCGTTTCAATAATTCGAACCGTTCATTTTGTAAATGTTGCTGCTGTGCGTGATACACAACTGTGACTATTATGTGGCCCGTGAGACTCATTTGAATTTTATTTTGATAATTCAAATTTAAGAAAATATCGAGAAGAATATACCTATAAAAAAATCAACTTCATCGGATATCGATAACCTATTCATCAAATCACATTTATATTCTGTTTGATACATGCATATTTATATATATATATATATATATGCTTTGATGAAAGGGTTATCAATATCCGCTCAATTTGATTTTTTTACAGATATATTCTTTTTAATGTTTTCTAAAATTTGAACGGTTCAGATTATTAAAATAAAACCTGAAATGAGTTTCACGGGTCACACAACAATCACCGATATCCCATTTTATAAGGCCCTCAATATATATCATGCATTAAAAAAATAATTTGGTACAATTATAACTTTTTCTCCGAAAAAATAGTGACAAATATATTTTTGAAAAAAAAATGAGTGAGAGCACTAATTAGTGCTACCACTAATGATGTGGCAGTGGGTCCGACCATGAATGATTTGATGTTTTGGCTTTGGTGTTGTATTTTTTTGCTTTTTTTATTAAGTGCCATGTCATTAGTGATCTTTTTAGGGTTTCAAAATTAGTGGTCTCTATCATTTTTGTTTTTGAAATAGATTACATATTATTTTAGAGACAAATGAGATAAAATAAAAAAGTAATAATTATTAGTTTGACCTAAATTTTTTATAAAGGATATATATTAAGAATTTAAAAAAAAAAACAACAGTTTAAATAATTGAAACGAAACTGATAGTACGCTTGAGCACTGCACCTTTTTTTCATATTGAAAATCTCTAATATAAAAGAACCCCTTCAATATAAACGTTATTATGCATTTTTTTTATATGTTTTTTTTTATGACAAATATCATGCACTCTGCTAAAAGAGTTACAATAATTTATGATTTAAAAATAAAATCATAAATAATTTATACATTCTTAATAGTAATGTGTAACCACAAAATTTTTAAAGTAACATTATGCAGTTCTTACTTTTAAATTACAATTGGCGTAAAAAAGTATCTAACATCTGCAAAAATAAGTGTTTACTGCTTCTATAAAGAGATAGAAATAAGAGACAGAGAGATGGGGTACTGTGTTGACTCTCCATCAGGCTATCACTTTCCTTCAATGTTTCATTCATTCAATGCCCTTTCCCAACTCTCATCACCACCAACCACAATTCAATGACCGCCTTACAAAAATTAGCCACTGAATTCCCCCATTAATTTCAAGCATGATACCCTCCATTAAAGCACCCGACCCCATCCCCCACCACCACCGCCGCCCCTCATCCCACTTTTTTCCACTGTCCGTTCCAACCTCAGATGGTCTATCAGCGCCTGTTAAATCTCTCCGGCGACAGCAACGCCTCCGGATCACCGCTCCTCAGCCTGCTCGATGAGAACTGCCCAACCGCCGATCTCATGAACATCGGGCTCGCAAACGACTTGCTCCGCCGCGACGAGCTCCCTCCTCCGCCGGCGTACCTGATCACGCTTGACTCCGACATTGGAAACAGTCCTCCTCCACTTCGCCGCCTGAAAAATGGCGATTTCATCCCTCTGTAGTGTCGGAATGAAAAGACTCTTGGTTTCGTCAGTGAACTAAATGGAGAGGGCCTTTTGCTCCAGAAGCTTCCTCCCCGGCGGTACTTCCACGGTGACGCCGTCGCCGCCTCCAGAACTAATCTTTCCGATCCTAAATTCCGCTCGAATCCGAACGAGTAGGACCGTTTTAACATGAAATCACGGCCACCGAATTGATCCTCTGATTGATTCAATCTCGGCGAAGGCTCCTGTGTGATCTCTCCCACCGTGGTTTCAGATTCCGGCGGAACTTCCTCCAATGTCTCCAGAAATGTGCTCTCGACGATCACGTCGTCGAGGCTAGGTCTGATTCTGGCGGCCATCACCGGCACGAAAGGAGATTCGGGGCGGAATATTCCGGCGCGGCAGAGAGGACAATTCGCGTGCGATTTGAGCCATATGTCGATGCAATCAACGTGAAACGCGTGGTAACAAACCGGAAGCGTACGGACGTAGTCGTTGTCTTCGAACTCGAGAAGACAAACGGCACAGTCGTGAACGCTGCTCTTCCTAGTGTGGATTGAGAGAGGGATTGTTTTGATGACAGAGTCGTCGAGTCCGAAGGGAGAGAAGACGTGGAAGGCGTCGGTCGGATCGAAGGACGAGGCGTTGTAAGGAGGAGACTCGATGTCGCCGGCAGAGGACGGGGCGTAGGATCGGAGGAAGCGCCGCCGCCGACGACGACGACGCCAGCGGCGGCGGAGGTTAATGAGGTAACGGGAGATGTGGCGAGAGTAGGTGACGATAACGAAGGCGGTGGCGATGATGATGATTATGGCTATCAAGGGAGGGCTGAAATCAATGGGGAGTTTGGAATTTGAATCAGCCGTTGGCGGCGGCGGCGGCGGCGGCGACTGTGGGAGGAGGAAGGTGGGTGACGGAGCAGGGGAAGACGCGATCATGAGTGTGTGGCTGTGGCGGCGGCCGCGGTGGTGGTGGTGGGTTTGGAGTTGAATGAATGTGGTCTTGGTTTTGACTGAGAGGAGGTGCGCGCGAACAACAACGACGACGTCAACATTAGTGTGTGAATTTTAATGCTTTTTTACGAGCATTTGTGGAGTGGAGAGATATTGCATGCCTACCGTGAGGAAAATGTGTCCCATTTGTCACATTATCGTTAATTGCTTATGGTCAAATCAAATTTTAGGGATAAATTACGAAATGAGATTTATTTAAATTATAAATTATTTTTGTGATTTTAAGAATTATATTATATTTTTTAAGATTTTTAATTTATAATAAATAAGTCATTTTATTAATAAATTATCAAGTTAATTAATAGTTTTTAATAATATTAAAATTTTATTTCAATTAATAATCCAGATAATTTTATTATTGTATAAGTGAATCGTTAAAAATTTCACTTTTTTCAATTAATTCTGTTAAATAAAAAATTATGACAGAAAGATATTTATAATTTTTTAAATCACAAAAAATAATTTGTATTTTAATCAAATCTCAAAAAATATATTTGTAATTTACCCAAATTTTATGATATGCATAGTAAAAAATGCTTTGGAATTCTTAAACAATGACCTACATTTTATCATTCTGTTTGGATCTCAATTTTTTATATTTTTTATATTTTTATTTTAAAGAATTTTTTAGGTGAAAGACCACCAATAAATCTCAAATAGTAATTTTATGAATTATTTGGTTCTCTTTTATTTATTTATTTATTTTTTTTCTTATGGACCAAAAGGTCCCATTCTTGCGTGAATTATATAAAGGCCAAGCATAAACGAGCGTATGTTATGTGTTAAGAGACAAATATGGATTTTCTTATAATAGTGAAATTACTAAACGTAACACTTCAAAGGAAAAAAAAAAAAAAAAAAAACTCTTCTGTGTACTTTTTCCAAATGTAACAATCCAATATAATACTCAAAAAAATATAACACTCTAATGTAACACATTAAAAAATTCCTTAGTGTACTATTCTCAAACTTAAAAATGTAACATTTCAAAAAAATTCCTTGGTGTACTTTTCTCAAGCGTAACACTCCAATCAATGTAACACACAAAAACCTCTTAGTATACTTTTCTTAAACATAATACTCTAATGCGAAATGCTAAAAAATTCTTTAGTGTACTTTTCTCAAACGTAATAACGTAACATTTCAAAAAAAAACTTCTTATTATATTTTTTCCAAACGTAACACTCCAATGTAACACACTAATAAAATTCTTAATATAAAATTTTCAAACGTAACAATGTAATATTTCAAAAAAATTCCTAAATGTATTTTTTCCAAACATAGCATTCCAATCAATGTAAACACACAAAAACTCCTTAATATACTTTTTCTAAATATAGCAATCTAATGTAATACCAGAAAATCGCACTAGCAAAAATGTAGATTTCAACATTCTATAGCCAACACTTCAGCCACCAATCCTCTCAAAAAAGAATTTTTCACACCTCACCTATCCATTCTTATCCCAAAAATGAATCAAAATATTAGAAAAAGAATCACAAAATGTCATTCACTTAAATTCAAATAGCAGCAAATCAAATAAATACAACTTTTCAAAACAAAAAGAACTAACTAGTTCATAAGAAAACTCTTAAAATTAAATAAATTAACATTCTCCGATATGGGATTTATACGTAAATTTTTTAGGTGAAACACCAATAAATCTCAAAATGTGATAATCTTGAACTGTTTAATCCTTCATTTTTATTTTATTTTTTATGAATATAAAGGTTCCATTAAAGTGAAAATTACACAAAATGGTAGTCACTTGCATATTTGGGTTTAATTTTTGAGGGATAAAAGTGGGTTTCTCCAAATGTGAAATTACATATTTGGGTAATTCGCACTATAGAGATTTTAAATTTTTTCTCATTCTGGAACAAATTTCACATTACAAACAAGAATGTAATACTCTAATAACGTAACATTCTAATATAACAACTAAAAAATTCCTTAGTGTACTTTTCTTAAACATAACAACGTAACACTAGAAAAAAAACTCTTTAGTGTATTTTTTTCAAACATAATACTCTAATCAATATAATCACAAACGTAACACTCTAGTATAACACACATAAAAACACTAAAAAATTCCTTAGTGTACTTTTATCAAAAGTAACACTCATAGTTTGAATAATACATTTGCCCAAAGAAAAATGATTGGTAGCTCGAATTTGAGTTTGCCTAAAAGTCTGAATTTGTGCTTTCCAATCGACCGCCTGGACAATCAGTACAACATTTGTTTACCGTGGTTGTCGCCCTTGTCAACAACGGCTGTCATCTTCTTATCGGATGACTAGCCAGACGATCAACAAGCCAAAATTTGGGCAATTTCGGGCAAACTCAAATTCTAGTTACCAATCAATGTTGTTGGCCAAAACTTACTAATGAATTTTTGTGCTTCTTTTGAAATGGTTTAAAGAATCCCACATATTTTTTTGGGATGTTATATTAGAGTGTTACGTTTAAGAAAAGTAAAATGAGTTTTTTTGTGTGTTACATTGGAATGTTATACTAAGGAAATTTTTTTTAGTGTTATAATTTGAAATTATACATTTGTCCAAAGCTTACTGAGGAGTTTTTGTACACCTTTTGAAATGTTTGAAGAATTTCATATCCTTTTGAAATAAATCTCATATTTCAAGTTATTTTTGTACTTATTTTAGAATGTTTGAAGAATCTCACATTTCAAATCATTCAAAATAAAAAAGATTTAAATATAAAAATTCATCCCAAATTTGATTCTCATAGATTGTGTATCTTATCTTTCTAGCACACACAAAAAAAAAAAAAAAAAAGAAGAAGAAGAAGAAGAAGAAAGAAACAAAAAAAGAAAAAGAAAAAGGAAACATAATAGAAATAACGATATAATCGTAAACCCAATTTTCAAATAAAATATTAAATCTACCTTTTCAAAATTAATGAGTCTAATTGGCCTATTAAAAAAACAGTTGTGATTTGTGGCACTAATTTTTTGAGCACTAATGGCACTAATTTCTATATCAGGTAAAAAAAAAAAAAACAAAGTTACCAAAACAGGAAATTAGTGCCATTAGTGCCAACAGTTTTAGAGCCACAAATCATTTTTCTTAAAAAAATTATTGGGACTAAACGGATCACCATTCCTGAAGATAAGATTTATAGGTAAATTTTTCATTTTTTAATTCAGCTCCCTAGAAAAATATTTTTTAGTAGTTTAAGTATAATTGGAATATGTTCATTAATTTAGAGTATTGTTATTAGTATATCATATATTATTTTGGACGTTCCCATTTTTTGAACTTTTTTTTATTATAATAATAACATTAAATGAAATTACTAAAGCGGACATCAATCATTTTCAAACACTTCATCTCACAATTAAGCTCACACATCCACTAAATCATGAGATATGATTTATGAGAACACCTATCATTATCACCACCCATCCTTTTTCTTTTTTTTTCTCAAATCAAACCCTCAAAATCTTAAGAACCCTCCGGCGGCGATATTCTGGTAGCAACGGTAGTAATCATTTAATTACATACACTTCTTCAGTAATAGCAATGAGTGAAAGTTTTTCGGCAGTCAGAACTTCATGAGATGAGAAGTATAAAAAGGAGGTTCATAGCTTTGATGGTGATTTTAGCTCAGAGGAGATTGGTCTTGTAAGTATAAATTTCTTGAAAACACAGCAAAAATAATGAAAATTGTTTGTATTTTTTTGGGTATTGAACTTCTAAACATATGATTATAATTCGGGAATACAGATTCAAACATTGTTTATTTGTTCGGGAACACATGTCCAAATATAGAAATTTGATACACTTTGAAGGGTTAAAATTGTTCACATTTGCAGGAGTTTTTGTTTTATCAAGTTTGGAAACATAGGTCTGAACATTGGTTATTTGTTCGGGAACAAAAGTCTGAACATAGCATATTTGTTTGGGAACATGGATTTTGAACATTCTCAGTGAAAGAAAGAGAAGAGAGACTTCGGAAGATAGGGGAGAAGCAAGATTGAGACTGAGTAAAATGAGGATTTGCTCCTGTTGAACTATATATACACATAGATATATATTTATGTCCGTTTGTTTTAGGGTTTAAGGTTGATCAAAGAAATGGATGGAATTGAAAGAAGACATACACACCTAATGCGAACAAAAAAGTAAAGATCATAGAGAACACATTCCTTACACTGATTGATTCACTTTAGAAACATTTTTGGAGAGTTTTTCTTTTAAGGATTTTGGGAGATAATAAGTTTGTTTGGTTTGGTTTTTCAGGAATCACTTTCCAGAAAATTAAAATTTTTTGTTTTTCGAATTTTTTTGTTTTCACTGAATTTTTTTAATAATCTAAGCAATTTTTTTAATTTTTAGATACAACTAACATAAATATACTTAAAAAGTATAATATTTGTGAAAAAAAATCTTTAGAAAATTCACTAAATACAAAATATATATATATATATACGAGAATTCAATATATTTTCATACTCTTGAATATTTATTGATTTTTAAAATATTTTTTTTACAAATATTTTACTTTTTAGAAACATCTAAGTAAGGTGCATCTAACAAAGTAAAAAAAAAAAATTTTTGCTTACAATTTTAAGAATATTCACTAAAAATACAAAAAATACAAAAAAAAAAAATTCAATTTCTAGAAAATTGAAACCAAACACAGTGTAGTTTTCAGGGATGTGAGGGTGCGCATTTGAGTGAGAGTGAAATTTTCATAAGGATAATTTTAATATTATTTGGAAGGAAATTTTTTTTTTTAAGGGTTTTAAAATTTATAAATGGAGGTCCAAAGAAACTTGGAGTTCAAAATAATAAATGAGGTGTTAATAGTAACACTCTTAATTTGAAAACACGAACTCTTTCTTAGACAAAACTACCCTTACTCAAGTTTTTTTATTCCACCACCTCAACAAAACTACCATTGCCACTGCCACTGCCACTGTCACTATTACTTTCAGCCGCCACCTCCAATCGTTGGCGACCACCTTCGACTATCAGTGATTACCTCTAACCGTCAAAGACAATTTTCTAGTGATCACTATCAGTTCATTTTTGACAACTTTGCAACGAAGTGAAATTCTATTTACTTGACACACTAAAATTCTCTCATAACTCTCTGACAAAGTGGTATTTCTCACAATAGAATAAGACTTAGAGAAATTTTATTGAGCAAAATTTCTCTAAGTAAGATTTTGTTGTCATGATAAAATTTCATTGTATGATAGCAAAAATCTAACTGATTTAAACAAATATATATATATATATATATATAGAAAAAGAGTAGAAAGAGAGAAGAAGAATATAAATTAAAGTATTGGAGTGTGATTACAAACGGTGTAACACATTTTAGATCTAGACGATGGTAGTGATATCTAGAAGCGGCAGTAACAAATCTAGAAGCGGCGATAGCAGATTTGGAAGAGGCAACAAACAACAGGTTTGTAATTATGAATGATAATTTGTTCATACATGGATTGTGGTTGCAAACAGTGGTTGTAAATGGCAACAACGACAGTGACGATGATGGGTTTGAAAGTGACAACGATGGAAAGATGGTTGAAGAGGTGCAAAAAGATATATATATATATATAGAGAGAGAGAGAGAGGCGTATACAGGAAAAAAAATCTGAAATTGTTGTAGTGTTTTTAGGATTTAAGGGTATTTTTGACTATTTATTTCAAAACTTTTCTCTATCATACTAAGATTTGAAATTAACGAACCTTAACTAGTATGTAATATTTCAATGTCCTTTAATTCTTATAGAAATATGTAGAGTGATCTGTTCCTAATTACCCGAATTTTTGATATTTTAATTTGTTCAAACACATTGTCAATGCTATTTTTTAAAATTAATTATAAAATTATAAAAGAATTTATGATTTTACATAGTAATGTTTATAATAAATGTCATTGAACTAAAAATAATTTTCTAGACTAGACATACACTGAAATGATATTTCTCATTTTGTTTATCTTGTCAAGTGCGTAAATAAAATCATTGGCTTTAAGTAAAATGGGAGAATTAAGATCCACATTTTTTTTTCTTTTACCAAACTTGATGTTTAGATTTGAATTTTATTGTATCTACATATTGTTTATTTATTTTTTTTTATTACTGTTTATTTTTCTTCTATTAATTAATTAAAAAATAAACAGATGGAATTACTTTAAGCCTTTGACCATTCTTGTGTTTATTGCTGATGTGGCTCAGTTTGATTGGGGTCAAAGGGCGTTTGTGGGTTGGTTGTGGAAAGTTACATGCATGATGCTGACGATGATTTTGGTGTTACTCATTTGGCTGCGCGTTTGATTCTGTTCACATTATTTTTCAGCCACCCGTTCTACTTTCTTTTCCTCTTTCTGGTAAAGTTTTAGAGTACAAAATGTTAGGTTTAAATTTTTCATTAAAAACTTACGTGGGTTTGAGTTTTATATGAATGTGAGTTTTATATTCATGTGATGATTTAATAATTTTTTTTATAATTATAGTATTGCTTGCATTTTAATATAGTATAGTGCATAAAAAGCATATTTGATTGATAAGATTAAAGTATAGGATTGAGATTATTAATCTGTGGACTCAATAATTCTGTATTTGTTTTGAAAATTTGTTTTATGATTATTTATTCAATGGATAATTAATCCAATAAATTTGTAAGATTATTAGTAATGGGGTAAGGGTGTGATTATATATCCTAAGTTGAGAAATAAAATAAAAAGAATCTTTTATCTACTAATCCAATGCATATCAAACAATGTACAAGGAGATAATTTATCCTACTAATCTAATTGAACAGTGAATATCACACTAATTTGATGGGATTATTTATCCTTTCACTATTAATCTTGTAAATCAAATATAATCAAAGAGAATAGAATGCATAATGTATTGTGGGTGTTAATATATGAACTCTGAGGCCTCGTTTGGGAACAGGCTAATTTAGTAACTTTTTGACTATTTGGCTAAAAAGGTGGGTAAAAAAAACTTGTATGTTTGGAATGACTTTTTGGCTAATTACGAAAAGATGTACAAAAAGTAGAGAGAAAAGAGAATCTTTGACTTTTTGGTATGAGTTGTTGGCTTTTTGGCTAATTTAGTAACTTTTTGACTTTTTGACTAAAAAGTAAGTTCCCAAACGGGACCTAGTAAAAGAGTACTTTAGACTTACGGAAGCCTACATTTGATCCATGAAAGTGCCTTTCTTCTATAATAATTAGTGATCTTAGGCCATGTTTGATTCACAAGATTAATAGTGAAGTATTAATAATCCTATCAAATTAGTGTGGTATTCACTATCCAATTGGATTAATATGATAAATTATCCATTGGATTAAGAAAAATGCTTGGGAGCACTAATTAGTGCTCCCACTAATTAGGTGGCAGTGGGTCCCGCCAGTAATGATGTGATGTTTTGGTCTTGGAGTTGAATTTTTTTTTTTTTTAACTTTTTTAATGCATTAGTGCTATTAGTGGTGGTGTTTTTAGTGGGATGAATCATTGTTGTTGGATTAATAATCTCATCCCTACCCCATTACTAATAATCCTACAAATTTGTTAGATTAATTATCCATTAGATTAATAATCCTAAACCAAAATATTAAAACAAACCTAAGATAATTGAGCCCACAGATTAATAATCCTAATTTTATATTTTAATCCATCCAATCAAACATGCCCTTAAAAACCTTTATTTCATAGGACTATTATTCCTTTCAAGGACAAAACTTATTAAGGACTCCTCAAATTCAGATTAAGACTAAAGGACACTTTGCAAAAATGAATATAAGCCAACCTTTTTGCTTATTTCAAACTAGCATGTCACCCGTGCTATGCACGGTTTGTGTTTCACTACTTCGTATTCTTTTTTTTTTTAAATGTCTTCTTTTTTTATATTATATTAAAGTTTAATATTTTGATAATAATCATGTGTATTGGACTTTTTAAGGAATTCATATGTGTTGGACTTTTCAAGAAATTTTTTTATACTTGTTCTTAATGCATTAAAGTGATTATGATTTAGTAATATAATTATGTATTTTTTGTATGTAAATCTATCAAAATTTTAAATCACTTAATGGGACAAATTAATCAACTTTCTAAAATTATTAATTTTTTAATTTACAAAATAGATTAAAAAAACTATTGACTGATTTATTTATTTAATAAAAAAAATATTTCATAATCTCTCCCTCTAAAAAATATTAAAACTTGCATTCATTTTCTCTTCTCCAAAAAATCAGATAATATTAAAGTTGTAGATATCTATCTATATCTTATATATTATATTATAACATAACCAAAAAAAAAAAAAACTAAAAAAAATCTTTAAAGTTTATCTAAATAAATTTTAAATCAATAAAACTCACATATCTAACTCGCATGATAGCCTACCTAAATAATAATAATTAAAATTAAATAGAAACCACAAATAAATTAAATTTTAAAAAAATAGATACCCATAACTCCATCTTAAATAAATTGAAAAAAAAAATACCCGAATAAAAACCACACAAAAATAAAAAATAAAATAAAATAAGATAAGAATTTAGATATGGATCTAAAAAAAATATTAAAACATGCATTCCTTCTCTCTTCTCCAAAAAAATCAAATAATATTTTTTATCAAAGTTGTAGATATCTATCTATATTTTATATATTATATTATAACCTAACCAAAAAAAAAAAAAAAACTAAAAATCAGATATACAAACAAATAAAATTAATAAATTTGATTTTTATTTTTTCAGTTAAAATCTTTCTTTGCATCTCAATATCCAATTTTTAATTTTAAAATTCTTGAAAGTTTATCTAAACAAATATAATTTGAAAATATCTCCCACCATTATACTTTTAATCAATAAAACTCACATGTGTATCACATATCTAACTCACATCATAACTTACCTAAATAATAATAATTAAAAACAAATAGAAACCACAGATAAATTAAATTAAAAAAAATAGATACCCACAACTCCATCTTAAATAAATTGAAAAGAAAAAAAAAAAAAAAGACCCCGAATAGAAACCACACAAAAATAAAAAAAGAAAAGAATTTAAATATGGATCTAAAAAAATATGATAATATCTACATTTGAATTATAATTTAGTAATATAATTATCTATTTTTTCTGATGTATATATATCAAAATTTTAAATCAGTTAATAAATCAATAATTTTAGAAAATTGATTAATTTGTCTCATTAAGTGATTTAAAATTTTGATAGATAAACATAAAAAAAATACATAATTATATTACTAAATTATAATTCAAATTTCGATGTTTTATATTTTTGAAATCCATAGTTAAATTCTTATCTTCTTTATTTTTTTGTGTAACCATAGTGTATAGGAGAAATTGAAAAGAGTGCTGCAGTAATTATGAGAGAGGTCAAAAGGATTTGTGGGTTGGGAGAAGTCAATAAATGCTTAGATTAGACTGGGAGAAGTTAATAAATACTGAGGTTAAATTTTTTTTTTAAAAAAAAAGGCAAAAAATTAGAAAATTAGGATTGACATATTGAAGCTCCCACAGGCCTTGGGGTTAAAAATCCCCTTTTGCTTAATATATAGTATAGATAAGAAAAACGTCAGCTTTTTTAAGCAAAAAGTCATCTGGGAATATGGACACCAGTCAGCTTGAAAATTACCGAAATAACTTCGCTTCTTTTCTTTTTAAAAATATGCATAGGGGTAAAATGAGAATTTTATAATTTTAACAAATGATGCCATACCATATTATAAAAATTTTAAAAAACGTAAAAGAAATTATGTATTTAGCACTTCCCAAATTCATTTGTGAGAAAGTCAAAAAGTTACAAAATAAGTAAAAATGGTGCTTATTTTTATCTTTCCAAAATATTCCTAACTCTCTCAAGAGTCATATCACATATCTAAGTAGAGAGTCCGTCATCATCTAGGACTCTTGTTTTCTATTTGAATATCTCAAATTTAGGTGTGATTTGATTACACCCTAGTAAATCAAAACTACCCACATGGCACTTCGACAAATCAAGCCATGTAGACAACTCAAAATTATGTCCCTACATGTACAATATCAACAATGATTTAGACCACTAAAAAATACACCACTAATAGCACTAATGCATTGGGAATGGTAAAAAAAAAAAGAAAAGAAACAAGGCATAGAAAGTGGGCGGAGCCCATTGCCACATCATTAGTACTCCTTCTAGTGCTCTATTTCTAGTGCTCCCAAGCATTTTTCGTACAATATTAGTATATTCTGTGTTCAGTTATCTTTTATGTACTTACATTCAGTTTGGATTGAGGGGTTTGGTGAGAAAAAAGAAAAAAAGAAAGAAAGAAAGGCACAGAATAAGATTTCTCATCTTTATTTAAATATTTAGTGATGTAAGTAATTGTGAGAAATGATAAGAATAGCAAATCACACTAAACATAAGTTTTGTTTATCACAAAAAATGGTGACATTTATTGAGAAACTAAAATTACTCTTTTAATCATATCTATCCAAATAACAAGATGAAAAATCACAATTATCCATTATCTTTTATAGGTTCTCAATCCAAATGGTGTGCTAAACCTTTTTATTTTAATAAATTATAACTATCATATCAAACACAGAACCAATAACATAAAATATAAGTGATAAAATATGAGTGAAATTGAATTCTTGGCTAAAGTACAGCGTATTTGTTTGTTTTGATCTGTTTCATACTTGGTTGTCTGGGGAATGGGATTCTTTTTTTTTTCGGTACATCGGAAAATAAAAATAGACAAAGAAACTAAAGAAAGAAAAGAAACAGAAGCTCAAACAGGGGGCCCCAAATCAAGGCCTAAGGTACTCCCGTCCGACCATGTCTCCAATCACGAGCCCTCTAATTTCTACAAGGGCTTCATCCATTACTACAAGAGGCTCAGCTTGAGCAACACCTAACTTCGCAAGGCCATCCGCACTGCAATTCCCTTCCCGCAAAACATGCTGAATAGTATAGCCACATCGTTGCATAAGAAATTTAGAATCCTCTACCAAGCTTTTAACTGAAGAGGAGACCACGGATCCTTCTTTCAAAAGTTCAATTGCAGATGATGAATCTGTTTCAATGGTGAGATCCTTATATCTATTCTCGAAGGTGATAGTTAAGCCTCGGTAGATAGCCCAAAGCTCCGCCTCTAAACTTGTACAAACATCAAGCTTTCCATAATAACTAATGAGCCAAATGCCTTTCTCATCGCGAACAAGACCAGCAAAGCCTCATTACCCAGGATCTCCTTTGGTGCTACCATCGGTGTTCAACTTTAGTCTACCTACACAAGGAAGACACCAATTAACCACCACATCACAAATAGTAGGATTCAAAACAGAAGGTTTAAAAGCTTCCTTAATAGCATAGGCATATTTACTCGAAAGCATAATACTTTGATACCAATGGAGTTCAACATTTTCAAAAACTTTTTTGTTACAGTTTTTCCAAATTTGCCAAAAAGTAACAGCAAAAAGAGTAGGATCCAAATTAGAAGCAAGTTTGTTTTTAAGATTTGATTCCAACCAAATAATCAAAGGAGTATGACGTTCCCTAGACAACCATTCCAAACAACCAATACTACTCCATATATAGACTGCTTTGGGGCAATCTCTGAAAATATGATCAATATCTTCCCACTGACAATCACAACTGCTACACTCAGCAGAGTCAGTAAGACCTCTTTTGATTCTTAGGCTGTTTGAGAGTAACTTGCCATGCAATGCAAGCACACAAAGCCCTTAATTTTTTGGGGGAGTTTCAACTTCCACAACCAAAGCTAATTACAATTTTGGATCTCATAAGTGGCAACAATCTCATAGGCTGAAGCTGTGGAAAAAACACCAGAACTAGAACCATACCAATGAGGTGTATCTGGATAAGTAACAAAACGAGGTAAATGAAGCTGGGGAATGGGATTCAAAAAGCCCATTTGGCTATTATTACAATTTCACCCCTCATCTTTCCATTATTAAAAAATCAACCATAACAATTTAACAAACTAAAAAATAAAAATAAAAATGACAAACTCAATTGAATTTAGACAATTCGCTGAGTAAGAACACTCCTAAACTCTCTGTCTCCTCTTTTGAATTACAGTAAAATCAATTCATAAATTAACTATGCAACTATAGGGTGGAATTAAAATTTTCACTTGACGAGGGCCAAAATATGATTCTCTCCTTCACAAATTGTTTGATATATATATTTTTCACATTCATAAACTTTCAAAACCATAATTAATGCATAGATTTATTATGTTATCCATTATTATTTTGTACTTTTAGTTTTAATATTTTTTTTCTTAAGTTTGAAATTTATAATATTCATGGTGATATTTATAGGGCATTTATTAGAAAATTCAATTTGGACAACTTATGCTCCATTTATTCCTAAAAAAATATTCTACAGAGCAGATTGTTCAAACATAAAATCAAGCATGAAGAGTTTGAATTCAAAATACACTCAAAGATTTGAAATGAAGATTATAATTGGATTTGATACACAGGAAAGATTTGCTCTACAAGGAAAGATTGAAGAATCAAAGGGATTTGTTCAGAATTTTTTCAAGACAAATTGCAACGTGCTATTATTCAAGAAAGGAAGCTTAGAGTCAGAATTTGAATTTGAAGACTCCTTTGGTTTGGTAATAGCTATATATGAGAAATTCCAACTATATTTTTGATTTGGGAAATGTTCAATATACAAGAGAAATTGATTTGAAAAAGGGAATCAATCTTGATAGCTATATTTTTGAAACTCCAACTATTATATTTTTCAAGAAAAACTCTTTGTTATACCGAGAAAGCTCTCCACTGTTCTTTATTGGGATACACTTTTAAGTGAGAATTTTGTTCGGAGTTAAACTTTTATTGTAAAAGGGTTTGCATTCCCTTCTTCATACTCTTGCAAGAGTGATTTTTTTGTGAGTGGTTTTTGGGATAAAATCACTTGAGTTAGGTGTGACTAGGCACCAGATTCAAAACTAGTCGTGATCTTTTTGTGAATAGTTTTGGGATAAAATCACTTGGGCTAGGTGTGGCTAGGCACTGGATTCAAAAACTAGTTGGCTTGAGTGATCAAGAGTTGATCACTTGTTGTAAAGGTTCGCTAGCACTTATAAAGCTAGAGGTTGTAACGCTATTTGAAGATAGTGAAGAAATTGCCAAGGATGATACTTGGAGAGTGGACTGTGACAACCCTGACCTATGTTTAGCATTAATTCATGATTAAGCAGGTTAAGTAAATGATTGAGATGAAATCCCAAATTTATTATGTGAGTGTGTTGTTTTAATTGCATTTCTATCTGTTCGATATAGAACGATCTGTTCGCGTTTTAATTTCGAGTTGCGAATTGAAAGCTTTATTGGCGACCGATTCAGAAATTAACTTGTGTTATATGCTAATTAGAAATTATATGATTTTATGGTAGGTCCAATTGAAATTTGATTTAGAATAATTAGATTAGAATAAATCATGTTAAATTGCTTTAGCTTGAGTTATTTGCATTTTTGCTATTGAGTGGGTTCCCTCAAGATCATTGTCTTGTTCCTATTTTATATATGTTTGACACACCATTCATGTTCCATCTCCTTGCAAAACCGTGAGGGAGAAAGAGGAGAGTATGAAGAGATTGAATTCAACAAGTGAATAGCTTGAAATTTAGAGAAAATTGAAGGAACTTTGAGGACTTGTCCATCTAACTCAAGAATTTAGCACCTAAAGCCCAATTGAACATCTAAGGTAAGAAGTCAAGTCCCTGGTCTTGATTTTAAGTTGAATCATTTTTGAATTCAAGTGAATTGACCTATGAGATATGAGATTTGAGCTAGAATTTGAGGAAGCTAAGTCAATGCATGCATGCATGTCCATATCATTGAATTTTGAGAGTTGTTTTCATGAAAATTTCCACATGCATATTCATATTATGGTTGTACTCTAGAAATTTACCATGTTTTTTAGTTAAATCTTGCATTTGATCATATTTTGAAGTATTGGAGTTCATGGGAGCTCATGCATGTCATGTTTTTGAATCAATCATAAAGTTGAAATTGAGTTTGTGTTCAATTGGCATACATTTGGGATTTAATTTTGTGAAATAGTCTTTAAATCATGTTGTGTTATGAGTCTTTAAGTGTTTTCTAGAATTTTGGCCCAAAATGATGAGTTTTGGCATATTAAATCTATGGTTTGAGCTTTGGGAGCAAATCTGGAAAACCCAAAATTTGGCTTCCACGCTCGAGCGACCCCTTTTGTTTTCAGAATTTCGCTTGAGCGACGGAATGCTGGCTCAAGTGTAAATTGCAAGCTCTCAGAATTTTTGCGTGTGTAGAAGCATGCTCGAGCGACAAGACTTGTGCTCGAGCGAAGAACTGTGTCTCACGTTCGAGCGAGCATCGAGCGGAGATTTTCAACAACCAGTACTTTTCACATTTTTGCAGATCGCTCGAGCGAAGGAGTCTATGCTCGAGCAACCAAGCACATTCTGCATGTCCGCTCGAGTGAAGGAAGCCACGCTCGAGCGAGACCCCTGTTTTCAGCAAGTTTTGAAAAATATTTTTAAGTACATTTTTGCATCCTCATTCCATCCTAGGCATTCCTAAGCCATGTTTAAGGCATTATAATGAGGATAATGATTTAGAACCACACCAAAGCAAGCAAGGGGCTAAGTTATTAATTCCGGGTATGTAATTTAGTGTGTGTTCGTTCTGCAACTGTGTAGGTTTGGCACCCAAGGATGCTGATTAGCCTGCCTATAGCCCAGTAATTTGTGAGTAACAATGTTGTAAAGCTATGTTCAATTATAATTATTTTCTGAATGATTGACTGTACTGTTTTCTGAAATGACATTGTTTACTGAATGAATGTTTGTCCTATTTTATGAACTGTACTCATGGCATCCATAGTAACTGACTGTTACTGTTACTGTTACTATTACTGTTACAGAGATCTTTGTCAGTTCTTATCCTTGGAACTACTGTTACTGTATTGATGGCCATCAACTGACTGTTCGGTCTATTAAGACCTACTGTACTGTTCTGCTATTGGATGTACCCCATATGACTGCTATGATTTCTAAATGACTGACATGATATGAAATATGAGACACTGATTGAATAACTTATCTACTGATGCAAATGACTATTTTAATTACAGAAAGGACATTCATTCTTAACCCCTTTACACATTTGTTATTCACTGGGCTTTAGCTCACAGTTTATATATATATGTAGGTGGCCAAGCACCGGACCAGAGCTAGAGACGTAGACTTAGACTCATGTTTTGTCAAGCCAACCATCGCGCCTCATATCGAGGTTCCGAACCTGCATGAGTCAAGGCTGTTTTGGGGTGTTTCAGTTTCACCCTTTTTGTCTCTGTTAATGTACTGAATGTCTAAGATTTCTGATTGTACAATTATAATAAAGGGATCAGGTCCCTAACCTGTATGCTACTTTGTATATGTGTTTTTGGTATGTATGTATATATGGCTATGAATGTGGTTATGTCCATAAAAGTTTTTTCCATTCAGGTTTTCACAGCTCATTGGATGATGTAAACTATTACTGATTGGCTTTCGCCAACCCCTTTACATTGCATTCTTGGCGATTCTGATGCTAAACCTACAGGGGCGAGTTTGGGTCGTGACATGGACGTAGGCTTAGGTTAAGCCGAACCATTATAAATTGTGGTGTTAATATATTTTCTCATTTTCTTATCACTGCTTATATTTTCTATGATTATTTTCATTGCTTATTCATCAATTATAGTTTGATTGCTTAAGTTCTATATCTATTTTTTATTTCTCAGTTAAGTCAAACTGCATTAGATTTCATTAAAACCCAATTCGCCCCTATCTTGGGTTGTCATTACCGGGATAACATTTGTTAACACAACATTAGTATAATGGGTCCCAACACTTATATCTACTAGAGATGGGCAATTACCATGGTTAGGGGTATTTTGAGAAATAAAAAAATTGTGACAATCAACATCAACTCGAACGTTGACTTTATATATTATTAGTATAGATAGATCTTTAACGCAGTCATAACACATAAGATAATAAGGCTATGTTTGGCTGGAGGATTTGATGAGAGAAATGAAAAAGAAAAAACAAATGCAATCTCATTTTTTGTTTGATTATAATGAGGAACACATAAGAAAAGAAAGTAAGAGGGAAATGTAATTCCACATTTTGTCTTTTGAGTTCACTTTAAACTCTTTTCTTTCTTCATTTCCTAACTCAACCAAACTGTCACGACCCAAACCCAGCCCTATGGGTTTAGCATCAGACGATGTCAAGAGATTACGAAGGCCTATAGAACAAGATATCTGATCAATCAGTCTGAGGGCTGGCGGAAGCCAAAAGCGATAAGTAACTAGTGTCCATTGGAAATGAAAATCGTATGTCAAAACATTTTATGCATTCATACAGTCCAAACAAGACACTCTATACAATCATTTACAAGCAGTCGATGCGGGGACTTAATCCTCGATAACTTGATGATCAAGCAGTTTATACAAAAGGTACAATCTGATGAGAGGCGGTAGAAACAAAAACACCCAAGCCATGGCATGGCGTCTCGGAACCTCGCATGATGAGGCACATAGGCGCTTGACAAAGCGGGGACCAATCACGCTCTAGCTTGGTCGGTGGTGAGCACCTACATATATATATATAAGCGTGAGCTAAAGCCCGATGAATAACATAACGTGTAAAGAGGTTATGAATGAATGTCACCTGATAATGAAATCAATTCATTATCTGATATTTCAATTTTTCGATATTTCGATCAATCAATATTTCAATCAGCGGTCATATGTGGTACATCCATTAGCCTATAACAGTAGGTCCAAAAGGACCGCCTATGAACCAACAATAATGATGGCCATCAATCGTATGGTTCCACAAGAAACCGAAGCTCAGCTACATAACGATCAATAACGATGGGTGCTAAGGATGCCTGTCTGATTAAAATACAGGACATACATTCATTCAATAAACAATATCGATTCAATAAGCAGTTCGATTCGATTATTCAAAATGTAACCATTTGAACATATCTTTACACAATCTGTTACTCACGAGATTGGGCTATCGATAGCTAAGCGCGTCTAGAGCCAACCCTAAGCAGTTAACAAATAGAACACACTAAGTTTCACAATCGAAAAGATGATAATTACATCCCTAAATTCCTCGGTGTGGTTCTACGTATAAATCCACATTAAGATGTCTTAAACTAGGCCAAAGAATGCCTAGGATGCGATGAGGATCTGAAAATACGATTGGAAGACACTTTTCAAAAGTTCTTTGGCAGGGGCCTCGCTTCGGCGAGCCTTCCTTCGCTTCGGCGAGGTTGCAAAATCAAAGGCTTCGCTCGGCGAGAAATCCTTCGCTCGGCGGTCGATGAAACGATAAAAATCTTGGATGCTCAATTTTTACAGCGATGCTCGCCGGCGAGCTTCAAAAATCAAAGGGTTCGCTCGAGCGAGACTTCCTTCGCTCGAGCGGTCTGATGAAACAGTAAAAGTACTGGATGTTCGATTTTTACGCTCGAGCCACCAATCCTTCGCCGGCGGGGCTCGAGGAAAAGCGTTGGTCGCTTGAGCGAGGAATCGCTTCGCTGAAGCGAAGCCAATCTGGAATTTCAGTTGCCTTCCTAGCTCAAACCAAGCATTCTCAACTCAATTCTCGACCTCTTGGGCTCAAATTCTGGAGAATACATCCCAAAACAATGTATAACAAGTTTCAAAAGCCAATTTATGAATTCAAGCCCCAAAGGTGAGTCAATTAAATCCATTTTCAAACCCATTTTCAAGAACAAGTTTAAAACATGCAATGCATGAGCTTCAAACCCAATTCAATCTTCAAATCTTGCTCTAGAGAGCTCAATAGTTGGAAAAAGAAGTGAAAACATGGACTATGATAAAACATGGGCATGCATGTACAATTTTCCAAGAATTCAACTTCAAAATGTGTCAAAGACCATGCATGCAACATTTAAGCTCTAATTCAACAATTTATGAGCAAATTCATGACTTAACTTCTCTATAACCAAGATGTATGCAAGATGGAACTTAAAACATAACAAGAAGATGGTAATTTCTTACCTAAGTCTTCAATTTAGAGCCTAGGAGATCAATTAGACAATCAACACTTCAATTCTTCAAGATTCAAGCAAAAATTCACAAAGTTGAGTTCAAATCTCTCACTCTCTCTCTAAGTCTCTTCTTGGTCGGCTAGAGCAAGAGGAATGGCTGAAGAAATGAAGTTGTTCAAGTGTAATGCAAGTCTCAAGCATGAATAAACTAATGCCCCACTCAAAATGGCAATTCGGTAATTAACTCAAACTCTTTAATTGACTTAATTTAATCTAATTTAATTATTCCTAATCAATTTTCAGATAAATATATCATTAAATCAGAAATATTCTACTGAGTCTAAAACATCAAACGGTTCCTAAATCGGCCGCCGATAAGGCCTTCAATTAGCAGTTTAAACATACGAATTCAAACAGGTAGTCATTCAAGCAAACAGATACAATATGCAATATAACAGACAAACTCATTCAATTTCAGTCTCGATTTCAATCAGTTCATTCAGTACTTTAATCAGTTCAATTATCAGTCATTAGCGGTTCAGTTTAGCATTAATCAGTATATAATTCAGTAGTTATACGGTAATCAGTACGGGGGTTGTTACACAAACATAGTTTGAAATTTGAATCATATCAATTCTTTTTTTCTTTTATTTCTATTTCCCTTTCCTTTTCCATATCTTTCGTCAAATCCTCCAACCAAACATAACTTAAACGTATGGTAAGCGTAGATATGTGTCATTTAGAAGAAAGAAATAAAAAATTATAGAAAAATTCTATTTACACACCATCATTATTCTTAGTACAAACCATTGGCTATTTTTTTAAATTGCCATTGTGTCTCTTGAATGAAATTACCATTTTGGGCAAAAACCCTAAAATCAAATCTACCATCACACTCCTTCGGCCACCACCATCAACCTGCCACCGCTGACATATTGCTTAGCCTCGTTGTTGGCACGTCTGTTATTTTTTCTTTCCTTGCTCTATCATTACTGTTATCGTTGCTACCATGGTCATTGTTACTACCATAATCTCAACTCTTTCAGCTCATACCCAACCTATTCTCACCACTGCTCTCTGCTACCTCCATAGTCTCCCTCATTCCCCTATCTTTTATCTCTTTCTCTCTCTCTCTCTTACTCGCTTTCGATCTCTGGTATCTCTTAGTCTCTTGATTGCGATTGTGATTTTTATTAACTATCTATCATCGTGGTTGGAGTTGTTTAAGAAAGAGATGATGGCATCGACGTTAGTAGCAACAGCGTGGGTTAGGGAATAGACGATAATGGTTTTAGAAGGTGGAGAAAGCATATGATGACATGCCTATGGAGGCTGATGAGGCTGGGTTATGGTCGAATGGGTTGTGGACGGCGGCAGCGGCGACGGCGACGATGACTATATAAGGGTTAGGGTTAGGGTTAGACATTTTGAGAAGAAGAGGATATTTTGGGTTTATTTGAAAATAAATAGTGTGCTTTGAGAAAAATTAAAAAATTTGAAATTTGATAGGGTGTGAACTTAAAAGATGGTATGCATTGGAATATTAATTTGGCACTATCAATTCATCCCTAATGACATGGAATGGACCATGTGAAATGATGGACCCATACTATTCTCTCTCTCTCTCTCTCTCTCTCTCTCTCTCTCTCTCTCTCTTCCACGTCATTAGGGATAAATTAGGGGTGCTATATTGGTGGGATGTAGCATGGTTGAAAATTTAATTTGAAAATGAAATGTAATGTAAATCAAATTTATTCTAAGTGTGATCTAAACTGAATTAAATTTGAATTTGCCTAGAATCCTATACAAAGTACTTTTTTAAGACTAAATAGTTGTTTGGCATGTGCTAAACAACTATTTAGCACGTTATCTTATTTGAGAACATGATACTATACAATATGGTTTTTGAGTCATAATTATTTTATTTGAGTTATATCACCTCTTATTTAAATCACATTACCTCTCTAATATATCATTTTAATCTTAACTCACATTTCATATTTTTTCATAAAAAATTAAAAAATGTAGACAAAAAAAAAGGGTACTTACGTTTAGGTTCTAATAAGTGGACTTATTGTTCAATAGGTCTTATGGGAAAAAAATTTCATAAAAAAAGTCACTAATTGTAAGTTTTAGCGACAATTTATAAAAATCATGACAAAAAAAAAAAGTTACTAATTGTCAATTTTTAGATACATATATAAAAAATTGTCAAAAAAAATTATTTTTAGGAATAATTTTACTAAGACTTATTTTCAATAGGATTTAATGAGAATTAAGTCCAACTATTAAGATCTATTGATAATTTACCCCAAAAGGGAGAAAGAAACAATGGTCATTAAAATCAGCCCGAGTTCAACCAGAGTGTGGGCTTTTAACCTAAACCCAACATTAGCTTAGTCCAAACAAACATCGGGCCCAAGTCTTCCGAACTCTGACCCAACACACTCGCACCGTTATATACATATTATAAGTGGACTGGAGAGAAGAGCTAGGGTTTTAGTTGCAGTAGTATAACTCAGAACGCCTCTCTTCTCTTCTCTTCTCTTCTCTGCAAAGAAAAAATAAAAGAAAGAAAGACGAGGCAAGGATGTTTCCGGGAATGTTCGCGCGGAAACCGGACAAAGAGGTGGCTCTGAAGCAGCTTCGCAGTCACGTAGCCATGTTCGGTGTTTGGGTCACCGTGGTTCGGATCACCCCTTACGTTCTCCACTGCTTCTCTGATCGCAATGAACAACTCAACCTCGACTTCTAATCCTCCTCCTCCTCCTCCTCCTTCTTCTTCTTCACATCTCACTCCTTTCGAGTAAGCCCTAAAAAAGCACACATTCTATGTCCCTACTTGACAAAACCATGTTTTAAATTAAATTTTTTAGCTCATACATTATATAAACATGTCCTTGATGTATCTGTATACTATATGTTCAGACGTATTTGTATCATGTTATATGTGTGTCCCGAATCAATGTCCATGTTTCGTAGATAGATGGTAATGAGCAATTGGAGCTTGATGGTTGGTTTGAGGATTCATTACTTTTACCTATGGCTTTACCTTTTCCTTTTCCCCCTTCTTTGAGGAGGATGCTTTTGTCGCACTGTGGTTTAAGGGTTCTCTTTGAGTAATGTTATTTGGATAGATGCAGATGCGATTTTAAAAACTTGTCCTCTTGTTTCAAACTTCACATTTGTTTGGTTGCTAATCTTGTAAAGTTTCTTTTTTGTGTCTACCTTAGCATAGGTGCCAATTTCATAATCTAACACCGTATTTGGTTGGGGGATTTGGGAAGAGATTTGAAAATGAAAAGAGAAAATGTGTGCGAAATTAGGGAAAGTGTAGGTATACTTTATTTATATTTCACTTACTTTTTTTCCTTTCCTTTTCCAAAACCCTGCTCAAATCTCCCAATCAAACACAACATAAGAGAAACGCCAAAGGGCTCTTTAAATAAGGCTTGTTAGGTAAAATAGTTAGCCATTTTCATTTTTCACGACTCCAATAGGCTCTCTAAATGCTATAAGTTAATTTACCTCCCTTCTTTTTTGCTCTCTACCTATAGAGAACCATTGAAAGCTCTTCAAACTCCAAAGAACACTCCCTCTTTTTTTCCTCCATCTCTAATGTTGACGTGGTGTGCTGTAACAATCATAAATTAGTTTGGATAGAGAGCTGGATAGGGTAGTGTTGGAGTACTTACTAGGCAAAGCGCTTAGCTAAAATATTTATGGTAGCTGACAAACGATGACTAGGGCTGGAGTTGCTCTAAGACACTCGTAACAAAGATTGATCTACTTGAAACTGTAGGAAAACGAGATAGATGCCTTGTGATTGCTGGCATGAGACATGTAGGCAAATCCTATGTTGTGGTGAGATGGTAGCTAATTGGAGCGTGCCAACCCTGGTTGGATGGGCAAGCACACTGGGTCTGATATTTTATTGTAAATCGTCTTTATGTTCATCTATGTGTAATGTTGCAGGTTTGGTTACTCTTGAGGTTCCATTATATTATTACTCCTTTCGTTGATGTGTGACACTATATCATTGTGTACAAAATTACATGAAGTTGGGTGTCTTTCTTGAGGTAGATCTCTGTATGAAGTTTGAGAAATATAATTGATTTTGTATTTAATGATAAAAGTGGAGTGATAAAAGGTTCCCTCATGTTTTGGGTGGCACCTTTCCTGTTCTCGAATTCCAATCAAATAATTCTTTTTCCTTTGAAAGACTCATGGTTCTTCCAATGGCTTTCACGTATATACTTTGTCAAGTTCATTCTTTGATTCATGTCCTTGTGTCCTTTTTCTCTTGCCCCGAACAAGATCCTTTCTTAAAGATGGCCTAAGTTATTTATGCTTTTGTGAAGTTTATTTTTCTGATTCGTGTCGTTAGTGCCTTTTTTCTCTTGCTCCAAACAACCCATTCTTCAAGATGGCTTCAGTTATTTCAGCTTTTGTGAAATTCATTCTCTAATTCAAGTTCTTGTGCCCTTTTTCTATTGCTCCACACAAAATCCATTGGTCAATATGGTCTCAGTTATTAGGAATACGGATGTTTAGATTATACTTCATTGTAGTTTCATTTGTGTTTCATAGTCAGTGTGATATCATCCCGAGCAACTAGAAAGTTCCCCCAAGATCAGATGATTCATGGAACCTTTATTTTTCTCTCTGTTCTTTCTTTTTTTCAATGTTAACTGGTTATTAATTTATCCTTTTTATGGTGTTCTTCTGGTGCAGTTGGGCGGGCCTGTAGGGAGGGAATGCTGGGATGGAGAGAGATTAGTTTTCTCTTTTATTTTGAATCAGTAATTGTGAGGCAAACATGTACTAGTGGTAAGCTTATGTGTTACTTCAAATTTCATGGCATTAGAAGATAGAATTCAGGTTCACCTTTTCTTATGTTTGTTACTGTGGCATTTTGAATGTGCCTTGTGCTATTATTGGTGCTCAGTTATTGAGTAACAGGGGTGTTTGGTGGAGATTATTTTAAGTTAAAAGTTAATGATCAAAAAGTAAGTTAAAAGTATTTCTCACCCACCTTTTGAATTTTTTTTTTTTTTTTTTTTTCTGAGTTTATTTAAGTTATTTCTGCCTAATAAGTTATAAGCAGAAGTTGCACCAAATAGTCTGGCACAAACCCTCATATTAAAATAAGCTAACTGTTACGTAATGTTGTTACGTAACGGTTGTGGTAGTTATCGTCATCAGTTATGGCCGCTTTTGCGGTGTGATTGAGATTCACAGGTGTGTCTGCCATAGAGGTTGTAACGGTGTAGCAATTTTGACCGTTCGTGAACGATTTTGAACTGCTTCTTTCGAAAAAAAAAAAACTGAAAATGGGGGAAGATAGAGAGAGAAGAGGGAAGATGAAAAACATGTTATTGATTTGTTGAAACTGTAAGACATATGCTATTTTATTAAGTTGCTATCACTTAATCATTTTATTTGCTTGTGTATATCTATATATTATTTGATAATAATAATAATAATAATAATAATAATAATAATAACAACAAGTGTGGTCATTATTTATTTGGTTTAATTAATACATATATATTTAGGCTTTTATTTATTTTATTATTTTTGTCATTATTTATCTTATATATAATAGTTAGTGATTGATTTTTTTTTTGTAAAATATCTAGAAAGCATAACACTTATAATTATATATTAATACATATTTTATACATGTCATTTTTTTTTGGGTTAGTTTATTTTATTTTTATTTACAATAATGATAGAGACCACTAATTTTGGAGCTCTAAAAAGACCACTAATGACATGGCACTCAATAAAAAAAAAAAAAAATACAACACCAAGACCAAAGCATCAAATCATTTATGGTGGGGTCTACTGCCACATCATTAGTAGGAGCACTAATTAGTGCACTCACTCATTTTCCTTTTATTTATAGGTTATCTAAAAAGAGAATGAATATTCAAGTGATCCAAATAAAAAAAATAAAAAAAATTTTCATAAATTATTTTTTTGTTTTTATATGATTACATTAGCATGTATAATTTATTTTTTAAAACTATTCAAGATAAAATTTACATATGCTTCAACAAGCATAATAATTAAAAAAATAATTTTATATATCCAAGTCTAATAATTTTTATTTTTTTTTGGTCACAAGTGTAATATGGATTTATGACATATAAAGTTGTTAATTATTAAAATAAAATGTAAAAAACTTAGTTTATAATAATTTAAAAATATGAAATATATTAGATCATATTTAGAAGTTTACAAAAATTTATCAATATTTATTTTAAAGCTCAATAAATATGATCATGGAAAAAAAATGTGTATCAATAAGTTTTTTTTAAATTGTGTAAAAAATAAAAAAATTTACGGTTTTGGTTATTGTAACCGTTATGTTATAGTCTTTACAACTTGCAATTGCAATCGCAATTGTAATCGTACTACCACTATCGTTACGGTAATCGCAATTATTTTTTAAAATCTTGGTTAATTTGGTTATTAATTTATCCTTTTTATGGTGTTCTTCTGGTGCAGTTGGGCGGGCCTGGAGGGAGGGAATGCTGGGATGGAGAGAGATTAGTTTTCTCTTTTATTTTGAATCAGTAATTGTGAGGCAAACATGTACTAGTGGTAAAGCTTATATGTTACTTTAAATTTCATGGAATTAGAAGATAGAATTCAGGTTCACCTTTTCTTATGTTTGTTACTGTGGCATTTTGAATGTGCCTTGTGCTATTAGTGGTGCTTAGTTATTGGGTAATGGGGGTATTTGGTGGAGATTATTTTAAATTACAAGTTGATGATCAAAAAGTAGAAGTTAAAAGTATTCCTCATTCACTTTTTGAAAAATTATTATTTTTTAGTTTATTTAAGATTATTTCTGTTTGATCTATATTATATATTAAAAAAATAAATTATAGGCAGAAGCTGCATCAAATAATTTAATACAAACTCTCATATTAAAATAAGTTATAAGTTACTTCCATAATTGCCATCAAAGTTTCTCTATCTCTATGTTTGTGGAAAATATGTTTTGCAGTTTTTGATATCTGGAATGAAGGAAAAATAAAAATCAATAGAAAAAGTTTTTCGTGATTTATAAAGACAATCAGTGTATTTGGTTTGAGTTTTTTAGATTAAAATTTTTTTAAAAATTAAGTTTTTTTGTTTTCGTGTTTTTCTATTTTTAGTGAATATTTTTAAAATTTTAAACATTTTTTGTTTTACTTTTTAAGATGTACCTTACTTAGATATATCTAAAAAGTAAAAAAATTTGTGAAAAAATATTTTAAAAAATTAATAAATACATAAAAATACAAAAAATGTACTGAATTCTCGTTCTTTTTATTTTTTATTTTTTTAAATATATTTTTGGTATTTAGTGAATTTTTAAAAGGTTTTTTTCACATTTTTTTTTTTACTTTTTAGGTATATTTATGTTAGGTAAGTCTAAAAAACAAAAAACAAAAAATGCTTAAAATATTAAAAAAATTCAGTAAAAACAAAAAAATACAAAAAATAAGAAAGTAAAATTTTCTAAAAAATATTTTTTGAAAAACCTAACCAAGCAAGTTATTTGAGCAGAAAAGTTTTTACTTTCGAACAGTGAAAAACATTTATCAGGTTAAGGTTTTACTAATGTTACTATACTACTTTCACCACCACAACCACCTCAACCCTACCCTCCACCACTTCCATTTCCATGATAGTTACTATTACCACTATCACCTATACACCATCACTGTTAGCACACCATTGCTTCCACTTATACTGTTGCCATTACCTCCATTGCCATTTCACTTCACTTTCACCATCGTTGCCGTCACTATCATTACTAATACAACTATTACGCTGTATTTGGTTGGGAGATTTGGAAAGGAATTTGAAAAGAGAAATGAAAATAGTGTATGAAACTAGGTGAAATATAGATATACTTTATTCACATTTCACTTACTTGTTCTATTTTTCTTTCCAAATCCCTTCTTAAATCCCCAAACTAAATATAGCATTAAGATAATAGTTTCAAAATTATAATTAAACATAGGAAAATATTTTTTATTGAAAGAAATGAAGTGTACAACCATTGTTTTTTGGTAATGGTTTTCTAGCACAGTTTGTCTGTGGATGCGTGTTTGTTTCAAGAGTTTTTCATGAATGATTAGTAATAAAAATTGGACAAATTACATTAATAGTTCTTATAGTTTAGAAGTCGTGTCACTTTAGTCTCTGACTTTTCAATTGTGATACATCTGACTTTGAATTTTGAATTTTATTCTAAATAAGGACAATTGAAGATACCATTGTCTAATTTCAAGGACAAAATTGTCAATTTAATAAAATATAAACTAATTTGACAAAAATAAATATCAAAAAAATATTTTTCATTTTTTAAAAATTATTTTATCCACCAATGATAAAATTATGTAAAATTAATAAAAATTAATAAAAATTACATGATTAATTTTTAAAAATTAATTTTATATGATCATTGTCTAACACATAATAAAAATTAATTTGGTAAAAAAAATAAATGTCTAAAAGATTTATCAATTTTATATAATTTTATTTTTGGTGAGTAGAAATAATTTTTAAAAATTCAAAAATATTTGTTTGACATTTATTTTTGTCAAATTAGTTTATATTTTATCAAATTAACAATTTTACCTTTGAAAAATTCAATGATATCTTCAATTATCTTTATTTGGAACAAAATTTAAAATTTAAGGTCAAATATGTCACAATTAAAAGTTAAAAATTAAAGTGACACAAATCTCAAACTATAAGGACTATTAGTGTAATTCACCCATAAAAATTTATAGAACTGTTGTGCAACAATTTTTCGTTTTTCAAATGGAATATGCAAACCTGCAGTCAATTATTTATTCTTTAATTGTTGGAGCATTTTTTTTAGAGCAAATTATATATACCTCGAGATTTGATTAAATTACAAATACCCCCTACAATTTGAGAAATTATAAATTTTTCCCTGAATGTTATATTTGTATAACAAATTAGGAGGTAATTTGTTATGAAATTTAAACTTTAGAGGATAAATTATTATGAAAATACAAATCTTAAGAGGTAAAATGTAATTTCTAAAACTTCAGAGGAATATCTATAATTTAACCAAACCTAAGAGGAGGTATATGTAATTTGCCTTTTTTTAAAGTTGGAAAGGCACTTTGTATTTCCAGCCATTAGGGCGTCATTGAAGGCGTGACACGTGGTTAGTGCATAGCCCTTCTTTCAAAAAGCATTTGGTACTCCAGTGCAATTATTCATGTAGTGGTTTGACATTCTAGTTCATTTGAGAGTGACCCTTTCTTATTTATTTATTTATTATTTATTATTTTTTTTGGGTAGTATTTTAGTTTTTTTGGTTAGAATATGAGGTGAAATTTTTCTTTCTTATGAAAAATGTATAAAAAAGTAAAAGTAAGTAATAGAATTTCTGAATTTTTTGGTATGATTTTTTTAGCTTTTCAATCTTTTTTTTAAAAAATAAAAAATAAAAAATAAAAATCTCCCTTTTTTAAATACCCGCCTCAATTTGTGCTACTGTATGTTTAAAGCGGTTGAAAAGTGCTTACATTTCTTTAAACAAAAAAAAAATATATATATATATATGTATATAATTTATTAATTTGTGTAATATATTTTTTTAATAATAAGTTAACCTTAGTACTTTCATAAAGATTTATATTAACATTTTTAAAAGAATTATTTATTTTTACATTTTCAAATTTATCGAATAGCAATAGTGAAAAAAAGTACTCAAAGAAATGTCCCTTTCGGATCTTGCTAGCATATTTTTTTTCTCTCTTCACTTTGTAAACCTTGTATTTGTATGCATACAGACGCCAGGGATGCAACACTTTTAGAACGTGCTAATTTGGTCCTGCATGTCGGCAACGTAAGAATTTAGGATTTCACAATAATAATAATAATAATGAAAAATTTGAAAATTCTATGTTATTTAATTAAAGAAAAATAATTTACATAAAAAAGTTAGAAATAATGTGGTGGTGGCATTTTGGAATGATAAAAACAGACACAAAAATGTGCATAAAATTACATGGATGAACAAGAATTTGCAAGGCTAGTCGATCCCATTTTAAAAAATCAAGTTCATTCCATGTAAATGTGTTCTAGTTCTGGGTTTGTAGAGTTGTTTGAAATTATGAATTCACAAATGTTAGAAATTCTAAAAATTCTATCAAAATTTTTACCAAATATCTCACATGGGTGTGGGTTGGTGTGGGTTCTACACCCATGTGAGACATTTGATAGAAATTTTGATAGAATTTTTGAGGTCTGTAGAAATGGTGTGGGTTTTCACATGAATTATATTGGTGGTTGTTTATGATTTATCTATGTAAATTTTTTAGGGTTAATTAGTAAAAAATATATTTTTATGAGGTCATATGTTATTTGATCCAAGGATTTAATCTTTTTGGTGATAAATAAAATAACCAACAGTGAATGGTGGCAGTGAATTGGATAAGTACGTGACATTCGAATAGATAGTTGAACAAATAGGTGATGTGTATACATATAAGTGATATTTAAACAGATGAATAAGTTTTAAACAAATAAATATACCTTTTAGACAGATATGTATTTTTTGAATAGATAACGTACTTTTGATTTAAAAAGATTTATGCCTGGACTATTGGCCAAAAAGATTAGAAATTAGTGTCCAAAATTTTATACAAACAAATGAAATTGTTGTTTTCAATCCACTTTTTAATAAAATACACTTACAAAGTTTATGTAGTGTCTAAAAGTACCAATAGCAAAAATTCCTGTACTCATCAAGATTAGGTCTATATCAAGAATTTTAGGAGGAATTTGTAGCATTTTTTTTTTCTTTTTCTTTGTTCAATAAATCTCCATTTGAATTCTTAATTCAAAATAATCGAAATAGCAAAAATTTGAAATCTATTTATCTTTACAAAATTATGGAGAGAGCATATTCTCTCCAAAAATATGCTTGCATTTAGGCTTGGTTTGGAAACAGGCTATTTTAGTAATTTTTTAGCTTTTTACGAAAAGGTGTGCAGAAAAGTAGAGAGGTGATGTGATGTGTTTTAGTTGACTTTTTGACTTTTTGACTATTTTAGCCACTTCCCAAACATAGCTTAAAGAATTTCAAATGTCAAATCCACGTGATTAAAGTATTATTGAGATCATAAATTTGTAGGTCATCACAGAAACTAATACAGTTAGAGCGTCTTTAACCATTCATTAGATTTTTAATTAAATTTAAATTTAATGAAAAATTGATTATCAATTTGGTATCAAATTGATAATATCTTAAATTTTTCATCAAATTAAGAATATCTGGAACCTTTAATCAAATTATTATAAATAGCCGTTAGTGCAAGAGTATTGGACAACCGGCCGGTTGTTTTATCAATTGTCTCCCCGGACATCTACTTCTTTACAATTTACACTAGGCAATTTATACTCGCCGGTTGACTGGCCATACATCCTCCTGATCGACTGGTGATTTGATGAAAATTCAAAATTCTCTGTTGGAACGCTCGATATCAAATTAAACTTTTATTCAAATTTGATGTAAAAAAAAAAAAAGAGAGAAAATGTTGGAGATGCTCTAAGGGAAAAAAGAGTAAATCGGTGAAAAAATTTATACATTTTAATAATTAAAATATTTTATGTTTTTTATGATTTTGTAATTTTTTTTTTTTTTTTTGCTTACTCACTTGACAATTATTTCTCCTAAAATTTAAAGTTATATGGACAAAAAAAATGTATTATTTAGTACCATTATTCATATTTGAAATTACTTCATTATTCAATAAACAATATTAACTATTAAATTTAGAGATAATTACTATGCAGTCCTATTTAATGAACTTAAATATCTATAGGTCCTACACATCTTTTGTATGCACTAATAAATCAAAATATTCTTCTTTTACCCCCCTCTCTCTCTCTCTCTCTCTCTCCAACATTTCTCCAAGAGCATAATATTGCCACCATTATCGCTACCATCGCTGACTACCTTTACTAACTACCTTTACCATTATCGTTTATTGGTTACAGCCACCGCCGCTGTCACCACTGCCACTGTCATCTTCCACTCGCCAGCACCGCCGTCCATTCACTACTACCATTGATCTACACTTTATCATCGCCAATCTACCACCACCCATTTACCAACCATCTCCACCATTATTGATCTACACTTCATTACTAGCGATTTACGCTCTACATCTCTGATCTCCACTCTATCATTGTCGATCCATCGATCTAGTTCTAGATCTACACCAATCTAGTTGTTTCAATGGTAAATCAAGTACAAGTGACTCTAAGAGATCTCTTTATTTTTCAAACAGATTTGCTGTAATTTTTTTGCAGTGATAAATTTATTAATCTTTGGTTCTTTATGTGTATATATGTATGATATGTGTGTCTTGTGAGTAAGTAAGTATAAGTGTGAATGTGAGTGAATAAATTGATGTCTGTAATTTTTTACAAATGTAATGGTCTTATATTGATCTATGATGGTGAAAACTAATGTGAATTAGTTTCTAGTAAAATTGGCTCTGTTTGGTAGAGCTTTGGAACTTTAATTTCATCATTTGGTTTGCACGTGATGTTTGTTTATAGTTTTCAAAAATTAATTTCACACTCACTTTTGAAAACTCTATCCAAGGTGGAAAAATTTGAGCTAACCGGTCGTCGTCCCGATCATCCGGTCGGTTGACCAAAACAGTGTAATTTTTTTAAATTTTTTTTTAAACAATTGCCACTTGTTATTTTTTATATTTTAAATTAAAAAAAATTTCGAAAATTTTTAAATTTTTTATGAGTTTTGAATAGAATTTTGAGTTGTGTATTTGGTTATGAATTGTAAGTTTTTGTATCAAACATCATATGTTACATAAAAAATTTCCCACTCAATTCAGGGGTACTTACAAATTAGTCCTATTAACTAGACTTATTTACTTACAGGTTCTAACTAATAAATTTAACACTATAAAAATGAGAGAGTGATAAATTTATCACTAAAAATTTATTCATAAAACAAAGAGACTGATAAATTTATCACTATAAAATTATTCATAAAAAAAAAGACTGATAAATTTATCTTTATCACTTAATAAATTATATCAAATAGGACTTAATGGGTAATAAGTCTCCAAAGTAGGACCTATTGGGTAATAAGTCTCCAAAATAGGACCTATTGGTAGTTTACCCCTCAATTCAAACTCCTTTCAAAACTTATTCACCAAATAAATTTTTCACATTTAAATCATAATTCCAAAACTTACAAACTCAAAATACAACTCCTATTCTCAAATCATATTTAAAAAACTATACCAAACGCTACATTTATTTTTCCTTATCATTTTTTATTTATTAATTTTTCTCTCTTGTTGCTACTAGAACTACGGAGGTAGTGGTAGTAGTGATGTGGTGAGGAGATGAACATTCGTTTTTGTTGGAAAATTGTAAAAAAAATATCACCGAAAGTCACTTAAGATTAGGGGTAATTGTCGATAGTTAGAAACGGGTAGCCATCGATAGTAGCAGGTAGTTGCTGGAAGTTAGAGGTTGTTGTCGATGATTAGAGGTAATTACTTACAATAGGGGTCATGATAGTAGTGTTATGGTTGATGTGTTGGATGAGATAATGTGAGAATATTTTAGAGACATTGATAGTTAAAAAAAGTAGGACATATTGATAAATAAGTTTAGTTAATAAGATCGGTTCATAAATGCTCTTTAAATTTAGAAAAATGCTAGAGATTTCAAAAGTTTTATCAAATCTTTTTTAATAAAACTTTTAAAATCTCTAGCATTACTTTTAAATTTATTCAATTGTAGTTGTCAAGTTATCACACGGAGCCTTTTATTTTTTATTTTTGGTTTATATTAACAATGGAGTTATTCAATCATTAATACTCAATTTTTTTTTTAGAACAATTAATCCTCAATTATGTTATATAAGATATTTTTTAAAAAATTGATCTATTTTATTACATAAATATTATAGGTATTTTCTGAGTATTTTCCGTACAGGAATTTTGATCCATAGCAGTAACTTCTTTTAACAATATTTAAAAAAAAAAAATTTATTAACTTATTTGAATCATACCATTTTTTTTATTTTTTTTATATGTATTTTCATAATAATAATATAAAAAAAATCAACTTATAAACGATTCCAAAAACAACCGGTGTCACAAGAATACGCAATCAATGGGTCCGAATTCCCTCCTGTAAACTCGCCCAACACATTCACGAGAGAGAAGTTTGATCTCTCACACCCTCCAACCTCAACCCACCAACTTAATTTCCTTTCTTTATTCCACAATTTTCTTTTCCCAGGAAAAAAAAAAAGAAAAAGAAAAAAGAAAAAGAATGTTCCAGAGCAAATCTGGGGACAGTACAATTTTCATCTATAGTTTTGGAAACAATACAAGCACACAATCACTTGACTGGTTTTTGTAATTCATGACAAGTTTGGGATGGTGGCAGAGGAAGTCCACCATAATCATGAACTGTTGATCTCCCAATTCCAGAAGAACTAGATCTGAATCCCATGGATCATCATCATCATCATCATGGATGAGGTACCTGGGTCTTTGGGGACCAGTGCTGGTTTTGCTTTGAGATTGGGCCAAACAGTCTTCTCTTCTGCTTCTCTGCTTTTCATGTCCTTGGGTGTAGAGTTCTACAGCTACACTGCCTTCTGGTAATTAATCCCCCTTCAATTCTTGTCCTTTACCCACCTTTGATTCTCATATCCATATATATATATATAAAGCACACAGTTGTTTGAAACTTTCTCTCCATTTTTTTTATACTTAAAATACCTCTCTCAAATGTAAGTAGTAAGTAGTTCAAATTTAGTAACTATCGTAATTGATCTAACTGCTTCACACAAGCATAGTGTATGCCAGACTTGTTTGAATTAGTGTATGATTGTATCATATGTGACTGTGATACCCATGTCACAAATTCTTGAATTACTTGCTTTTTCTCTCTAATTCTGGATGTATGTATATAGATCACTTTTATATTTTTCTGTTATGCTGGAAAAAAAGGTTCTGAATTTCAATGGTGGATAGCCCAGCAATTCCCAATTACTTGGAGATTGTTTCATAGAAACAGCTTCTTTTTTTTTCAAGATAATTAATTGGGTTGCTTATTTTAATTCATTATATTTCATTAATATTATCCTTGGATCTTGAATTTGATTAAAAAAAAAAAGGATAGTAAAATGATTTTTTTTTCCTCTTTCTGAAAAATACCGGTTCATTTTCTTCTTATTTTTCAATCCCAACCGAGCAGATCTCTCCTTTCTTTATATATATATATATATAATTTTTTTTTCCCAATGCTTTTCTTTTTTTGTTAACAATTCCAAACAGTATAAAAAAATTTGCTTGTATATTCTCATATGCATCTTTGAAAACTTGTGATACATTAATCTTTCCATTTGTTTTACCCAAACAAAAGCTTGCCAAGTTCTACAGAAACTGCTAAATCTGAATATAGGCTTTGAGAGAAATACTGGGCATGTTGTTTGACATTGTTTTTGTTTTTTATGTTTTCATTTTTTGGAAAGCATTGAAATTTGATGTGTGGATTTTTCTCAATGGCTTGTTTGTTTCATCGCAAATTCTATCAAAGAGTAACTGCTTGCCTTGCCCTGCCCCAGCAGAGAGAGAGAGAGGAATTCGGATCATCGGCCGCCCTACCCGGCAGCCCCCCAAAACGACGTCGTTTTGGGGGTTTTTTTTTCTCTTTTTTTTTCTTCGTTCTTGCTTTCTCTCTCTTCGAAACCAGAGGGGAGGGGAGGGAGAGAAGAGGGAGGGGGAGGAGCGAGCTCGCCGTCGCAGCTCGTCGCCTCGCCGCCGGCCGTCGCAGCCGTCCGATCGTCGCCCGGTGCAGCTCGTCGCAGCAGCTGCACCGCCGCACCGCCGTCTCCTCCGCCTCCTCCTCCTCCTCCTCCCCCACTGGTTATGGCCCCCTCCAGTCCGGCCTTCTTCTCCCTTCCTCTCTCTCTTCTTCCCCTTCCCTCCCCCTCTCTCTCTTCTTCCCCTCTCTCACCTCTGGTTCTGCGTTCGAACAAGGAAGAAGAGAAGAAAAAAAAAAAAAAAAAAGGGAAAAACCCCCAAAACGACGTCGTTTTGGGGGGGGCTGCTGGGACGGCCGCCGAAAAGGGCGGCCGAGGATCCTTGCTCGAGAGGGAGAGAGAGAGAGATCATGTGTATGTATTTTGGAAGTTAGCTTTGGAAATCATTGAATCATTATAATAATCTTGTGCTGCTGATTATAGTTGTCAGACGTAGATATATACCACTTCAATAATTTTTGCCTCTAGTGGGATATACCCACTCACTCAACTTGCTTAGCTTGCCATTTCTATACCTCCCAATTGTTTGTGCAGATCTTGCCTCTTCATAAAAACTTTATTTGTATATGAAAAATTTGTACAGAATAATGTTCACACTTATATCCATTCATTGGTAGTCAAAATGCCCATCAATGTCTCAACATCATTGTCTTCAAATTTTGTATGAGAATTAAGTATATGAATATCATTTTCCGGCAAATTATACAGTGCTCTCAGAGTAACGGCAGATAGTGTGTTCAAAGAACACGCTACACCATTTTGATTGATATGCATGTTAATGGGATTTAATATTATATGTTGATATTTAGCCTAATGTCAGGAGGTAAAATGTTAGTTTTATATTGTTTGAGATGGCTAATTTGAGTGGCCGAGACCAAAAAATAATTCCACCGAATAATCTTCCAATGCGAGGAAGGTTTTATTGGTCGGGGGAATACTCCAAATGTGCTAAACAATTTTTCCTCTATGAACTGCTCTGTCTAGGAGAATGAATTCATCTTTTCCCCAAACTCTATAGCATCTTCCATCTACAGAAAATATTATATGATGATTCTCAACACTGCCAGAAGTTATTCCATATTCTTGGGACAACGGCTCAACACTACATGATCATGTGGACCTCACGAGTAAATGTAATGTACGGACCCATATGATCACATGGCACTGTTAGGTCAATAATATTTTGAAAACCTTTGAGGTTATAATGCTATTAGGAAGAGTGTGCCCAAGTTCATATACAGTAGAGGCCTAACTTTATTTTCTTCATCATTTGAGGATCTTAAAGTGCTCTTTTTTTCATGTTTCTATTTTAAAGCAACAATTTTGGCCCCAAAGTTGATATCTACATAAAAAGGGTATTGGATCTTGTGCAGCTTCTTGGTAACAATTATGGGTTTAGTAATCCCATGGAGTTTCACTCTGGCACTGGTTGATGGATACTCTGTTCTGGTTAAGTGCCCTCCCCGTCAGCCTGGCATCCTACTAACTGTTGTGGTTGGAGACTGGGTATGTGTGTCCCTGCTTTTGACTCTAACCAAAATGACAAGTTGTACTTCGGTAATATTTTCCTTTTTAAAAACAAAAACAAAAATATAATTGGGACACACATGAATTTTAAAATTTTATTTTAAAAATAAGTGGAAGGAGGTGGTCAAAGGTGATTGCTGATAGAAAGTGGTGATTGCTGATAGTTGGAGATGGTTGTTACATGCTAGAATTGGTGGTCGAAGGTGGTTTTTGGCGGAAGGTGGTGGTTAGAGGTAGTTGTCAATAGATGAAGGTGGTTTTTGACAGCTGGAGGTAGTGGTGGAGATGGCTGTCAGAGGTGGTTATTGGCTGTTGGAGATGGTGGCTAGAGTTGGTGGTTGGGGGTGGTTTTTGGCTGTTGGTAGTCAGAGGTGCTTGCCGATGGGTGGTAATGGCCGGAAGTGGTGGCCAGAGGTGGTCGCTAGCAATGGTGCTGGAGGTGAGAAGGATGCACCCCAAATTTTTTTAAAACTATGTATATTATAATAGTAATTAGTAAGATAATTCAAATTAGAATAGTTTGTTATCTCCAAAATTTTAGTAGTGTGCACCCTCAGAATTATAAAGATTTGCACCTCTGAATAATTTGCATTACAAAATTTAAAAAATAATTTCTAAATCGAATTTTATCAAATATTGATCTATTCTATTTGTTATTTGTATTATTTGTTATATTTTTGTATTGTTTAGACTTATTTATATTCTTCTATTTGTTCTTATTGGTTCTTATTCTTATTTTATGTTGTCATTTATGTTTTATTTATGTTTTCCCTTTCTATAATTCACACTTTAATTTATTTATGCACCTTATTTTGCATTCATTCTAGCTTGATTATTCTTTAGAAATATGAATATTGTCCGAAAATGAAAATATTGTGTACATTTAACATGGCATTCTTAAAAGTGAGTTCATAAAATTCAATTTTACACTTAAAAACATACATTTTCAATTACTTGATCACATTTATTGATAAACATATTACTTAAGGTTTTTGTATATCTTTTAAAAGGTGGAAATTTTAATAGTTTCAGATAGATAACTTCAATAAACGGAGAGGAGACATAATAATAGTTACTATTTTTGTTAAGTTAATGTAGCCAAAAAAAAATGTCCGATTATATTTTTGTTCTCAATTATCTTGGCCAAAAATATTCGATTAAGAGTAATATCATTTATTTTTTTGTGTTGGTATAAATCAAAATTTAAAATCTTACATTACTTTTTTTTTTTTTTAATTTTTTTTTTTATGAAAAGTTATATGTGTTTTTACTCTCCAAGTTTGAATCACCAATCCGTCTCTGGTGGGGGTGGCTAGTAGTGGTGATGAGAGTTGCATGGTAGCTGGAGGGGTGATGGGAGAGCGAAAAATGAATGCAAATTTATTTTTCAAACAAGTAAAAAAAAAAAAAAAAATTTATTATAAAAATTTAATAAATTTTGTAAGTTGTTGATAGTTTTTAACAAACGAAAATAAACACCAAATAAACTTTTATAGAAAGCTATACATATATGAACATTACTAAATGGATTATAAATCTATGGACAACTTGCTTGTAAAAAACATGGAAAAACATGTTCAATGGCAGGTGTTATCCTTTCTCACGCTGGCTGCCGCCTGCTCGACGACAAGCGTGGTGGATATTCTACTGAAAGCGAACAACAGGTCATTTTGCCCTCCAAAGTTGTGCACCAGATATCAGGTAGCTGCAGTCATGGCATTTCTGTCATGGTTTCTTTCGGTAGCTTCCTCTCTTTTCAATCTCTGGCTACTTCCTTCCTTGTGATGATGGATGATCCCGTTCATTGCGCTTCCCTGTTGTCTCTTCAAAATTCTGTATAATTATATGTGAGTACTAAGCAACATTAAAATCGTACCTATTCATTCCATGATCATGTTTTTAGTCTGAATCTTGTATATAGATATATTGTTCAAAATTTTGACAAATAGGTAATCTCAAATGTACAAAAAAAAATATAAATAAATAAATAAAAAGTTGTGGATGGATGGATTAGTTTAACTGTCACATAATGCGTTTATTATATAGGCTAAGTACATGTGACAAAATCCATTTTGACCTTAAACAGTTATTTTTGCACGTATAGAAACCAATTATAAAATCAGAGGACACAATCCTTTCGTATGGGTGTGGGAGTTAGAAAAAAGATGAGGCTCACCTTATGTGAGAGGGATATGTCTAGTTCTGTAATAAGTTTTCGTATTCCTAAACGTTTTCCACATTAAAAATGGAACTTGCATAATTCTTATTCTTGGGATGACACTTCTATTTACGGTGCTGCTTGACATAGATTGGATACAAATTTAGTTGATTAGGGTTGACTAGTTCTTGGCATAGAATCAAAAGTGATACCACCATATAATACAAAAATAAATAGATTAGACATGTTGGATGATAACAATTCAAGGTTAACGTATGTAACTGGTATACATATATTTCTATTCTCTATATACAAGGTTACTTCTTTAAAACTAATAATTCATACATAGTGAGGATTTTTTTTTTTTTTTTTTTTGATTCAAAAAAAAAAAGTTTAGAAGGAGGGAAGGCTATCCCATTCCAGGGCCAGGGAAAGCGTTACGCAATATCGCTCCACCAACAAAGAACTGCCGGCAGTGGGACTCGAACCTAAGCCAAATAGGCGAAGGGGACGATCCTTACCAACTAAACTAACCCTTGTTGGTATACATAGTGAGGATTTGAGACAAGTAATCAATTGCTAAATCTACAAGTGTTACATATTTGATAAATTCACTAAAAAGTAAGCCAAAGTATGCTCTAGATTCTCAGGTGCTAAGTGCTAACAATTCCGTAGGTTAAATCTAATATAGGGTTAAACAAAGCTGTGACACGGCACATCTCATGCCGTCCAATAAAATGAAAAAATAAATAAAAAAGAGAGTAGTTTTACTCTAACTCAAAAATTAAACTTAGTTTTAAATTGAATGATGTGATAATTTATTAGAATATTTAAACCAACTCTCCCTCTTATATCTTTTTTAATTATCGATTAATTATCTTATTTACATATCATTGGGTTTATAAATGACAAGACTTGCCAACTTTGACATGTCAGCGTGTCGGCTATTTGATCAATGGGTTCAAGTGAGCCTGTCTTCGGCCAAACTTACCATATAATTATTACTTGCTCAACTTTTCTCTTTCTTTTCTTCATATTCTTTCTCCCTCTATTTTGTTTTTCCAGTAATACTACATCTAAACAATTTTGTCCCCTGAACTCCCCAAATGACATGGCAAGGTTTGCTGCAAATTTTATACTAGTTGCTACATGTACACGTGTTTCACGCACGACAAAATCTTCGTTTATGATTTTGACCAGTAAGAGAATTTGAGTATAAGGAGAGTTTTGAGAGAAGAGAGGAGCGTGGATCAACTTTTAAAATTTTGTTTGTCACGTCATTTAGAAGTTTTGAGGGAGGAATTGTGTGGATGAATTATTTTTCATTTTGTTTTTTCACTTGCAGCACCATCATTAAAGTGGCATATTACATGAATTTGCATATGAGGATCACAAAAAGCCTAATATTTAAGGATAAACAGTAAATTGCATGGACATCCTTTCAATATTCTTGAATGTAATTTTATTCATTTATTTATAAAATTGTATATCTGAATGGTTTAATTATTAAGCGCATTTCACTCCCTCTAAAAGAAAAACATTTATACATTTTCAAGCTTAGGTAGCACATACAAGTCTTACACTTCAAAATATTTTTCATTTGTACCAAAAGAAACAAAAAGATAAAAAGCAAAATTAGAGAAAGAATAATGGCAAAATAAATAAATAAATAAAGAACTTCACTGTTGCGGCATACCAACTTATTTGATGCTTCTTCTTCCAACATTGAGTACTCTTAACCACATGGGTTGAGATTTCCCTTAATGACCTTCTCGATGGCATGTGATCATGCATGCATTGGTAGTGTGTTGAACATATGCGAATGCAGAGTTTCATATTGGATAAAAAATAAAACAAATTGATCTTAATATATATGTAGAGAAGTTGGCTCAATTTCTCTTACTTCACCATGAAGGAAGAAGAAGAAAAGAGAAGCTTGGCTTCTCTTGTGAAGAAGGACTCGGAAGCTCCTGAATGATCCAGAAGCAAGTAGCAAACTTCAATTTGAATTGAAGCTCTATGAAGGTCATCCATGGAAGCTTCTCGAACGCGTGCGAAACATGGTGAAATTTTCGCCACCGCTTGCGTATCTCACCCTCGGTGGAAGCCTATAAATAAATAGGTAATGAATTGTATTTGATATGCAAACATCGAATTGAAGAAGAAGAGAGTGGTGAGGAACCAATAGTGAAATTTGTATCTTTCCAAATATATTGAATTTTCATTGCCCATGGACATAGGTTATTGCCAAACCACGTAAACTCTGTGTTTTTCTTTTGTGTGTGTTTGTTTGCATTAATTTGGGCTCCCTTTGACCCAACAAGTGGTATTAGAGCCACGTTGGTTGATTTTTCAAAAAAATAGGGTGTGTTTTTTAGAATTGCACAAAATTCAAAGTGGTCGAAATCCACTTTTGATCACACCAGGTTGAAGCTCTCGACGATATGAGCACACAGGAAAAAATCACGTAACAATGAACGTTGGAGGAGTTCGCACGTGCTGCACGTGCTGCACACGCGCTTGACGTCGTTCCTACGTACCGGCGACTAGGCACACGCGCTTCACTCTCAAAGTTGAGGTTGAAGACGAGCGACGTCATCCACTAATGTCAGCGTGCTAACAGCATCTGTCCATTCCTAGATCCGACCCGTGTCGACCCTCTCCATTTCGCCGACCTAGAGTCGTTGACTAGGCCAAGTCACTTTGACCGAGTTGTTGTCGCCTATCGCTGCACCACGTATGCCGCCAAGTCGTGTTGCCGCTGCTGTCATGCTGCTGATGTCAGCATGACATCATCCAATCTAGAAAATTGATCCGGTGCTTCTCGAGTGCATCATATTCCACCGATTTGAACCGTTAAATTGTTTTAGCTAAATCTAAGCTATTTGAAGTCCAATTTGATGATCCAATAGTGCTTTCCAACTATTTGGAATATTCCGGAGATATCTATATGATCAGATTTTGAAAATTAAGATTCCAAAATTTGTAGCTTTTATTTTGGGGATTTGAAGTCTCTTTCTGACTAATTTGATTGTTCCAGATGCAACCACGCTATCAATTTCTTCAGATTCAGATCCAAATTTTGCGAGGTTGTTAAGGGTGTTTGTAGACCGCCCGAACTCCGCTCCGCGCGCGAGGGTGCAAATTGTAGTTCTAGCTACAAAAGATGAACGAAGTGTGATAGATACACTAAGTGAGCATGTGTGATAAATGCACAAAAGGTGAACGAAGTGTGATAGATACACTAAGTGAACAAAGTGTGATAGATACACAAAGTGAGCAAGCATGTGCGATAGATACACTAAGTGAACAAAGTGCGATAGACACACAAAGGGAAACAAAGTGTGATAGATACACTAAGTGAACAAAGTGTGATAGATACACTAAATAAACAAAGTGTGATAGATACACTAAGTGAGAGAGTGTGATAGATACACTAAATGAACAAAGTGTGATAGATACACTAAGTGAGCATGTGTGATAGATACACAAAAGGTGAACGGAGTGTGATGGATACACTAAGTGAACAAAGTGCGATAGATACACAAAACATAATCAATTTTAAACGGAACTTCTCTGAATGAACTGCACATCCAATATCGCCTGGTTGTGCCAACTTTAAATGAACCGTACATACAATATCGTGCATGAATGAGAAAGAAACTTGATAGGTACAATACAATACAATGTATAATGTTTGAGGAATGCAATAAACAAACATAGCAATGCCTTAGAAAGCACCTCACGGGGTGAGTGGCGATGAACCGCTCTACTCTGACAGGGATCTCCTCTTGTGTTCTTCGAACTCTTACCTTGCGTTCTTCGAACTCTTTCCTTCAACTCACAGTATAAAGGTTCTGAAATGCCGACAAGGATTCTTCACGTAGAACACTTTGGATGCCACTTTTCTTCCTGACCATATTCATAACTTTCCCTATTTTCCAATGGGGTGACATACTAGGTTGGTTCAGTATCCAGAGTTGAGGTGCATACACGCTATCTCAACTTATGGGGCTTTCATACAGAGTTCAAGCCGAGGATACACCCCTGGGTATTCAAACCAGACTTTAGTCTCGGAAATTCCGAACCTTTGCGTTTTAGGCATCAGCCGTTCGAACTCTAGTTTCCACCGTCGCAGTTGATCTCCTAACTCATTGTAAACACGGCCAAGATGCCCCTGGTAGGGAAATGGTGCTCAGGGAGAGCGCTTCTGATCGCCATTCTGGCTTCAAAATAGGCTTGAGCTTAGGCTTGAGCTTAAGCTTGAGGTAGAGGCACACTCATATTTCGGAGCATTGACAAGGCCTGAAGAGGTACATCTGGAACATAATCTCAGAATTTACAGAAGTTGAAATAAACTCAGATGCTTCAATTTTCTCTCTTTTCTTTTGCTTTGCTTCTGGAACCCATATAGCTTCAGATAGGGTCCTGGTTCTACTGCTTTCACATGACCTGGGTTAAACCCTGCTGTTTATGAAGGAAAGAATCCTGTTTTGCAATCATGTTGAGAATGGTACAGTACTCTGAGCACAAAACGATTTTATTTTTGAAATTGAAATTGAGAAATGAGTTCTTAACCGGGTATTGAGACTACGACTGACCACAGCCAAAACGACTCAATCAAAGGAAAAACAAAGGTAAAACAACCTAAACACATCTATTGATGCGCGCGAAACGACTCAAAACAAGAATCGAGACAAACAAAAACGCACACACAACCTCAGATGTGTTCCAAAGGCTAGAGACCTTTCTGTTCATGGGGAGCCCATAGCTTCTCCGGGTATTTTTTCCCACCCTTTCTCATTTGTGATTCTCATATCATTCTGGCACTCAATCTCTAGTTTTTTTGAAAAAGCCCTTTCCTCACTTTTTCTCTCAGCGTACATCTCTCTATTCTTTAATCTCTCTTCTTTTTTATCGCTCCCCTGAGTGGTTGATGGATAAATAGGAAGTTGTGGGCTCTTGCCCTTGGTATTCTACCAGATTCTTTTTCTTTCGCTCACAACTAGTGAGTTTCTCCTACAAAGGGGTTGCGGTGTGACCAGATGTGCAGCAGATCTACAACTGACATCAGTTGACGATGCCCTTGGCCAGTTCAAATGTGATCACACCTGTCCAGATGAAGGAGTGAAATACCCTGCTCCATTCTAGTTCGTGCTTCGCACTTGGCTTGATACCTCGCTGCTTGGAGGATGAGAGAGCTTTCGGCTCTTTGCTGTTAGCTTCAATTGTGCCATTTTCTTGGCAAATATGATGCCATTTTCCGGCAAGTATGTTGCTCTTTTTGGCAAGTATGGCGCCTTTCTTGGCGAGTATGTTGACAGCGGGAAAGAGACAGGAAACCTAACTCAACTGTGCCCTTAGTTCATCGTTTTGACCATTTTTTTGTTTTTGGCTTTCTGTTAAAACAATTTTAACCAACATAAAAGTTAGATTAACATGCTTGTTCGATTTTCTGATTTGAAATCATGCAAGTCAGGCTATGAGTACTGAAAATTTTCCTTTTTGGGTCTAAGAAAATGGTCCAGTTTTAGAAAAAAATGGAATAATTTTCGAGAGAATTAGTTAACTCATTAAAAATTCTCAAAACTTGTTTTTGCAAATGGCCACTGCTCAACCAACATAGAATTTACTCTTGAGATACACAACCTCAAATCCAAAACAATGGAAAATTGCCCCTTGTTTAAATGGCACCGCGCTGCAACGGAAAGTTGCCCCTTGTCTGAATGGCACCACAGCGCACTATAATTAATCCTCAAAGTGACGATCACCACTGAATTCTCAGATACAGAGAAGACAAAGATGATCAGAACCATTACATGGGCACAATTGATTTGGAAGTATTTATGGCTGGACTTCAGAATGAAGTTGCCAACGTATCCCAAAGATGGGAATCAAGCTTGACGTAGTTCCGGGTTAAGGTACACTCGGGTATTAACCTCTCTTTTTGCGCTCTAACTTTTGCTAAGGGCGCCCTTTCTAGGTTTTCAACCTTGCGAGCTCTGTTTTTCTTTTCTTTTCATTTCTTTTGTTCTTTTCTTTGCATTTTTTCATTTTTATTCTTTTTTCATTTTTGTTCTTTTCTTTTTTTCTTTTTCTTTTTGTCTTTTCTCTTTCTCTAACTTTTGCTTGGGTCGCCCTTCTGGGTTTTCAGCACAGCGAGCCTCTCAAGGGTAAAAGTGTAACTTTGTCCATGTTGAATGGTTTTGAGATCTCGAAGCCATCTGAATCCAGGAGAATGGCTGTTGTTCGTTGATGATGTAGAAGTCCCTCCAATAGGGGCTGAAGTTGCCCCTAGTGTTGTAGATAGGAACTCGATTGTCCTTCAGCAACAAACTTTCTTCTTTCAAATTCTGGAATTTGGCTTTCTTGCCAGTCTTCGTTAGCTTGAGAAATGTCTCCATTTTTGACTCTTCGGGCACATCTGACATTTTTTGCCCCTAGTTCAAGGGTTGCTTCTGATCTGGCCTGGCGGGCCTCCTTTGATAACATCTAATCTACTTACCCCTAGTTCAAGGGTTGCTTCTGATTCGGCCATACAAGCCTTACATTATGGTTGACCGTTGAACATTCTGAATCAAAGTTCAAGGTTTGAAAGCAAAAGGGGTCGAGTCTTGAGGCATGAGAGTGACCCTATGCTGCACAATCTCAAGAGCGATTTCACATAAGTCTTCGTAGGACCACGCAAAACATTTTTGAAATCTTTTAAGAAAGCGACTAGTCGATCGCACTGAAGACAATGTAGAACCAATCTAGATCAAGCTAGGATCCTTCTCAGTACTCACATTAACAAACATGATCTCATTCATTAAGGGATTAGCACGCCTCTCTTTCTCTCAGTTGATCAAATTTTTGCAAATTCCGAGGAATTCCTTCCTCTTTGTTTTCATTACAATGTTTGAAAATTTTTGAAAAACTTAGGTCAATGCAATGATTTCAAGGCACAAAAAAGTAGGTGAAAAGCACTGCCATTTCATGTAAATCTTCTGGCACAACTGGCTTCAAGACAGAAACAAACTCAAAAGAGTGTAAAAGACAAACACAAAACGAGCAAGTGATGCCCGAGGTAACACGCTCAAAAGCACCTGACTCTGACACAACAAGACTGACTTGATACAACAAGACTGACTCAACTGACTCGGTACAAAAAGACTGATTCAAAGCAACACGAAAAAATTGACTCAATACCCAAGTCAAAAAGTACAATAACCAGCGTTTGTACATTGCTCAAAATAGTGCATGCCATACATCACATCTGGAGTAAATTGAGCACCATCCGCATGTGGTTCATCCCCCGATCACATCACATTATCCCCCAAGTTCACTGGTCCAGTGCCGATAGACTTTGCAAGACTGGTGTGGCGATGGCCTTGTTGTCAATTAGATCTTGTATATCATGGCGAAGACGAAAGCAACTGTCAGTGTCATGATCGGTTTGTTGATGGAAGGCATAGTACTTAGCCGAGTCATGCTTTGGAGGGAGAGGATCGGGTAGAGGCCGTTGTTCTAATGGTTTCAGATGTCCTTTCCTGAGTAAACCCCCTAGAGCTTTTGACAAAGGCATATAAAGTGGGGTAAAACCCCCCTTGCCTTGGGATGGATTTTTGGCTGTTTGTGAGCTGGTTCCGAACGCACTAGTGAATGGGGTGGCTTTTTTTGGTGTGGTGGTGGTGGTGACCATTCCAACTTCAGAAAATCTTGTAGCTGTATCACCATTGGTGTTCGTATTCGAACTGCGTATATAACCCTTCTTGGGTGACTCCCTTTCGTGACCAATCAAACCTTGTTTCATTGCGTCTTCAAACTGTACCCCAATCTTGTGTAAATTCGCAAAGGTGGGGAGGGGTAAGACGATCATTTTCTGCATTAGGTTAGGTTGCAGGTTGCGCACAACCATCCTTATTTGATCTTTCTCGACCGGCCTGGTGGTCATTGTAGATGCTTTGGCCTTCTAATGGGTTACAAAGTCAGAGAAGCCCTCTTTCGGCTCTTGCCTAGTTGTCTCGAGATCACGAGTCGTGACCTTGATTTGCGTATTGTATGAATATTGGGCGACGAAGGCCTTGGCTATCTCCTCTCAATTCCTCTTGACAGAGTCCTCCAACTTAGCGTATCAGATGACCGCAACACCCGACAGGGTCCGACTAAAGAGGGAAAGTTTCTGCAGTCTAGAGAGGCCCATTGGTCGTAAGATATCTGAGAATAATCACAGATGTACCATAGGATCTCCAAAACAGTCAAAACGGTCTATATGCGGCATCTTGAACCGATCCGGCAATGTCACTGCTGAGTTGGTGTATCTATCCTCTATGTCCGGAATGGAATTAACGCTTTGAGCTCTTTTGAACAGCTTTTCTAGCTTGCTCACTTTCAGCGCTGTTGGATCCACCTCAAATTCAAACGGTGTGTCCACTAGATTAGCCGGTGCTTTGGACAACTGGGGTAGGATTGGGGGTGGAACTGGCCTCGTTGGGACGTCCGTATTTTCCCGGACGTTTGCAGTCTCCCCGGGTGTCAAAACCCTAGGTAGGGATGGGGGCGGATGCGAAGCAGATGCTCCGGCTTGTTGTGGTGGATGCTACTGCTGAAGCCTAACAATCAACTCTGCCTGTTAAGCTACCACTTCTGTCTAATGTGCAGTAACCTCTGCCTGCCGGGCAGCATCCCGCTGCATGGCCTGTATGGTTTCTTGGAGCTGACCCATCATGTCCTCCATACCGGCCATAAGGTGCTGATCTGTTCAAACAAATGTAGGTTCTCTCTCTGAGGTAGAAGTAGATATCTCAGCCCAACTGCGCACAGGTGATGTGGATAATGACCGTTGATCTAGAGACTGTTGAATTGGTGATCTGTGCCTGACTGGCCTTTCTTGCCTTACCACTGGCGGAGGAAACACTGGTTGTCCTTGAACTGAATCTCTGACTTGACAAAGTCTATCAACACAAGTCCGGTGTACTCGGGGGATATCAGAGCCTTCTAAAGCTATGGTTCCAGGACTACCTAGCAAAAGAGAAAACAGACAGCACCTCAGCCTAATTTCACCAAAACAGATATGAGTATCGTTGAATGACTATGCTCTCTACTGAATTCTGCCCAAAATTCTGCCCTGTAAACTGATACCCTTAGGCCGATACTCAGACTTGCAATTGATGCATACAACCTATAGAGACATACTTTGACAGCACATATCAAGCAAGTGAGAGCCAAAACACCCCTATGGTGAGGTAGGGTTTCCCTGTCTTATTTTGTTAGGAGCTAGGGTTTCATTATGCACGCATGCGGTTTCAAAAACCTATATTCGGGTAAGCAACCTGTCCTAGTTTGGAATGGTCACTATGGTTTCCGATATGTAACTAAGTCGAATGGTTAAAAAGGGTGCTTCGGTAAAAACTGAGGTTTGTGTTCCCATCATGGCAGAGCCCGTAACCGGTCTACCTTATGGCACGCTTTTTCAAGCAAGTCTCTGGCAAACCGTTCAGGAATAGCAGATGGTAAACATGGTGTCCTAGGCGCACCAATGCAAATGCAATGCAAAGAAACACATAAGTGTAAACAAAACAACATATCATGAGTTCGAGTCAAGTTCTCTAAATCCCCAACAGAGTCGCCAGAAACTGTAGACCGCCCGAACTCCGCTCCGCGCGTAAGGGCGCGAATTGTAGTTCTAGCTACTACAGTTCGGACTCTTGTCACGGTTTTGAATCTAATCTCACAAAGTGCAATGTAAGACTGATAAATCACCAAAGAGTCCAAATCTGGCAAATCATTTTGGAAAATCGATTTTGAATAAAAAAAGCGCCAAACATGGACTGCTTTGCCAGATTTCAAAGTCGCCACCTAAATATTTTGTTTTGGGAAATTTAGGAAACCCTGACTCGTGCCTAAGGCCACGTGTCCGTCATCACCAAAGTTGCCTCGGCTCGAGAACTTTTGTACGAGAGGGGAATGTCATGAAATGAGCACCCTCGCTCGCCCGATCAAAGGATCAGCCTCTACTAAACATGATATGTTATTTTTGAAAACACAAGCGTTCTTATTCCGGTTTATTGGCTAACTTACTATGTGATGCGCACAGCATACAAATATAGACTCAATCGCAAGAATTGGAACAAAACATCTCATGTTTGTTTTTCAAAAAATGGTTTGAAAGTGCTACTCGCAAGTAGGCTAAGACGTGGATTTGTCACCCTCAACTGGGCTTAGAAAACAACATGATTTTTGCCACTCCGTAAAGTGGGCTTAAAACGCACATTTTGATGAATTATTCCAATTCAAGTAATGAATCCTTCATCCACAGGCATTCATGCAGTTATAGCAGTTAAGCAAATAGCCTTATAGCAAGCATGCTATCATGGCAGTCACTTACACACATGCAAGGATGCTAAAGCGTAAACACTTACAGTGTACTCCGAGCCAAAACAGAAGCTAGTTAAAAATCATGCATGATCCTAACTATACAAGATGCCTAATGCAACGCATACAAAAATGCAACTAAAATAGGCTCGGCTATCTAAGATGGCATATGAATGCTACACTTGATACATGTATTCAAATAGGAATTGAAATACAATGCAGTTTGAATGATGCGCTGAGCCCAGTGCATGCAATACAAATGAATGATGCATGTATGCAAGTCATAAGGTATGCCAAATAAAATATGCCCTAAACTAACCATCGAAAGCAGTTAAGTAAAAGGGAAAAAGAAATGGAGGTTGGAAGACATGCACACATACACGCACCCTTATTACAATATTTGCTCTCTCGACGGAGGGTCCGAATAATAAGCTAACTAGCTACGCTAATTAAACTAATTATTACAAACCAAAACTAATTAACTATTCCTAGTTAACTAATTATTACAAAACAAATCGATTAATCAATCACATTAACTAATTAAGTACAAAACCGACGAATTAGCTAACTAAGTAAAGCAACTAAAGTAGTTAAAAGAGGTTCTCGGGGCGAGGAGTGCATGCATGCTCGATCGCCTCGCTCGGAAATCCATTGCTATGCCCAGAATTGCCTCTGTTTGCATATGATTTGTTATCTGAAAAGTGCACTAACTTCCAGATTGCTTCTGCTTCAACATGGGGACCTCCTGGTGGGCTGCCGACCAGAAAAGTGGGTTGTAGACCAGAAAAACTAGTTGTAGACCAGAAAAAGTGGTCGGTCGACCACCCCTATTGGTCGGCTGACTAGTTGATTTGCCAAACTCCAGTTTTGCTGCAACAAAGAGCAACAAGGGGCGTAGCAGTGTATTTGCAAGATATGTGTGCACAACCACCCTTCCTATCATTTCTCAAGCTCAAGGGAGTGCAATACTCGACTCTCAGGCCACCAACCGAGCATCGCAATGCACGATGGCTGGGAAGTCCAATTTGCACAAGTCAATGTCAATGAATGCACAAATAACACATAAGGGCCTCCACCTTTATCATGCTTGATCAAGAGGGTTGGCGACCAAGAAATGTTACACGTTTCATCACTTTGAGTATGAAACGTGCGACATTCCTCGTGTTTGGATTAACGTCCAATCCAAACACATGCAACACAGACAAGATGATTAACCCTCAATGCTAAAGTGACATGCGCAAGACTCTATCATGTAAGCAATACATGCATGGCATGTTTAAAAGCTAAGGCATCAAAGCTAATGAAACATATTACATATGAGGCATGCACTATCAATCTCAAATGGTCAAACTAACCCCGGACAGAGGTCGAACATGCCAAAACAGTGGTTGAAATATGTTAAGATCAAGGCATACAACACAAGGAGAACATGCTCATTTGATGGCTCATTAACAATGCAAAAGCTCTCAAGGAATAAAAGAAGTGAGAACATGACACACGTACATGCTCTGAAATAACGTGTTAAATGATGCCCAAACATGCAACCATCACAAATATAACATAGTAGTGTGCTCAAAACTCAAGACTAGCTAAGGTACTTGCACCATGGCCATATCAAGCAAGCCCCAAAGGGCCAAGATGACTCAAAATAGTCCCAAGGCAGGTCAAAACAATGCCAAAACATGCATGGAGTAGAGCTAACACTCGTTAAAATGGGAGGCATAAAGCATTACGCATGCAGGGTCAATGAGTGAGATTACACTACACATACCAAAACCAAGCATGAGGTGACTTCACAAACAAAAATCAGAGTTGTAACATGGTAAAATAACGCCAAAAACATGCTGAGATGGTAGCCCCGAAAGCTTAGGCAAGCGTGCATACAAATTGGCTCATAAGTGAAGCATAAAGCACAACTCTCCAAAAGTATTGAAAGAGTGAAACATGTGAGAGTATGTCTACACTACATGCACTGAAATCATGTGAGAGATGAGGCCAAAGCATGCAAGATTTTACTACAAGTGTGTGAAGTATGCAAGAGGCAACCAAACCAACCCAAGATAGAGTTATGACATGGAAAATAATGGCTAAAAATATGCTTCAACTAAGCAAATTCAAGGCACAAAGACATGCTACTTTGCAAGACTACAAGTAGGATTACACTACAAGTGCAATAAGCATGCAAGAGGTGACCAAGATAGCCAAAAACAGAGTTATGGCAGGTCTGAAAAGTCAATAAAATGAGCCTAAACAAAGCCACTAAGAAGTAGAAACACATGCTCTTTTGATGGGTCATCAACACATGCAAACAAGAGAAGAGGAGGGGGGACAACCCCCACCCATTTGGGACCTCAAAACCATATTTCTACCACTGAAATTTCTCTGGGTTTCAATGGTAAGAAGGCCAAAAAGAGATGGTCCCAAAGGCCTTAAGGGATGGCACAAAGCGAAGCAAAACAAGCCACCAAAGGGGGTAAACCACCCCTAACTCAAACTAGACCTTAAACAACTATTTTAAGCACTAAAAAATAGAACTTTTTGCAGTTGAAAGCTAAGCCTAAAATAGCATGCAAAGGTGGCCAAATATGCAATCAAAATAAAGCTTAAAAGGGGGAATAGGACTCACCCTTGAAGAACAACAATAACAGCAACTTCTTGAGCTTAAAACCAGCTTTTAGAACTCAAATACACCCTCCAAGAACTTCAGCAACAAAGATGGTGGTGTTTGGCTAGGAGGTTGTGTGCAAATATGCAAAGAAAATGCAATTCTAAGCACTATGAGCACAACAATATAGAGAGAGAGAGAAATCTAGAGAGAGAGTATATATTTTCTTCTCCAAAATTCTGAATCTCTTGAAAGGGGGAGAGAGCTCCCCTTATATAGAATATGCAAGCCAAAGCTTGCTTGAATCCCTCCCTACACATGTAGGGAGGATGCATTCTGTGTTTAACAGCTGGCACAAAAAATATCTGCAAAAGCAGAAAAAAGGCCGTAGACCACTTAAAGTGGTCGATCGACCATCCCCCCTAATCGACCGACCATCTCAGGTGATCGATAAGGGAAAAAAAACTGGCTGGCAGGAGAGAAAAAGGGTCTACAAAGAGAAGAGAAGGTGGTGGCAGGCTGTAGACCACTTAGGCTGGTCGACCGACCACCCACCCTAGCTGACCGACCACCAAAAGTGGTCTACAGGGAAGAAAAGTGGTCTACATAGGAGAAAACTGGTTGGCAGCGGAGAAAAGTGGTTTACACCCCTACTTCTCCCTCCAGGCAAAAGGGGGGGACCAACGGTTAGCTTAGAACAAGCACAAAACCAAGAAAGTTCAGAGAATTAGAGGCAAGGCGCGCAGCCGACAACCTCGGGGACTCCAAACAAGTGCAAACATGCGCAATCATCGAGCACTCAATCGATGACGTCCAAGTCTTTAGGACGGTAAAAAATGGGGTGTCCACAGTGTTGGTATTCCAAACTGTCTTAGCTGTCCTCGAAGAATGGCTCTTTTGGTGGTTTCAAAATTTTGAAGAAGAATGGCTGAAGAAATAGTTTCATTAAGTATCTAAGGAAGAAGGAGTTCAATCTCTAATGCCAAGTTCGAGGTTGAAAAGTTTGATGGAAGAAACAACTTTGGCATGTAGAAATGCAAAGTCTTGGATGTGCTCATCCAACACGAATTGGATATCATTTTGGATGACAAACCTGCAGAAATGTCTGACAAAGATTGGATCAAGATCAACTGGCTAGCCCATGGTACCATCCGATTATGTCTTGCAAAAGATCAGAAGTATTCTGTCATGAAGGAGACAAATGCCAAAGATCTATGGAAGAAGTGGGAGGACAACCATACGACGAAAAGCATAGAGAATCGGTTATCCTTGAAGAATAAGCCTTTCTGGTTTTAGTATAAAAAAGGAAGTTTGATGTCCGAACACTTGAATGACTTTAACAAGATTCTTGGTGATCATCTCAATCTGAATGTTGAAGTTGAAGATAAAGACAATGTTTTATTACTGCTGACTTCCTTAGTGGATGAATATGAGCACTTGATTACCACACTGCTCTATGGGAAAGGAGAAATCAAGTTTGAAGATATGTCTAACACATTGGTTAACAATGAATATAGAAAAAAGGATAAGAAGGCCCATTATCAAGACATATCAAGTAGAGCCTTGGTTGTACGAGGAAGATTGGAGAAGAAGAAGCAATCTTGGAGAGGGTCATACAAAAGCAGCAAAAACATATCCCACTCCATGTCTAAGGAACCGTCAACCAGATGAATACCCGCTATAGATGAATGTGCCCTTTGTCGAAAGAAAGGACACTGGAAAGTTGATTGTCTGAAGAATAATGACAATGAGACATCTATAGTCAGCCTTGCTTAGAAGAATGAAGATTCAGATTGTGTTTGTATTGCTCCATCATTTCTGTGCCATTCTAAAGAATGGATTATGGATTCTGGATATACTTTCCACATGTGTCCCAATCGGGATTGGGTTTCTAACTTTGAGAAGTTAGATAGTGGAACAATTATTATGGGTAACGACGCTTACTGTGAGACAATATGAAGCATCCTACTGAAGCTACATGATGAAACAGTTTGAGCCCTGAAAGAAGTACGGTATGTATCAGAATTGAAGAAGAATCTTATCTCACTAAGCACTTTAGCATCCAAAGGTTTCAAGATTACCTTGGAAGGTGGAGCTCTCGAAGTAGTATCAAGAAGGGAGTACAGTTGTAGGTGGAATAGCCACCAATAGTAGAAAGAATTAAGAAGTTGATAAAATTGACACAAATTGCACGAAGGCTAAAGTCAAGTTCGAGACAGAAGAACATTGTATGGAATAAAAGATCGACTATGTACATACCAATGTATGGGGGCCTTCTAGAGTTGCATCGAAAGAAGGTAAGCACTGTTTTGTCACATCTATTGAAGAACATTCTCATTATGTTTGGGTGTACACTATGAAGAATAAGAATGAAGTTGTGAACATCTTCACAACATTGAAAAAGATGACGGAAAACCAGAATGACATAAAATTGAAGACTTAAGATCAGGCAATGGTGGAGAGAACATTACTGATCCGCTGAAGGAACTCTGTTAGAAAGAAGGTAGAGTACATCACATCACTGAAAGACAAACTCCACAATAGTATGGAACGGCAGAATAGATAAACAGTACTCCATTGGAAAAGGTGTGTTGTGTGCTTGCTCAATCTGGTGTAGGCAAGCAATTTTGGGCTGAAGTTGTGACATATGCATGCCGCCTTATCAACCATCTGCCGACTACTGCAAATAAATGAAGAACATCTTTGGAGGTATGGTTCGGTACTCATGACAACGACTATGATCAGTTGCATGTATTTGGTAGTCCGACTTACTATCATGTGAAGAAGAGTAAGCTTGATCCTAGAGCCAAGAAATGAGTATTCTTAGGCTTTAGTTGTGAAGTAAAAAGGTATACGCTTTGGTGCCTTGAATCGAAGAAGATCATAGCTAGCCGCGATGTCTCATTTAATGAGTCTGAAATGCTTAAGCAACTCAAGCCTGAAGACTCTAGTAAATAGAACAAAGCCATTGGTATGCAACATGTGGAGTTTAATGCACTAGTAGACTCAAAAGAATAAATTGAAGAAGGTGCAACTAAAGAAGAACCAGTCACAGTAATATCACAACAATCAGAGTCTATTGCTACGTGGAAGTCGAATACAGAGACCAGAAAACCGACAAGATACGCGAATATCGTATCTTATGCATTTCCACCAGTTGGGAATGACATCTCAACAACTGAAGCAGCCAAGAAGAACCCTGAGCAAGAAAAGCTAGCTGAAGAAGAAGTACAAAATCTGCACAAGAACAAGACTTGGGATTTGGTACGACTACCAAACAGAAAGAAGGAAATCGGCTGCAAATGGAAATTCACCAAGAAAAATGGTGATTTGAATGAAGAAATTTTCGTATCTCAACTTGGAAGGTTTTGAGTAGTTGGAAAGGAAAATTTAATTAGAAAGAAGAAATCTCTCTACTGAATGAAGCAATCACCACAACAGTGGTATGATCAGTTTGATCATTTTACAATTGCACAGAAGAAGACTCTTGGGGCAAAGAATCCCCAAGAGAGGGTTAGTGTTAGAAGCATAGTGCATCTCTCTTAGCAAAAGAACACACAACAGAAAAAAAACAGAATTGGAGTTAAGTTCAAACAGAGTTTGGGCTTAATCCATTTGGAGCACATGTAAGCACCTTCGAGTGCATGGCAGTGTTGATTGCTCACTATATAATTTGGATGGAGAATTTTTCGTCAAGGTGGAGAATTGTAGAGAAGTTGGCTCAATTTCTCTTACTTCACCATGAAGGAAGAAGAAGAAAAGAGAAGCTTGACTTCTCTTGTGAAGAAGGAACCAAAAGCTCCTGAATGATCCAGAAGTAAGAAGCAAACTTCAATTTGGATTAAAGCTCTGTGAAGGTTATCCATGGAAGCTTCCTGAATGCGTCCAAAACGCGGTGAAATTTCCGTCACCACCTGCGTATCTCTCCCTCGATGGAAGTCTATAAATAGATAGGTAATGAATTGTATTTGATATGCAAATATCGAATTGAAGAAGAAGAGAGTGGTAAGGAACAAAGAGTGAAATTTGCATCTCTCAAAATATATTGAATTTCCGTTGCTCGTGGACGTAGGCTATTCCCGAATCACGTAAACTCTGTTTTTCTCTCTTAATTGTATGTGTTTGTTTACATCAATCTGGACTCCCCCTAACCCAACAATATACTAGATAAACTTATCATTTACATGCTTAAATTTTGAAGTAGGTATAAGTTTCAAATGATTCATATTGAGACTGCTTAGTAGACATATAGACTCCGAAATTTCTGCATTATTGTGTGGTCGTGTATTCCCAATCCCCGAACATGGAATTTTTTTGATTATGGAGCAAGCATGTCTTAAACCATGTGATGACACTTTATGCTTATAATTGGAAGATGAAAAGCAGTTGGTTTAGCTTTGTATTCAACTTTGTCTAGTTCTCTAATATATGCTTGGCTTAAACAACAATATTTAATTTTGTTCCCTATATAATTGAGAATGGAGAATAAATTCTGTCATGCTATATATCATCTTGTTATCTAAGCTTGATGTTTAAGTAACATTTTATTCTCATATAATTGAGATTCCATTCAATTCCCTCTATCTATAAACCATCTTTCAAAGGGAGCAATTTGGAAGGGAATGAAGTTATTCTCTCTTCTCTATTGTGCCGTTCCAAAGACTTCATCTGCATTATTATTGAATAAAATGGATAATCCCAGAATATTACTAATAATTTTAAATTCTAAAAAGTATTATTCTCGAACAAAATGTACTTAGCATAATCTGAATAATCAAACATAAATCTTAGGAAAGATCTCTTCAACAACATTAGCCAGATGACCTTCGTTCCTGTACCCATCCATCATTCTTAATTGTCAATCATTTTGAAAAACCTATACAATTATACATCAAGCACCTTCCAAAGCATTTGCCCATTTTTTATTTTATTTTATTTTATTTTATGTTTTCAAGATGCATAACAACTTGCGTCGATTCATTTATAACACTAGTAAACAGCATCTGATTCATTTTACTAGATGTGGTTGATTTCATTTGGCCTCAAGCTTATGTTAATTAATTATTTTTATGGTACATGCATGTCATGATCACATGGTAATTACACAATAGCCCCAGCATCACATGACATTATCCACGTGGTGCTCCAAACGAATGACAGAAGGGAAATTTTTATTGTCCCATCCAGGGTTGGCCCTGAGTTATTAGGAGTCTAAAGTGAATTTTTTAAATTGAGCCTTCTATATATCATTACTCAAAAAAAAAAAAAAAAAAAAAAAAGTTGTTTGGATAAAACAAAAAAGATGAAAATTTATTTCTATTGCATTACAATTTAACAAAATTTAGATAACAAATACATATATATAAAATAGTTGAATTTCAATTAGTTGAATCGAATCTTTATTTTTTACCTTACCAATGATATAATAACTAAAACTAATTGGGCTTAAGGATGAGAATTTTCGATACAACTCAAGCAATATATAAAATTAGCAAGTTAGGGTTGACTATTTTTCAACATAAATCCAAGTATGACATGACTCAATAACATGAATTATTAGTTATATAATTTAATGTTCACTAAGGGATGCTATGGCATTTTTTTAATATTTTATTTAACTCCATCTAACTGAATAACAAAGCATATAAAATAATAATTACGGCTAATATCTTTTTTTCATTAAGATATGTATTTTTTTGGTACTTATTTTAGAGTCAATCTAGTAAAAAAATATATAGTAATAAGGTACAATTGTTTTAATTAGAAAAATGCAATTGAATTAAAATTAAACATTCTATGAATAATTTCATTTAGTAGAAATAAATTTTATAAAATTCAACTAATGGGAAAAATTTTAATCTCTCTATATTGCTAAGTTATTTTTAACTAAAAGTGAGTTTTCACATTACACATCAATCGAACACGAATCAAAATAACACCATATGATAACATGAAAATAAATGAATTGAGTTAATACTGAAGTAATTATGAAATAACACGACATAATACACTCCCCTAGTTGAGGGCCTTAAATTTTGTTCAAAATTGGAAACTTGAGATGACCACCTTATTCGCCTCACCTCAGGGCCGGACCTGGTCCCACCTTTGTTGGGTAGTTAGGAGACAAGAGGTGATGTCTCAGTTGCCAAGAACAATATGTAAATAATGTCATATAATATTTTAGGACTGTGAAATTCATATATTATCATTATAACATATAAGAGTTTTATAAATTAAATATTTTGATCTCTAAAAGTGAAAATTTTATTACAAAATATATTTAGGAACCAATTTTCATCGTCATGAGGATAGTTGCTAAAAAATCGTTCTGAAAAGTCAAAAATAAGACTTTTAGCAATAAAATTTTGAAAATGTTAGTAATAAATAGACTTTTAGAGACAAAATAATTTGGTCTAAAAAATAATTTATTTTTTTAGACAAAAAATTTGGTCCCAAAAAAATAATAATTCATTACTAATGTCTAATTTTCATTGCTAAAAATATAATAATAATACTTTTTGCAACAAAAATATTCAATTCCTAAAAAATAATTTTATTCCTAAATTTTGATTTTTAAAATCTTAATTTTTTTTTGTAGTGTATCTTTTATGACATGATTCACATGGATACCAATATGCTCATTTTGCATTGGATTATCACAACCATCAAAAGGCATAATTCCTTCTACTTGCTTAGATTCCAAGCTAACTTGAAATCCCCAATTACAAATGCTAAACCCACAGTTCAAGGAACTTTATATATATAGGGTCACCTGAGTTCTTTTTGCTTGTGCCTTGGCTATAACCAAAACCATGAAATATGGCGAAATTTCTCACTTTAGCAATCCCAAACACAAGCCCTACTTTGATCGCACCGACTTTCCATTCGAGTGTGATGGCTGCAAGGAAGTCGGCATAGGCCCCCACTACAAGTGCACCGCTTGCGACTACGATCTCCACACCCAATGCCACCACGCTCTCCTCTCCTCGTCTTCTTTCTCCCACCCTTTCTACACCAAATGCTCATTTCAATTCCTCCAACGCCCCCCTGGCAGCATCCCCCGCTACTGCAACGCGTGTGAGAAGAATGTGGGGGGCTTTGTCTACCATTGCACTGCTTGTGGGTTTGACCTCCACCCCTGTTGCGCAAAGCTCCCCATGGTGCTCGATGACGGTGAAGTGAAGTTGTACCTGTATAGGAAGGTTAGCGCGTCATGTCTAAGGTGTGGAAGAAAAGGGAGGAGTTGGAGCTACCGAACCGGGTGCAAGAAGTACAATCTTCATGTTGCTTGTGTGAAGGAGATGGTGGTGGAGAATTGGCAAGAGATATGTTCAGGGCAAGGAGGAGGAGAAGGAGGGAATAATAGAAGTGCTATTCTTGAAACAACAGGTAATCCTACTAGGAAGTTGGAGAGTGGAATTCCTAACTTGAAAAGCACTATTCAGACCCATCAGCAGAAAAGTAAGGGTAAAGGGAATAAGTATTGTGGCGTGGCTGGTTTGGCTTTACAATTTGTTGTGTCAGCCATTCTTGGTGACCCTACTACTCTCATTGCTGGTGTTGTTGGTTACTTGTTGTCCAAATAGTTACGTGTTTTAGTTAAGCAATGGACGTCTTTGGTAAGATAAGGAATATAGAGATTGGTCACAAAGAGACACAATATGGATGGATGGATAAGATTATTCAAAAGTGAACCCCACCAAAAAATTGGGTAAAATCTTATCCATTCATGTATATTACGTGTTTTTTCTTTTCGTGTAATTTACGTATTCATATGAGAATTGTAAATAAAATTCTTACCAAATACAAAAATATTGGAACTCATATTTAATAAATTAATAAATACATGTGAAGCTTATCTACTGGTAAAAGGTCTGACAAGAAATTTGTTTGTATATTTGGTTTTATTTTCTGAAACTATTTTCAGTTTTTTTTTTTTTGGAAAAAATAGAAATTAGTTTGACGAAAATATACATCAAAAAGATATTTTTAAATTTTATAAAATTATTTTTGCCTCCTAATAGATAAAATTATATAAAAATGATAAGTGTTTTAATTTTGTTTCACCAAATTAATTTTTTAAAAATAAATTTTAAAAATCAAATCAAACAGAGACAATCCTGTTTGATTTTGTAAATGCTGGACAAAGGTCCATTTGCTTCTAATTAATGCAACTTGTAACACTGCTTGTAAAAATGTCTTTTATTAGATTCAGGTTTATCAAAGAAACAAAACCACCAAAATGCTTGAAACTGTGAATTCATTTCTAGCTCAATTTGAGCACAAGTTTATGACATATTGATCCTTAATTAACAAAGGGAGTTGAACTAGGTGAAGCCTGAATTCTCAAATTGGTGAAAGCGAATATAAAAAGTTATAGAAAACCATTAATGATTAACATAAAAAATAAATATATATTTTAGCCTAGTTTAATTTAAATTTGATTTTACTCTCTAGTTTTAAATTGAACAATTTAATCACTACACTTTAAGTTCAATTTCAATTTAGTAATTTCATCTAAATTTGAAATTAAAATTAACAATTTTGGGATACTTTTCAATATTCTAATATGATACACAAAAAAATTAACGAAAATTTAGATGGAATGAGCAAATTGAAATTGGACATAAAGCGCAGGACCAAATTGTTTAATTCAAAACTACAAAAACTAAAGTAAAACTTGGTTAAAACTATAGAGGTGGAAAATATAGTTAACTCAAAAAATTATAGAGTTTCAAAGAATTACTCACAAATTGATTTTCAAAGGAGTTGGGTTGTCTGTAATCTTTATATTGAAGAAGTGTATGAATGCGATCAAGTTGCACGAGATGCTCAACTAGAGGTGTCATGTTCTAATTTCTTAAAAATCTGATTGAATAAAATAAATTATTTTTTATTTGAAATATGGAAATATAATTCATTTTAAGAACTATATGAGATGAGAGGAGAATTTATATTGAGGAATTTGGGCCAAGCTAAATTAGGCTATTGTTTTGGGCCGAGCTATAAGTAGGCTATGCTATTTATATTCGGTGGTAAACAAGAAGAGCATCTCTAACGCTACACTTCTTTTTTCATCAAATTTGAAGAAGAAAAGGACGATTTTCTCAATTTGATACGAGATGCTCCAACGGTGAGCATCAAAGTAAAATTGGGGAGGTGGTCGACCGGCCGGTTGACCAACCGGTCGACCGGCAAAGGCAAATTTTTTTTTAACTGTTTGAACTGTTTTTGACCCGTTTGAACCCATGAATTTCAAAGAGAACCGGGCGACCGGTTGGTCAACTGGCCGAGCAAACGGTTGGTTGACCGGTGTACCATTTTCAGCGATCGATACTTGATGATTTGGTAAAATCTACATCTTGGTATCGTTGATGTTTTGTTTGCTGAATTCTCATTTTGATATGAGTTTGGTGCAACGGTTGGAGCTTGAAAATGTGAGTTTTTCATCAAATTTTGAATCTAATGCTGGGTTTGGTTCACCGTTGGAGATGGTCTAAGTATCGCCAAATTAGGCAATCGTCTCGCGCGTTTGACCGAGCACATGGGTTTAGCTGACTAGTTATAACGCCGAATTGAGTCAACGTGTGGTAAAGAGGTGTGTTGAGCTAGGCATGCTCAGTGTTGTTTAACTAGGTTCTTAGTGCTAGCAAGGCTCAACCAATTCTACATAATGGGCGAGCAACGACCGATTTTTGCTCGATTACTTGCCAAAGAATTGTTGTACTTCACTTTCTCTAGTCATGAGGGTGTTAAATGGTGGGTATTATCCTTTAGGAAGATGAGTCCTAGTAGGATTCTATGAAGAGGAATTAGAGTCCTACTATAACCTAAAAAAGTAATGCAATATTCTATTCTTAAGATTCAAGAGTTTTTCTCATGTTGATCTTGAGTCTTAACTTAAGCATCGGAGGGTTTTGCAACACACACTCGCTTGTAAGCTCACGTGTTCTTGTGATTTCCGCCATCGACATCATTTGGAAGAGTCGAGCTTGATTACGAGATTATATATACAAGCGGCGATTATTTTGTACTTTCGTACAATTGGCGACATTGTGGGAAGTACATAGAACAAATCTTTTGATCAAGCTTTTCTAAAAGATTTTAATAGCGAAACGATAAGGCCTCTACTCTCCCGATAACCTAACTCTTGGCGTAATAGGAGGTATGGAGATTTGCTACATGTTGATCAACATAAGATTTAGGCGCTTCCCAAAGGAGCCTTACAGAGATGTGCAACAAGCGCTTTCATTCTCTTATCGTTCTCTAATCCCGGAAGGACATTAACGAAGAACGTCGATGGCCAATGTTTAGAGAACAAAGTCATGGAGCAGGATGAGATAGTAAGAAAGATGGCGAGGGATATGGAGCTTCTAAAGCGCTCGGTGAAGGGAAAAGGTGTCATTAAGATCAAAATTTGTAACAAAGCGCCTCAATCTCATCATTACGGCTGGAGCAGACATCCTCGCCGATGGATTACGATAGCGAGAAACCATAGGATAGGTGATTCTTAGTCATGTTCTCAAAGGTCGCGTTCAGATCATTCAAGGTTTAAATGATCAAGGATAGGGAGATCATAATTTCTAGAGAGAAGTTATCGCCTCTCACATTCTTATTAGACATCATCTTACTATTCAGAGCTGCCTAAATCAGAGGACTTAAGGACTATCCTCTACGAAAGGGCTTAAATGAAGTATGTAGCCTAAGCGGACCCTCCCCGGAGGGTACTAGCTTCTTGAGAGGTGACCTCCGCGCATGGTAGCATTGAGGTGGCAACGCCAATGCCACACGTTGTTCATATGCTAACGAACAGAGAGCTGACGAGATTGCACAGTACGTTGTTCTCACCAGAAATCGAGAACGCATCTCTTTCGATAGGTTTAAACCAGCTGAGGTTTTTTTTTTTTTTTTTTTAATCTAGGATGGGAAGTCGGATTCTTACATGTACCTTAGCCATTTTCGACAAGTCATGGCTATTCACAGAAGGAACAATGCTTTGATGTACATCTTGTTTCCATCAAGCCTAGTGGATTTAGGCATGACTAGGTTTGAAAAATTGCCTAAAGGTAACATTGCCACTTGGGCGTAGCTTGTAGAGGCATTTGTACCAGATTCAAAATAATCACAAAGACACACAAAGAGGTTGAACACTTGGTGGCTATTGACATGGGGCCTCAAGAAACTTTGAAGTCATACAATGATAGGTATTGGAAGATATTAAATGAAATTAGCGAATGCCTTTCTAACCTAGTTATTGCCCAATATAAGCAAGGTTTTCTAATCGAAAATAGATTAAGAGACTCATTAACGATGATGCCCCTCCTGACCATGGAGGCATTGATGGAAAAAGTCAACCAACATATAAGGGTTAAAAAATATGTTGCCAGTGCAAAGGTAAAGATCGGCACATCAGTGGCGAGCAAAAAGACTTCAGCTAAAATTAACATGGTTGGGAAGAATAGAAAGTAAGGTGGAAACTACAACAAGAACTGTAATAACAACAACCGGGCTAATCCACCTTTGAATGATGAAGATGAGAAAGCAAAATGGTATTCAAGCAGCCCATCTACCGTATCCTTAGTGAGATTCAAGACGAGCCTTATGTTTGATGGGCGGAAGAACGTAACAAGCAGTATTGTTGCCCTAATTATGATGAAATGGGGCACTCAATTAAAGATTGTGTGTTGTTTAAATAACACTTGGAAGAGTTGGTGCCAACAGGTTACTTAGACCGCTTCATCGAGGATAGAGCCAAGGAAGCCCCCCCAAAATCAAGACATGCCAAATAGAATGCCACTTAACTTCCCTTCTTAAGAATTTATCAATGTGATCCATGGGATCATTGAGCTTGAGTGAGTCTATGAGCTCTGAGGCATGATTAAGAAGGATGAACACATGAGGGAAGTACTCAGTGTCAACCGACTTCTAAGAAGGGAAAGACATAAGAGAATAATGTGATATCTTTCTCTGACAGAGACTTGGCGAGACTTCAAAATCCCTATAACAACGTGCTAGTGGTAAATCTGCATGTCAATGATTTTGATATCAAGAGGATCTTGATCGACTAAGGTAGCTCGATTGAGATCATGTACTACGATGCCTTCAAATAACTCAAGTTAAATGAAAGAGACTTGGCACCTGTCATGTCTCTTTTGGTTGGCTTCAATTCATTGCCCTAATGGCAAGTTAAGATCATATTATTGATCAAGGCGGGTTCGGTGGTTAAACAAGTGGAGTTTTGGGTGACCTCGAATCACCCATATCCTTCGAACTGAAGTTGCATAGAACTTCGAATTATAACTGTGTTCTTCGTCGACTAAGGTTAGTTGCAAACCAGAACTTGAATCAAGGAGAGAGAGCTTCGAATTCTAGCGTCAATCAAAAGCCGAACACGAATCACAACTCAGTGGACTTGAATCTGCGAAGTTGAATTTCAACAATGATAAAGGCTCCAAATCAGGTTCGTGAGTTCTATGGTGTTGAATTTAAATAAGAAACCACTTAGATTATGAGATAATAGGATCAAAATCTTTGCTTTGATACCAAATGATAATGAGCCTCAAGAATGAGAGAGAATTTAGGGAGAGAAATATCTCAATCAATCAATATTCAATCTAAAAGTTGGTTACAAAGTAGTTATGACTCCTCTAGATATAGGCTACATTTTCCTACCGCTAACTATCACATGCCAAGCACATGATATCCTATATCACTTTGCGTTTATCGCTCAAGTGGTGGGATGATCGCTCAAGCGGTCTGTTCGAATTAGTGTCCACCGCTCGAGTGATTTGTTCGGGATAGCAGATTTAAAAGTCAATCTAAACTCATTTTTCTCTCACTTTTTCATACCCTTACTCTCTCAAGCACCCATTTTTGAAACCCTAACCCTAACCCAAAACACTTGATTTCTCTTGATTTTACCCATCCTAGATCCTTCAAGAAAGTTAAAGAACAAGTGTAGTTCAAGGGTCCTACTGGTTGTTTTGTGATTTCATTGTTTGGAGTTGTGTTCTCATCCTTCGTCATCAATCTTGACGTAGGGATACACTTAACTTGATATATCTTTGATTTGGGACACATATGTGGTATTTTCTTAGTTATATAGATATATGAGAGGATTTTGTTATATAAGTGGATTTGAGGAATAAAAAGGGGTTATAATTCATGTTTTGGAAAAAATTATGTATATCCATGTTGATTATTATTATTAGTGATGAATATTGACTCTTTATGTGCAAAGAAAGGGAAAATCCCAAATTTTTTAGAACCCTAGTTTTCAAAATTAGTTTAATGAAGGGTTTGGCCAAATTGACTCTTGAACCATGATATTGGATGAATAACCTTAACAATGGTATTGGATATGAGATTTTAGAACTATCTTGGACTTATGCATATGTTAATTTATAAATGTGAGATTATGGAGTTAAAGAATTTTGTTGTTTATATTATGTGTTGTTGTAAATTGGGATTTGGAAATTCATGCATCATGTGCATCACATCTTTCTTTTATGATTCAAATTGTGGATATTGGAAAGTGTTGGAGGGGTAAATAGCGTATAAGTCAGGGTAACAAGTCGGGTTTTAGAAATGAGTTGTGTATAGCATAATTGGTATCCGCGTAGGGAGTCATGGTGACCAATTGTCCTGTCTTGAGCATATCATCGGACGAATGTGGGTTAGAGTCAACAAATGTGGAAAAATATTGTTTTGGATGTCTACAAGCCCACAATTTCAGGAGTCGGTAAATGTGGAAGGGAAAGGTTTTGGATGCCCAACACCTCGCCGTTGTTAGAGTCGGCTAATGTGGGATTATTTTTAGTAAATATACATATATGTGTGTGTGTGTGTGATTTATGGCTCTTGCTTGTGATGTCATAGCGCATTTACACCCCGTGGTTTTGGTTAAAACATGTGTTGGCATCATGCATTTAGCATCATGTTTTGAAAAGGAAAAGACTTGGATTTTTCTTATCCCTTACATGGCATGATCATATATATCTCGATTAATTATATATTTTGTTAATGGTATTTCCTATTGGGCAATAGTTCACCTCAAAACTAACAACCTTTCAGAAAATGATACTGTGGTGCCGCCAAAGTGAATTGGCATCGGATGTGCTTTTTGAAAGGGAGCACGAAGGCTCTACAAATGTTTTATGTTGAAGCTCTGAGCTATTTTTGTGTTTGGGACAAAAGTCCAATTTTTGTGTAACCAAAGGAAATCCTTGTGAAGGCATTCGCCATTAAGGCAATTTATTTTAAAATCTCTAATTTCTTGAACTATTAGATATTTTTGAATGTAAATGAACAATAATGTAATCACTTGCATAGTTCAATGGGAAAGATGTTACTTTTGAAGCATGAACTATACTATTTAATGATATATCTTAACTTAAAGTCAGATTTGATTATTATTATAATGCTTGAAATTGAGAAAACATTTTGGGGTGTTACATAGTGTTTCTTAAAAAAAATTATATTGATCTGATAACCGTAGTCGTATAATTTCTTTATATTTGTCTTAAAAAAAAAAAAAAAAATTTGACAATAAATTTTCAAAATCATACTTGTCATCTTTTTTTAAAGATAAATATGATGAAATTATGTAACTATACTTATTGGATCAATATTTTTTTAAAAGGATGACTTGCACACAAATTCTTTAGAAAAAAATGAATAATTTGGATTATCGAAATAAGACTCATGATGAGTTCAAAAATCTAAATTTGGACAGTTCAAATCACTGGGAAGACTGGAGACAATCCAACTCCTTTTCAAATTTGGATTATCACTACATATTTCTACAATTTGCTAAATTACACATTTAACTTTTTAGTTTGACTGAAATTTTATTTGTCTCTATTGTTTTAAATTGAGCATAAATAATATACCATTTTTAGTTTACAAAAATATTAAATATGTTTATGTTTAACTTTGGTAAAAATGAAAATAAAGAACATGTTTTATACACATCTGTTTTAAAATTTTATTTTGAATAAGTAAAATGAGTTACCTGCAAGAGATGATTGTTGATGGTTAAAAATAGTGGATGTAGGTGATTGTCCAGCACCAAAGGTGGTTGCCACTAGTAGAGGTGGTTGGTGATGGCCTAGAGTGATTTTCAACAAGAGGTGATGGCAAAGATAGTTATAACTGGTGGATGGGAGTGACTGGAGGAGGTCATTATGGACTATGGGTGTTGGTAGTGATGAGGCGATAGCGGTCATAATAAATTGGAGAAAGAATATGGGACAAATTTAAACAAATGAAATAAACTTTATGGTAATTACAAAAATTTAATAAATTTTGTAAATTATATAAAATTTTTTGAAAAAAAAAAATATTAAACAAGTTTTTATTTACAACTTTTGAACATTCTATAACAAATAAAAAATTATAAATACAAATATTATCAAACAAGTCCGAATATTCCTATAAACTGGTTGAAACGGTTTTATGTGGACGGGCCAAAAGACTTTGCGTCCTTAGGAATTTTCTTATTACTTTCCTAATTACAAATCAGTCCATCAAATCATTTTCATAGTCCCTTTCCCTCTCCTCAAGCCTCCCCTTTTCTTTCTTTTTTTGGGTTCTTAGTGGTCACTTATTTTTTAACTGAACGATGATCAATTCACTCATGGGGTTCACAATATAACAATTCCAGATATGAACCTTCAATTATTAGACTCTCTCTTCGTTAGATGAGGCATTTATTGCAAAAAGATCCATCTTCCACTGGCCGAAATCCAAACAAGACATGGGAGGCATGATCATGTTAAATTTCACAAATTGTACGTTCTGTGACGGAGTCAGAAAATTAAATTAGAAGAATATTTTTTAATTATAATTATAATTTTTTTTACATAATCAATAATAAGAAGATAATAATAATTTTTGAATTAATATTAAGTAGAAAAACTTAAATAAATTATTACAAAAGTATTTCACATAAAATTTTACAATTAATTTCGATTAAAATAAAAAAGAAAGTATTACATGTAATTAGTGTATCATGGACAATGTAAAAATAGTCATATATTTAAGTCTTAAAATAAATTATATAATGGTAAGATAAATCAAATTTTTAAAAAATTTGAGTAAAAATTTCATATAATAGTGATATCGGGTCATTATTGACATATGATATCACCAACCAATAGTAAAGTAACATATAAAGGGCGAATTTCATATTCAAATATAACTAACACTCTTAGTAATTTTTACATATATATAGTGAAATTAATTATATTTTCATATCAATAATGATGGATATTACCTTTATATTGAGATTTTTTCATAAAATTTTCATACATAAAAATATAATTTGTTGTAGTTATTTTATTTTCAATAAAACAATCACTATTGTTTTCATAAATTTAAAAATACCCTTGACATTTTATTCTAAATATTATTTATATACATATGTAAAAAATAAATAAAAAATCCAGGAAGGACCCATATGGCTCCACCACTGCCTTCGTATGATATGTTAACATCTTGTTGTGTTTTTGATTTCCTTATTTCCATTTTCTGTTTGAAATAACAAGATAATAAAAAGTTTAAAGCCATCCATCTTTTTCAAAACATTTTCATTTTTGTAAAAAAACAATATTTTAAAATTCAGAAATAAATTTTTAATATTTTTTTAGAAAGCTAATTATTTTTATAAAATTATATTTGCAAATCATTTTCCTAAATAGGCCATGGCATTCCCTACAAGTATTTCCAAAGGAGGAGGTAAAAAGGCCACATAAGGTATTTTTGCTAGTAAAGTTGGTTTTCTCCAACTTCAACAGAGGCCTCGTTTGGTTGAGTTGTAAAAGAGTGATTATAATTTATAACCTAACAACTTATAACTTATAACTTATAACTGTGAACATAAACTGATTTCTGACTTATAAATTAAGTTTCTCCTCTTTTACTCAAAGAATAAGTTGATTTTTGACTTATAAAAAGTTATAAATTGTATTGTTAAGTTGAATCAAACACATCAAAATAACTTAAATTAAGTTAAAAAATAAAATAAGCTGAAAATAAACCCTACTATCTGCATTGCAAGAGGCATATATTTTGGCCCATATTCATTTTCGCTCTCCATATCTAGTTAGCCTCCATTGCTATGTAAAAGGGGTTTCTTTCTGTTGTACCCCAGAAAAAAAAAAAAAAAAAAAAGAAAAAAAAAGAAAAAGGGTTTCAAGTTGTTTTGAGATCTCTGTCTCTACTTACTTGAAGTCTTTATATCTTTGTTGCATTACTTGTTCCAATCTATTGTTATTTTTAAAAGCAGGATCGTGTAAAAATATTATTTTAAAAAATTAATTATATATTTTTTAAAAAATAAATATTTGTAAATGTCACGTGAATACTAGGTGCATAAATAACATATCATAAAAAGATTGTATTTTTTATTTATGTTTTATAGTATTTTTCTTTTAAAAATTAATTAAGTTAGTTTGATTGATTAGCTAAATAAAGAGTATGATTGAAATGCACACTAGTTAAACTAGTTACGTTGTGTTTGGTTAAGAGATTTGGTAAGAAATTTGAAAAGAAAAAAAGAAAGGGAAAAGAATTTATTTATATTTTATATAATTTCACACACTTACTTCTTTCTATTTTTAAATTTCTTCCCAAATTCCTTAATCAGACATTAGGCAAAATAATACTTTTTTTTATGTGTTTTAAAAAGATATTTTACCTAACGGAGGAGAGGGATAATGGAGGGTCATGGAAAAGTATATATTTAACTATCTGGCATATAATAATTGGCCATCCCTTTTGGTAGAGAGAGGATTAGAAATATGTCAAATGTGAAAAAAAAAAAAAAAAAAAACACACACACACACACACAATTGTCTTATTATGCTATAAAATAAAGGAAATTTCTATAGTGTACACCATTTTAGGGGTGTATGTGATATGTACCTTAATATAAAAATGTATAATCTTATTATAAAATTTTATAATATCAATTATAAAATGTGTAATCTCATCACAAATTGACATAAGAAAAATGTTTAAAATTTTATGATTAATGTTACAAAAGTTTTTAACTTGCTTACAATATTTTTTATTACGCTAATTTGTAACAAAATTATACATTTTGTGATTGATATTATAAATTTTTTTATTAAAATTATATATTTTAATGATAAGATACATATGATATACATCTCTACGGAGGTGCACACCATAGACATAGAACATACTTATTTGAATGGAAAAAAATTTACAATATTAGTTAGCCTGTTTATTTGTTTAAAAAAAAAAATAATTATAAAAACTGTGTGTCTTAGGTTTGTTTTTGAGTTTTTTTTTTTCTTTTTGTTTTTAGTAATTTTTTTTAAAAAATTTTCAAAAAAATTTAGGTTTCTATATTCAACTCGACAAGACAAATCGAAAATTTATAATGTTTTTTTTAAAAAAAAAGACAAAAAAAAAAAAAGAAGTAAAAATAAGCAATCCTTTTTAGTTTATTTTGACATTTTCAATTTTTTTTTTGAAATTGTTCAAAAAATATATATTTAAAAAAGTAAAAAATTTTGATATAATTTATTTTTAAAATCACTAAAGATAAAAAAATTCAAAAAAAAAATATGACTGATTTTTGTGTTGATAGAGTTATCCAATAATTGAAGCTTATAAAAGGCTGAAAAAAGCGGGTCCAAATATCCTCAATTTTGGTGGTTGGTATTTGACCTCAGTTGATGCTTCGTATGAAAGAAGCTTAGCTTCCACGCAGTTAAAATCACACAGGACATTTCATCCGAAATTGAAAGGAAGTTCCCATTCCCATCTGTTTCGGAAAGGTAATTAAAAGTTAATTTTTAAAATTTTTTTTAATCTTTTTAAAAAAAATAAAAATATCTGAAAAATATGAGAAATGATATAACTTTAAATAAGGTAAAAATTAACTTTTAACCATCTTTCTAAAATAATCCTAATACGACATGTCACTGTACCGATTTATATATACACAATACAAATCGATAATAAAATCGGTCATAATTTTTTTACATGAATTTTACCTACATTTATGTACGAAAATTGTGTTGGGCTCTATACATGTAGAAAAACTAGTGCTACATATTCTTAAATAAATAAATAAAAAACGAAACATAACAAAACAAAAAATTATTTAGGACATGTTTGGTAGCGTTAACGTTTTCAGTTTATATTTATAAAAATTTTATAAACTGATTTTTACTTATTTTTAGAAAAATATAAATTACAAACGTGTTTGGTTTAGACAAAATGTTTAAAAAAATTTAAAAATATAAAAAAAAGTGAAAAATGACAAGTGGTGACGGGTGGTAGTGGCGAAAGACGGTGGTAGAAAATGATGGCAGGTGGTGGGTGATGGTAGCAGAAGACGGTGGTGGAAAGTGGTGGCAAGTGGCGGGTCGGTGGATGGTGGTGGTGGAAGACGGCGGTAGAAAGTGGTGGCAAGTGGCAGGTGGTGGAAAGTGGTGACGGGTGGGTGGATGGTGGTGGTGGTGGTGGGTGGGTGGGTGACGGTGGCGGGTAAGTGGCGGGTGGTGGTGGTGGTGGTGGGTGGGTGGGTGGGTGGGTGCGTGGTGAGTGAGTGGTGGTGGTGGTGGTGGCGGCGAGTGGTAGGTGGTGATGGCAGGTGGTTAGTGGTGACGGGTGGGTGGTGGGTAATGGTGGTGATGGTGGTGGCGGATGGGTGGCGGTGGGTAGTGGGTGGTGGTGGCGGGTGGTGGCAAGTGGGTAGTGAGTGGTGGTGGCGGGTGGTTGGCGGGTGGTGGTGGCTGGCGAGTGGATGGTAGTGGCGGGTGGTAGGTGGTGGTGGGTGGGTGGTGGTGGTGGCGGCAGCGATGGCGGTGGTGGGGGGTGGGGGCAAGTGGGTGGCAGGTGGGTGGTGAGTGGTGATGGTAGGTAGTGGTGGGGGGTAGGTGATGGGTGGTGGTAACGGAAGACGGTGGTGGAAAATGGTGACGAGTGGTGGCTAGTGTTCGGTGGTAAAAAAAAAAAACTCAAAACTCAAAACATAAACTTATTTTTTGAGTTTACATTTTTTGGCCAAATTTATAAAATGAGACCACTGATTTATAAATCAAAAATTTACCAAATAAGTTTTTATTTGAGTTTTTAAAATTTTTATAAATATAAATAAAATGGCCAGCGTGGCGTTACCAAACGCCACCTTAGAAATTTATCTAGAATTCAAAATGTGAACCAGAGGGGAATTATATAAAGGATTCTCTCAAGTTTAAATTTAAACTTGAGAGAACTTAAGAAACCTATGGAATCTACCACAAGTTCCGTTTCAATAATTCAAATAATTTATTTCGTAAGGCCTTTAGTATATATCGTCTTTGGAAAAAATTAGCTAACATTTTTAATTTATCATCTTTGTCTCCAAAAAAAAAATAGATGGCCTATATGTTGTTGAAAATAGGCTATTCATTTTTTTGGAGATAATCTATTGGTTACATATTTTGTACAGGCCAATCACAACTTAACATGTGGCTCGAAAAGGATAATTTAGGGATTTGATGCAAGTTTCTAACCAGCGACAGACACGTAGCAAGTCATATTGGTAATAGTGGGTCTACGTCGCATTGAAGCAGTTAGAAGGCGCGAAGTGGCGTAACTTAACGGTTACTCACAATTCAAATTTAAATTAAAAAGGGAAGCCTAATTGCAAAGAATGCGTCGTGGGAGCAGAATGTTCAGGGCCATAACCGGAGATCGTGGAAGTGCATTTCGACAGTTGGAAGTCTACTTCGACGGTTACCATTGGGAAGCATAAATAGAGGAGAAGGCCCCAGAATGAGGGACCTAGGCCCAAATCAAAAAAATCAGTTTATTTACTTCTTATTTCCTTCCAGCTTTACCTTTCCAATTCTTTACATTTTTAGTACTTCAATTCCTGTATTGCACATCATTTTCTAGGAGTAGTTTCAAGTAGTCGTTGCTGTAAACCTTTTCAAGACTGGGTTGTTTCATTGTAAGTTCCTATTTACTCAATGAAATTCAGTTTCTAAATTGTTTTGTACTTATTATTTCTTATAAATTTCTCTGAAAACAAGCCACCAGTTAAAGTTCTCTTCATTGAAGTTGAAAGAACTTCAACACAATCGTCTGATAATTGGTTGGCAATTAAAATTCTATAAGGACTGATTGATCTTTATTGGCACGCTTAAATTTACACAATTAACCTTCGAAAGCCAAAAAAACCTACATATATTTTTTGGCACGCCCAATGGGACAATTATAATGGCTAGATGTAGAGCAAGAGTAGAAAATGAACGCCTGGAAGAAGGTGTGGAAGGAAAGGTAGAAGTGCCTAACTCAGAGGATAATGTAATGGATGCACCTATTCTATCAGATCCTCTACAAATGGTCAAACAGACTAGCATTTCAGAATATACAACACATGCCTAACATACTAGACAAGGCCATGATATTGGACCTTCAACTGTCCCTTCTACCCAACCAATAAATCCATGGGGAGGTTTGGTAGATGCTATGGGACAGCAATTAATGTACATAATGAAAAAATGGGCAACATTCTTTTTGGATCGAATGAACTCTCATCAACCAACTGTTGCAAGACAGATTGAAGAGAACAAGAATTCCCTTCAGCATAGATTAGCTCAAGACAAGCAGCCTATACAAAGTAATGGACAAACTAATAGTTAGACTAGTAATTAAAACCATGATAGAATGTCACATGTGCCTCAGTCATGGTACGAAGCTCCTTCGAGACCATTAACAAACCAAAATGTACCATTGCCCACCAGGGAAACCATACAAATTGGTGGATTTCAGCCAGCACAAGGGAATGGTATAAGGATGTTTTCAAATCCTATATTCGAAGCCATACTTGGCACACATGTTTTCACTAATCTTGTGTTTGAATTTGCACCTAGGGGGTTGGAAGGATTTCCTGCGGTTGGAAGAGAAACAACACATGTTCCTCCTCCTGTAGCACCTTTCGTAGGGCCTTTCCCAAGACAAATTCCAAGAGGTCAGCTATACCTCCAACAGCAACTAGTACAACAAGGACAACCAGTCTTGAATGTCCCAATATATGGACCAAGAGGCCCTTAGGCACATGGAGTTCTTCTAAACCCTGTGTTTGTTCCTTCAATAATGGTTTAACTAGCACAAAACATGGTTCCAAGGGACCAAATTGCTGATATTGTTAGAGAAATGTATGGACCTATGACTCGGCGGGTCTAGACTCCAGTATACAGAAAACCTTACCCAGAATGGGTGGATAGGGTACATGAATATCCAAGGGGGTTTAGAATACTAGATTTTGTCCTCTTTTATGGGAATGGAAACTAGTCAACAGTAAAACACATCATTAGGTTTACAGGCCAGTGTGGCGAGTTCGCCAATAATGATTACATGAAACTGAGACTCTTTCAAAACTCTTTAATAGGAGTAGCCTTCGTATAGTATACAAACCTTGCACTTGGCTCTATCCAAACTTGGCAGCAAATGGAGGAAGTTTTTTGTAATAACCCGATCATTGTCTATGATTTTAGTATACTTTTAATCCCCTTATTTTGTTTATTTATATGCTTATTGTGATAAGAAAGTTACTTGAGAGCAAGGATGGAAGGAGACAAAACTATATGATTTGAATCCAATACAAGTGATTTAAGTTTGGAGGATCAAACTGCCTAAAAGGAAGGGGGGAAGATTGTAACGATCTGAAATTTTTCCCACCGCTCGAGTGGGGAGTTGGCCTTTCGGCGGACTTTTGGGATTCAATGATTTTTGCGCGGCACGAGATTACAGGAGTTGTGATTTTCCGCTCGAGCGGGGGAGTTGACACTCGAGTGGAAGGTTTTGTTGGTATGCGCGCTCGAGCGCAAAGTCGGACGCTCGAGCGGGTCACCGAGTTGAGTTGAATTTCTGGGGCTTGTGGGCTCGTTTTTGATATTTTTCTTGGTATGTTTAGAACCTCCTCATTTTATTTTGGGTTGTTACTTGAGGTGGTAATATGATGGTAAAGTAAGGTTAGACCCTAGAATGTAATTCGGGTAGTTATTTTATGATCAGCCGTCACTCTTTTGCCCATATCTTTGTCCACAGTTTGAATTTGAATGTGGGGTTGGAACCATTGGAAAGCTTATTTCCGAGGCTTCAATTTGGACACAAGAACGACCTAAAACGGAGTCCGAATGGGAGAGTTATACCTGTTCAAAGTTTTGGAATCTGTGCTGAGAACAGGTACGCTCGAGCGGGAATTTCTCCGCTCGAGCGGGAATTCTGAGACAACGACTTAAAAACGAGATTTTTGGATCATTTCTCACATTCTCTTTTTCCCCTCTTCATTCCCCTCCCCTAGGTCCGAAAACCCTAGGTCCTTAATCTCCAAAACCTTCAATTTCTCTTAGTTTTGATCAAGATCATCCATCAAAAAGTGAAGAAGCATGAAGATTATTATGTTCTATCGATTGGAATTTCGAGATTTTGGAGGATTCTTCTCAATCTTTGCTCCTTTGTATGATCCTTGAGGTAGGGGTCCTTATTTCCTTTCAATATTTGCATTCATGGTTGGATTTGTGGTACTTTGTGTATATAAAAACATAATCTATAATTCATAGCATAATATGTCTAACTTGAGATTTGGGGAATTTGGATTTTCTTGAAATCCTTTATTTACTTGAAAACCCTAGGTTGATTTATGATGTTAAGCAAAGATTTTGCCCAAATTGGAAGTAGAACCATGAAATTGAGATATTAAATTATGTGTTCAAGTTTAATTGGAATTTAGAAGTGTTTGAAAATTATGTTTAAAATTTGCGAATGAACTACGGTACGAACATTGTAATTCATGCTATAATGTAAAGGAAAAATTAAGGAAATAATTTATTAAGGATATGGATGACATGAACTTAGGTGTGGAATGTGGAAATGAGATTCAAAGATTTAATTTGATTTATGATGAATTGCAAAGTGATGTGTAAATGGAATAAAGAGAATTAAACAAGTTAAGAACGGAATGATTATATGTGACCCGATTTCTATGTGTATTATGAATTGTGTAGGATCAGGCACAGAGGCGGACCAAGCATCTAATCCTTGTGAGTAGTAGTACTTTGGTAGTCCGTTTAATATTTGTTAATGATTATTATGGTTAACGTTACATTTCCTTACAAGTAAGTATGTTAATAATATATTGATTGGAAATCTAAAGGTATTATTGAGCGTTACATTACGTATCTTGTTGACAAGAATACTAACATTCTGTTATTTGCAAGATAGCTATAGTGGTTCATGATGAACAAGAGGAATGTATGAGCATTATGGAAGTATGGTATCCACGTATCTCTGGACTCATACAATTTGTATACTGCGTTTGCCTTTCATTAATAATTATCAGAACGTTCAATTAAACGTAAGTTAACTATGTTAACTTCTATGAATGATGTAACGATTACCATTAGCACTCTCTTAATTGCAAGCTAACTATGTTAATGTATATGAACGATTAGACGATTGTGTATACTTTTGTATGCTATCGATTATTAGCTTAAGTGAACTACGTCAGAGGATTTATGTTTATTCTTAAAAGATCGGCTTCTATGTAAATATGAGGGTATACTGTTTGTTACTAATGAACCACAGGCCATTCAATTACAAGTTATCCAGTAAGTGTGGTCACCTTCGAAAAATCAGAACAAGTGGAAAGAGCTATGTATACCTATATGAACTTGATGTTATTTTGTTGTGTTACATATGAACTGATATTTAGAATCTCGACACCAAGCATAAGATTTAACATCATTATATGACCTACATGAGAGCGAGAATTATTCTCCCTTTGTTAAGTGAGCGATAATGACAAGATATGATAAGAAATACTTCTTATTGAGGTACCATGTAGAATTAAGTATGAATTTTGATTTTGTTTATGATTCAAGCTTAATGACTATGCATGACTTTGTTTCCGTTTATATATGACATGATATGTGTGGTTTGGTCTGTAAAACCTATGAATTACGATATGGAGCAAAGTCTTTGTCTGGAACTAAGTCTTTGCAATCTGAGTCACCTCTAGAATCCGTACGAGCCACCTCTTGAGTCCATACATATGTGAACTAGGCTTAAAGCCGATATGAAAGTTAAGAGGCCTATGGCCGTTATGTGAAAGATACAATATGTCAAATTATGAAAGATATAATTTGTGAAGATATAAAAGGCATAACCTTGTGAATTTGTGAACTTATGAGGCTAAGGGCCACCTTGTGAATTTATGAACTTATGGAAACATCCAAAGAGTATATGAAGTTATGTATGCTATGTGAGAAACATTGTGAAATTGTGAAAGCATCAAAAGAAATTGTGAAGCTACAAACTTATGTGGCCAAGGGCCATTTGTGAAGTAAGAACCTCCATTATGTGAATTATGACCTATGAGGTAGAGGACCAACTTGTGAACTATGTGAAATATGACCCATGGTAGGGCGACTTAGAACTATGTGAAATGTGAATCTATGAGGTAGAGGCCAATTTGTGAACTTGTGAATCTAAGAGGCCGAGGCCAATTTGTGAAGCTATGAAGTTATGGTTACATTAGGCGGGGCCAATGTGTGAATGTGTGAACTCTTTAGGGAGAGCCAATCTGTGACTTTATGTAAACAAGATCAATCTGAACTTAAGAGAAATTAAATTAAATGCTCTCTTTATTTATATAAGCATTGACATGTTTTATGTTTCAAGTTAAGCATTGTTTTATTTAAATATTACTATTCATGAGCTTGGCTCACTTTATATTCGTTTGTTACGTAGGCATCCTACGGAGGTCGATCTTAACGTGGCATCTGCTCCTTTTGGTGTCGACCCCGGAGAGTCCAGGCACTTAAGTAAAGGCAGCCATTTTATGGAGTTTTATTAACCTTTTGGTTTTACACCCTGATTACCTATCTAAGGTTGAAGTGTTTATAATTCTTTTACTTCTTACTATTTTTGTTGCGCCCAATTATGGGGCTTAGTCTATATATGTATATGTCCATAGCTAAATTCTCAGATGCATACTACTACATGTTTGTTTGCCTTATGTTCAGTTTGTGATCCTGGCATAATAGAGGTCGCTCAATGGATATAGTTCTTTTATTTATGTTCGTTTATATTGTTAAATGCTTCCGTTCAGGCCCCATATGTTATGTATGTCAGGTTAAGAGTCCGGTTATGAATAGGTCATGCCCAAAGTTTTAGGGGCGAGTTTGGGGCGTGACATTTTTCATGCCCAATTTTTCCAAACAGAACCTGCGGTTTCCATAGCAGACTTGGCAAGATTGACCCAAAGGCCTAATGTGAAGGCTGCTCAGCTTATTGCCAGATTTAAAAGGGCACGAAACAAATATAGGGTTATGCTACCTGAGCCTAAATTTGCAAGATTGGCTCAAAATGGGCTAGAGTTTAAACTTCGAAAGAAGTTTGATTCAACTGAGTTTTGAGACTTAGTATAATGAACCTATAAAGTATCTAAATATGAAACTTTACTTGAGGAAGAACAAGATTGAAGTAATGCATCATATAAGACCTACTATAGAGACTCTAACTATGAAATTGATACAGCAGAGATCGTAAGAAAAAAACCAATGACCTGCGAGGCATTAATTCAGAAAGACAGTACAATAGACCAACAGTTTAAAAATAAAGACCTTCATAGAAAGTATTCTTTTGACATAACAAAAGCAGATGGCATTTTTTACCATTTGCTTGCAACAAATTTCCTAAAGTTACCAAAAGCAGTTAAGATCCCTACTCGTGAAGAACTTAAAGGAAAACTGTACTGTAAATGACACAATTCTTGGTCTCATTCAACTAAAAACTGTATTGTTTTCCAAGACAGGATCCAAGAACAGATTCGGAAGAGGAGGCTAAAGTTTCCAACCAAGACTAAGAAAGCCATGGGAATTGACACCAACCTGTTTCTAGAGATTAGGGAGGCTACAACCAATGTTGGCATGCTAGATTTCCAAAACCTATCCTTGAAGGAATTGAAGGAAGTCACTATACAGATGCATGTGACTAGCTAGGCTACCTTCAAGAAGGACACCAAAAGTTCATCAGTCAGTGGACAAAACTCTGCAGGCCAAAGGGATAGCTCTAATGAAGAGATACTGGATGATGACTTCATCGAAGCAATTGTAGTGCAGAGGATGTGTCCTAGATGCATGATGAGTTACAAATGGCTGAAGGGGCTCCTAGTTGATGGGAAATAGTATTATAAGGATGTGCAGAGGGATCGAAAGCCAACCAGCACCTATAACAGAAAGCCATATCCAACTGGTCCTAGACAACATTCATTTTTGGTTGGCTTACCAAAGACCATGATGCAGTCAAAGGGAAAGAGGCCCCTGTATGAAACCAAGCCACCTAACTATTACAGAGTGGGCAATCAGCCAAAAGGGAGGCCTGAATTTGGCTCAAGACAGGGAACCAGGCCCAGTGATTGGTCCCTAAGAACTGCTTCGAGGACAGTTACGAAGACAGAGGTAGCGAGCCTAGTAATTAAAGTAGTGGGTTCATGGGTCCCTGGGGTTCCAGATTGGTTTGTCATGCAGAGCAAACCTAAAGTCATACCGGCACAAAGCAAGACTTTCGGAAACAAGGAAATGATGATCAAGCCTCTTTTGGTGGTTCCAAATTATTGGGTTCTGCTAAAAAACCCAAAAACAAAGGAGTTAGACATGGTTCCAGTGATTTCCAAGTCCCAAAGGAGAAAGATCCAGCGAAAGTGCACTCAATATCAGAGGGACTTGAAAGAAAGTGGAGAGAGTACTTCGTTGGCATAGTCAAAAAGCCAGATAGAAGAAGGAGAAGGTTCAAGGCCTGCTCCTAAAATCAAAGAGGGTGCCAGCAGAGAGTAGTTGGCTAAAGTTCATGCTGAACTGAAAGCCAAAGAAAGATCCAGCCTAGTAGGTCTTGAAAAAGCCTTGATGAAAAGTGATAGTGAGACAGAAAGAGAAGTTAAACTAGGCCAAGGAAAGGAATTGGCTGAAGATGAAATGTTCGAAGCCTTCATAGCTGAACAGACCTTCTTGGTCGAAAAGCCAATAGGAGCAGATCACAAACGAATTACTTTGAAGGAAACTACCAGCACTGAGGTACCAGAGTGCAGTATGGAGGATGCCTCACAAGCTTCTGAGCAGACTCAAATGGGATAAGCGCAATTGCAGCTAGTGGTATAGTTTGGCTCATTCCCTCCAGTACCAGTAAACATTGTATATGTGCTGCCACAGGAATTTCAAGCTGAAGATGGAAACCAAGAAAGTCAGGAAGATGACCCCATTCCAGTTTCTAGTAAAGATTCACAGGCTAGCATGATTCAAGATGAGTCAGAAGTGGCCAAGCCAATGGAAACTAATGAAGAAAGTGAAGAGGTGAGCATTAACCTCTCACACCCCTTCGAGTATCCTACAACATCTATGACCCAACACATTAAGCCCTTGTATATCAAGGCTTACTTCGATGGGATACAAATGAACAGGGTGTTAGTAGACAATGGTGCAGCAATGAACCTGCTTCTAAGGTCCTCTTTGAAGAAGTTGGGAAAAAAAAACCCTAGGTTGATCCCAACCAGCACAACTATTGCTGGTTTTGCTGGGGATAAACAAATGGCTCCGGACATTTTACCCATCAACCTGAGTGTGGGAACTAGAGATTGCATAACAACATTCTTTGTTATAGACAGTAATGCCAAGTATAATGCTTTGCTTGGTAAGGATTGGATCCACACCAACAAATGTGTGCCTTTCTCTTTACATCAGAAGATGATGATAGCTCTGTGTAATGGGAAAACAGAGGAAATCAATGCGGATCCGCAGCCTTTTATTGCTTATGTTGATTTTACTGAGGCCAAGCTATACACGGAAGGGGTGGTACCACTCAGTGTGCTAAGGAAGCCTGATAGAACAGCAAAAGTGACGGCTGATGAGGAAGTATCACACCTGAAACACTTAGTTCAGGAGAGTGCTGATGAAGAGTTCATCACTAAAGACGACAATGATACTTGGTTATAGGCAAGAAGATCAAGACCAAAAAACTAGACCCTTGGTTTTAATCAAGTTTTCAGCATTGGACGTAAAGTCAATAGTCTAGAAGGTGCAAGAATATGAAAGAGAAGCCATGGTGATTGGCTATGATCAGGAACAATAAAAGGCCAGATTTTTGGCTCTGGGTAAATACTGCACATTGGACATTGAAACAAAAGTCTAGGAGATACAAGAAGAAGAAGTCTTATGGACAGATTTTGTCTATAAGGAAGAAAGCAAAGATGTTAAACCAGGAAAAGTAGGTACAGAACAAAATGAAAAAATTACGTTGAAAGTAAAATAAGGCAAAGAGGAAGTATCAGTAAGTGCTCAAGTGCAGGACCTTTTGGAAGAAGTTAACTTCAGGGAAGGTTTTGTGCAGCAGCCCACCTATATTAGTCTTGGCTAAGTCCTATTGACAGAAACCAGTTGTTGGTGGTCCTAAAGTAATATAAGGATTGTTTTGCGTGGTCTTATAATGAACTACCTGGACTGGATAGGTCATTAGTGGAATATAGGCTCCATATAAGGCCTATTTCAAGCCACGCAAGCAGAAATCAAGACAGATGAGCCCTGAAGTGGTTCAAAAAGTAAAAGAGGAGATTCTTAGGCTCCTTAAGGCAAGCTTCATTAGAATAGCCATGTATGTTGAATGGTTGTCTAATATTATGCCTGTGGTTAAAAAGAATGAAAAATGAGGGAATGCATCGATTTTAGGAATCTGAATTTGGCAACTCCAAAAGATAAATATCCCATGCCTATAGTTGATCTATTGGTGGGCGATTCGTGGGCACAAGATTTTTCTATGATGGATAGGCATTACAGTTACAACGGATCTGCATTGCAGAGGAGGATGTCCACATGACAGCATTTAGGTGTCCTGGGAATATTGACACCTTCGAATGGGTTAAAATGCCATTTAGTTTAAAGAATATTGGGCAACATATCAGAGGGAAATGAATACTATCTTTCATGACCTCATTGGTAGATACCTAGAGTGTTACACTGATAATATTGTTGTAAAGTCCCAGTCTATAAAGGAACACCTGATTCACTTGACAGCAGCCTTCGAAAGAATGAGAAAGTTCAAGTTGAAACTCAACTCTCTCAAATGTGCTTTTGGTTTATCAGCTGGAAACTTCTTGGGGTATATAGTGCACAAGAAGGGAATACAGATTGATCAGAATAAAGCCAAAGCCATTATTAAGGCCAAACCTTCATCAAGTAAGAAAGAATTATAAAAATTCCTTAGTCAGGTTAATTTCCTTCGAAAATTTATTTCTAACACTGTAGAGAGAACTAAAGTATTTTCTTCTCTGTTAAAGCTCAAAATTGAAGAAGAGTTTGTTTGGACAACAGACCATCAAGCTGTTTTCGAAGGAATTAAAGTCTACTTGGCTAAGCCTCCAGTGTTGATGCCACCAAGGAGAGATAAACCCTTGAAGTTATACATTGCTACAACAGAAGATTCATTGAGAGTTTTTCTAGCTCAGGACAATGAGGAAGGTAAGGAATAAGCAGTTTATTACCTTAGTAGGTTTTTAAATTCTTATGAATGTAAATACTCAACTGTAGAAAAGTTGTGCCTCGCATTGTACTTTGCAGCAATGAAATTAAGATATTATCTTTTGCCTACTATTGTCTTGGTAATTGCAACCACAAACTTGGTTAAATACATGTTATCTAGACCTATGCTAAGAGGAAGAATTGGCAAATGGATATTAGCTCTTTCAGAGTTTCATCTAGAATATGTCCCCCCCAAAAGTAGTAAAAAGACAGGGTTTGGCTAACTTTTTGACAGATCATCCATGTCAAATAAAAAGTCAAGAGATAATGGATCTTGGTGTGGCCAATGTTGAGTCATGGCAAATGTGGTTCGATGGATCAAAAGCCAATGGTGCGATTGGAATTGGTGTCCTAATTAAGTCACCACAGAGGGTAGAAACCACACATGGTTTCAGAGTTGATGAAACTACTTCTTCCAATAACCAAGTTGAATATGAGGCTTTAATAATGGGACTTGAGATACTTATTGGATTACAAGCTCATGCAATTGATATATTTGGAGATTCCCAATTGGTAATCAATCAAGTAAAAGGAATTTTCAAATGTCAAAGTGCAAGCATGTTGTCATATTATGTTACTGCATTACATTTGCTTTCTCAGTTTCAGATAGCCAATGTGACTTATATTCCAAGATTCATGAATCACAAGGCCAATGATGTAGCTCAGCAGGCCTCGAATTTCAGAAGAAAATGGGACACCCAAGTGGCCATAAGTCAAGCAACATATCAAAAGTTAATACTACATTTGGTTAAAAGGGGTATCGTGGTAGAAGTTAACTAGAATAACTTAGAACAACATGATTAGAGACATCCAATCATTCAATATTTAACTAGCCCTTCTTCGAAGGCTAGCAGAAAATTAAATTACAGTCCATGCAATATATAGTATATGGCAATGCTCTTTATAAAAAGGGAGTAGATGGTTTGCTATTAGAATGTTTAGGGCCAAAAGAAACATTGAATGCTATGGCTGAGGTGAATGAAGGTATTTGTGGTGCCCATCAGCCTGGTGTGAAGATGAGATGGTTGCTTCGAAGGCATTCATATTATTGGCCAACCATGCTCATAGAATATGCAAAGTGATGTCAAGCTTGCCAAAAGCATGGCATGATAAAAACATGTGCCAATAATTGATTTGCATGCAGTGATAAAGCCATAGCCATTTAGAGGATGGGCAATGGATATGATAGGAAAAATATCTCAACCCTCTTCGAAGCATCATTGCTTCATTCTAGTGGCCACATATTACTTCACTAAATGGGTCGAAGCTAAGCCTTATAAGGCTGTAAATTAGATTGAAGTTATTGGATTTATCAAAGAATTAATCCATAGATTTGGCATCTCACAAGTCATAACTGTAGATAATGGGACTGTGTTTGATGGAAAGATGGTGAAATCTTTCGCAATAGAATTTGGGATTAGTCTTATTGATTCCACCCCTTATTATGTACAAGCAAATGGTCAAGCTGAATCATCTAACAAATCCTTGAAAAAATGAATACAAAGAGTTGTGGAAGACAATCCCAAGGATTAACATAACTTGTTGTTAGATGTGCTGTGGGCTTATAGGATTTCTCCAAGGTCAAATACAGGGATCACTTCTTATGCCTTAGTATATAGACATGATACTGTGTTGCCTGTAGAAATTAATATTAAGTTCTTGAGGGTAAAATGCCAAGACCAGTTAACTACTGAGCAATATTATTAAAGCATGTTCTTGGAGATAGAACATGTGGATGATGCCAGAATTTTGGCATTAAACAATATCATTTTTCAAAAGAAAAAGGTAGCCATAAGCTATAACAAGAAAGTCAAGCACATCAGCTTTGGTGAAGGTGACTTGTTATGGAAGACAATACTTTCAATAGGCATTAGAAACCATAAATTTGGCAAATGGTCACCTAATTGGGAAGAGCCATATCAAGTTCATATAGTCTTGCTTAGAGGAGCCTACTATCTGAGAAATCTAAATGGTTACGTGCATCCCAAGAAAATTAATGGCAAATACTTGAAGCCTTATTATCCAACTGTGTGGGAGACACAAGAAGTGTAGAAAATGCTAAATAAAAATAATGAAAGAGCTTGAGATACTCAGATAGATAATAAAAGGTTTTCATTTCATAAAGAATTAAGTACATGCAGCCACAAATTGGCTCAAAAATTTGTGCAATGTTTCAGTTGTTCCCTTACAATTGATTCTCTACTCCTAAGGGATGGGAACAACTGAATGGCTGTAGCCATGTCCTGCCTTCTATTAGCTAGCCCTTGGTTAGTAATTTACAGCTTTTTAGCATTTCGATGCGAGGCTAGGTTATTCTTTGCTAGCTCCTCTTCCAGTTGAACCTTCTTCTCCAAGAGTTAGGTTCGAAATTGGGAGGCATTGGAATGTTGTCCCTTTAATTCAAACACCTCAGCATGTATATGGGAGACAAACTCCTTATCTTTTAGCAGTTTCTCCTCTGTAGCTTTAGCTATATGGCAAATATTGACATAGAAATCTAAGGTGGCTACTGCCTGGGATAAGTGGCTTGAGAAGGCCATATTGGACTGCTCGAAAACTTTGCAACACTTAAGGAAACCATTTTTAATGATAGGCTTTTGCAAGGCTTCAAATGGAATCCTTGAGAATGATTACATTAGGTCCAAGCAGGTGCCCAAGTCCACCCGAGGCAAGGAGGCTTCGGTAGTAGTGGAAAAGCTCTCAATGATCTCCAGAAGAGAATCAGCAGGGATCAATGACTCGGTCTCATTGCTTAGTGCTCGAATCGGTGAAGATATGCCAAATAAGCTGGCCAATTAAGCCTCAAAGATGTCTATCTCTTCCTCTAGCATTATCAGTATAGATGAGTCATTGATTGATGGAAGAGATGGAAACATGAGGATAGGAAAAAGAGTGGAGGATTCCCTAGAAGAGTCCATGGTCCTGGCTACCAACAAGTCCAAAGAAGAGGGACTGGAGCTGGATGGTATAGAGGGAAAGCCACCAGTGTCTTCTTTGGGAGTACCAGCTACCACTAAAGATAAAGTAACAACTGGAGTTCTCTCAGGTGATAGAGGGGCAACCAGGACTATAGGAGGAGTAAAATTAGATGAGATAAAAGATAGATGAGGCAGATATGGAGTTAGGCCTAAGAAAAAGAAAGGTGAGATTTTTTGCTTCAAAGAATGAAGGGAATAGAACATGGGAAGTATAGAGCTGGGAAGTGGAAGCATCATCTGAATGGGTTCTACACTTACCGGCACTTCAGTGTTAGCCTTCTTTTTTCCTTTTGAGGTTGCCTCTAGCTCTGCAAGAGTTAGGGAGGCTCCTTCATCTATAGGCAAAGCAGAGGAAACCAGTATCGAATGAGGGGTAACTGGAATGACTGTTGCTATATATCAAAAAATAAATAGTAAATGTTAACTTTATGCTAAAATCCTGGGAAAGGAAATTATCAAAAGGGACTAAGGAAGATTACCAACTCCAGAAGTGAAGGCTAGAGAGCTGTGAAGGACATAATGCTCAACAGTTTGCTTCTTCCTTACAACCTCCTTTTGTAATGCATCAGCAACAGCTTCATCCCTTAATATTTTCTGCTGTCTCCTCTTCTCTAACCTCTAGAAGACAATAATCTCCTTGGATTGTTCTTTCTTCACTCTTTTGCAGTTACCTCATGGGTAGAGTCTACAGTAAGCTCAACAGGAGAGAATGTCATTTTCTTCTGCCTTTTCAATGGTGTTTCTTTTTCTGTTTCCTCCTCTTCTGCAGGAGTTTCAGGTGCCTTTTCTTTAGGATCAAGAAAAAGTTTTCTTTTCTTCTTGTTGTTGCTGCTTGCCCTTAAGAATGTTCAAAGCTTGAGCTTTCTAAGGAGAGTCTCCTTGTGGAGCTCCTACACCAAGAATAGAAGCTATAAGTAAATAAGTAAGGCATCATAAAAAGAGAAAGGGAAAATAGAAATGCATGCCTTTCTTCGAAGTAGCCCTGGTGATTCTTGGAGAAAAAGGTGAGGTAGCAGAAGCAGGCACTGAGACAACAGGAGTAGGAGCTAGGATAACAGGGGCAGTGGAGGCAGTGGTCCTAGTCTGTTTAGACTTAGCTTGAGAGGGCACATCTAGCTGTACTAACAGATCCCTAGAAGAAATAGCCAGAAGCACCTCCATATTGACTGTCCACCAATTTTGATACCTCATCAATGCAATGCTGTATAGAATGAATAGAGTGAACCTAAATTCGATCAAGTCTTGTATCAACCTGGATGTTGCCTCATCCAGCCTGGTTTTGGGCACTTTCAGTTCTCTGGTTGGAAGATTGGGGTTAGTTTGGTTGCAGAGAGGGACATGAATTCCTTGAGTAAGCCCAAATTGTCTAGCAAATTGGACAAGACAGTAGGGTTCAACAATATATTTACAAGCTTGAAAATTCAATGTACCAATGTAGAGCTCCTTTGGAATCAAAATTGAGGCCCACATATCTCTGTGAATGGGGTTGGGCGGATTACAACCAGAAAGTCCTCAACCATGTTGGCCCTGTGTTAGCCACAAAAGGACAGAAGAAAGTGGAAATGAGGGAAGTTGAGAGTTGATGGAAGAAAGTGAGGTAATAAGCAAAGCTAGAAGGGTAGAGTGAAACTCTAGCATACTTCATTCCATAAGTGGTAGGGTCTTGCACCAAGAATCTCAAGTACCTAGAATGTAAGTCAGTGAAATAAGTGAAAAGCCAGAGTTGTAGCACCTAGAGTGATCCTCCGTGGTTTGCATCTAGAGATTTCTCACAAAACTGAGAGCAAGCTCTATATACATGACCTAGTACATAAGGAGCTAAGGCTATCTTCTTAGCCGAAGCAAGAGTCTTGGCAAAAGGAGCAAATTCAAGCGTAATCCTCTGTGATGAGGTACAAAATAAAAACTTACAGTGCCAATATAAGAGAAAGGAAAAGAACTCCCGATCGGTCACAGGACCTTCCTTTTTGTTCTCAGACTTCACAAAATCACTAAAGGAAAAGGTCAGAGGTGGAATAGTGAAGAGAACATTAAGATCAGGATAATCAGGACCGAAAGGAGTACCAGTGGGTGATAACCCTAGAAAATGGCACATATCAAGGACAGTGGGGGCCATTGTGCCACACCAAAATTGAAAAGAATTAAAATCTAGGTTCTAAAAATAGAGTGCAGCAGGTATGAGAAAACGCTCTTCAGGAATGGAAAACCTGGCTAGTCGAAGGACGTCGAGGAGACAGAGTTCTTGGAGGTCTAGCATCTTGGTAGGAACAACTCGGTCGTACCATTCCTCTCATTCTGGCCTCAATGTGGGCCAGCAGTGATGGGGACAATTCATCTTCTAGCTTCCCCAATGAAGGCCACCCTCGTAAAATGAGGTATTGATCCTTTAAGCACGAGTACAGAGCAGGGAGTTGGGCAGGAGCTTCTCTGAATATAGGTCCAAGAACAAACTCCCCTTGAGCATGATGACGGGAAATAAAGATATGCCCACCGTTTGCCAGCTTTGTATTTGTCACATTCTTCGTTAATGATTCTTCTCAAAGCCACAGATAGGCTTGCACGCTCGACGACTGGTATTTTAGAAAAAGAAGTTGTTAGCGAGGGATTGAAAAAAAAAAGTGAGCGGAAGGGCAAGGAGTTGCGGATAGAACCTTGAGAGTAAAAATAAAACTTTGGACAAGCATGTAAATAAAAGCGAGAATAGGGGTTTTAAACCTTTACATCCAAAGTTACCTATTTAATATAATGGGTTAAACTTTATACAAACCCAAGTTCTAACCCATGTGTGATCAAGGCTTTTATTTTAAAATCACGAGAACATAAAGAAGAAAACTATCTTGAACGGTATGTAGATACCTTATGAAGGAGGAAAACACATTTCAAACAACTAGCTTTGGCTTCAAAAATGGTTAGTTGGCTTGACTAGTTTTCAAACACATAGCCTAGCTTTGAAAATTTGGTAGCTAACCCAAGCTTGAGTTTATACCTTAAATTCAAGCATAGTTGGGATTTGTTCACTTCGGGAATCCTGGAGGCATGCTTTTAGACTTTCCAACAAAGGAAATTTCCTTCGAAGGGATCTTTATAATGACATATGATTAGAATATGGTTCTTGCCTATTCTTTCAACATAAATAATCACTATGGAACCAGTTCTTGGTTAAGCAATATAAAAAGGCTAATTAGCAAAGAACTTATCTTCCACTTTTGCTTAGATAGGACCCTTAAAAGGCAAATGTGGTCATTCTTAAGAGAAATTTCATGTTTCGAAACACCTAAGCTAGGCCTCGAAGCAAGATTGGTTAGTTCAAAGCTGTTATTTACACAGATTATATTAACCATACGATTGGACTGTGAAAACCCAAGACAAATATGGACACTTCTATGAGAAATTTTATGCTTCAAAGTACTTAAAACCAGGCATCAAAGCAAGTTGGTTGCTTCGAAACTGTTATTCACAGATTACATAGATAGAGTAAGGAATAAAGCCATATTCGCTATGCAATTGATTATACAATCGGAATATAAAACTAGATCATGACAGATGAGATTTGAAGAACTCAGTTTTATTGATATGCAATATTTACATTGAGAAAATCTGCATGGTTACATTCTCAATTTCATAAAAATAAGGAATGGACAAAGTCACAAGATCATGAAACTATTGTCCAGCAAAATTCAATAAATACATACTGTTTTTCTAACCTATCTTCTATATTATCTAAATTTGGTTTATCTAACTGATGAGCCCTTAGTTGGAAGAAGAGTTGCCAGGCCTTCATTTCAAATTCTATTTGTTTAAGAGCCTTCTCCGTTTCATCCATTTCTCATTCCTCATTTGCATCGCCCATAATGGCATCTTCTCCATGCTCTGAGTCTTGGTTCTTGAAGTCTTCATATTCTTCAAGAAGATTCTCTGCTTCTTATTGAATTTGAATATGAGCAGTAGAGGTGTTCTCCAACAACTCACTAGTAATAAAAGCATTTGTGTCCAATTGAGTAGAAGAGGAAGTTGATCCAAGAAAGTATGAAGCTCTGTCTGGGCCACAGGGTTAAGGATGTGGCTTCGAGAGATAATATCACAGGACCATAATAAGTTCTTGTGAGGAATGTCATCTCGAAGGACCTTAAAGGATTAATGGAAGAAAGCGGCAAGTAAAGTCTGAGTTCTATATTGCTAGTAAGCAGTAGGAGGAACTGGAGTCTGGTAGGGAGCAAAATGTTGGCTTTCAAGAGGGTGAGTTTAGTTCTTCAATCCGGTTAGGATTTGAGGCGAAGAATGGCGATTGGGTCCCTCCAAATGAAGGTGAGAACTTCGAACTGTTCACATTCTAGCCAATCAAAGGAGCAAAGTTTTGCTTTTTGGCTAGGAGTGAGGCCCGATTCCCAAGGCTTCAACGGTGTGGAGTCCTTGCGCTATTTTGAATGACAAGGTGGAAGTATACCATCTTTGAAAGCAACTTGTCTTCAAGGCTGCGAAGCGGTCGAAGAGGGCGTATGGATATATTCTGAGTTGCATGGAGGAATAAATTGCAATGAGATCATTATATTCAGGAAATTGATGTTTGGATTCATTCCCTTGTTTGAGGTTGAATAGGTAAGGGCCAAGCATTCCAGCCAGTATTTCTAGACGATGATGAAGCAGTTTCATCCCATGCGAAGAGTTTGAATGATTGATCCATTTGTGCAAATGTTTGGTCCAAAGGTTCACATGGTGCAAAAGCTTCCATAACTTGTATAAATGGGAGCGGATAAGTGTGGCCAATAAATGCATGAAGGTTCTTTCGAGAATGGTTGTCATTATCAAACACCTCCTCATATGCTCGATCAATGTAAGAGAAGGCTTGATTGGCCATTAAAGGTGCATCCGTCTCCTCGTATTTGCAGATAATGGATGGAATTGAAGGATTTAATGAAGTTCAGTGCTTCATTTTGAAGAAAACGGTTATGTTTTAGCCAAGTCCATACACGTCTTAGGATGTAGATAGAGTGCATTGATCCACTAATATCACTAAGTATTAGGTATATTAGTGTTGGAGGTAATGTTGGCTACATATTTTGTACAGGTAATCACAGCTTAACACGTGGCTCGAAAAGGATAATTTAGGGATTTAATGCATGTCTCCAACTAGCGACAGACACGTGGCAGGTCATATTAGTAATGGTGGGTCTGCGTCGTATGGAAGCAGTTAGAAGGCACGAAATGATGTAGCTCAACAGTTACTCACAATTCAAGTTCAAATTAAAGAGGGAAGCCTAACTGCAAAGAAGGTGTCGTGGAAGCAGATTGTTCAGGGCCATAACCAGAAATCGTGGAAGTACATTTTGACGGTTGGAAGTTCACTTCAACGATTACCATTGGAAAGTATAAATAAATGAGAAGGCCCTAGAATGAGGGACCCAAACTTAGATAAAAAAAATCAGTTTATTTACTTCTTATTTCCTTCCAGTTTTACATTTTCAATTCTTTATATTTTCAGCACTTCAATTCCTGTACTGCACTTCATTTTCTAAGAGTAGTTTCAAGTAATCGTTGCTGTAAACCTTTTCAAGGCTGGGTCGTTTCATTGTAAGTTCCTATTTATTCAATGAAATTTAGTTTCTGAATTGTTTTGTATTTATTATTTCTTATAAATTTCTCCTAAAACGAGCTACCAGTAAAAGTCCTCTTTATTGAGACTGAAAAAAATTCAACACAATTGTCTGATAATTGGTTGGCAATTAAAATTCTGTAAGGATTGATTGATTGTTGATGGCACGCTTAAATTTATACAATTAACCTTTGAAAACCAAAAAAGCCAACATAATCATAATAAAATGAAAGCGACTACGATTTATTAAATTAATTTAATTTTTTAAGTGAATGATATATCTGAAAAATCTTACAAAATGAACTGTTTAGATTATCGAAGTAAGACGTGTGGAGAGACCTATGAGTCAAGTTTATATTTGAACTTAAGAGAAATCTAACCCAATTCTATTTTAAAAAAATGTGTACCATATACAATTAATAATGAAAATACACAATTAATTGATTGGTTAGAAATTTTTTGTAAAGAGTGATAGCGATACAGTTTTATAATTAAGTAATCAAAATATATAGGTTCATAATTAAGAAAATTTTACATTGCATTTGATTTATTGAAATGAAAATAAAATAATCATTTCTCAACTTTCATATAGAATATTCTTTTATAACTTTAAGTAATGATTTTATTTGTAATATATTTTTTTATTAATTTTTTAATAAACTAAATATAAAAATATACATTTTAATAGAATAATTATTACATTTCACATTCATTTTAGTAAACCAAACCATTAAAGAAACCTATATTTTAATCAAATAGACACATATAGTTTTCTGGTTGATCCTGTTGGCCAACATGGATTTTTTGGTCAGAAATTTACCTAACCCCACTTTTCCATCAAGAAAACAACGTTAACTTCAAGTTTTGAGTGCTCTACTCTACATATATATATATAGCTTTATGCTATGTTTGGAATTATATGTTAGGCTTGGATATAGAATTTGATGATGAAAAAGAAAAATAAATGGAAATTAAAATACTTCTTATTCATTAAATATGTATATTTATTTTTTTCTTGTTAATTCCTAAACCAATCAAACAAAAGAAAGAAATTAAGCTCTCTCATTTCATTTTCTTTCCCTTTTCTCTTTTATTTAAATTTTTTATGCGATTTCATTAATCAATTTAAGTTCCAAAAAATAATAAGTGATATAGATTTTAGGATGGAAATATACATTTTTTGGTTATTGTTCAACTTAAAGCCAACTTTATGGTTTGTGATTTCGTTTGGAAAATGGGTTGATTTTTTAGCTTTTTGATTTTTTTTAATCACAACTAAAAAGTCTTGTTTAGGTTAGGTTTTTTAGTTTTTTAGTTTTTTATTTTTATTTTTTGAGAGAAATAGTGAAATAATTATAATTTGAATGTGATGTTTTTGTCTTATTAACTTTTTAGTCTATTTCGTTAAAATATTTGTTCTTATATTTTGTTAATTAAAAAAATAATAAAAAATATATTATAAATGAAATTATCATTTATTATTATAAGGTAATAATCATTCCATAAAATAGCCTAATGAATGAAGTCTGAATTTGTTAAAATTAAAAATCTCAACTTCACGGTAAAATTGACCCATTATCGGACTAATTTGGATTCATTTTGCAAATTTAATCCGTTCATTTGATATAGCTAACTGAGAAAATCATTTATGCAAAAAATTAAATTGATCCAATATTGATTGTCATATTATTAAATCATTTTTATTGATTGTCAACGATCCAATATCTACATGTTTTTAATAATAGACCGTTCATTTGTTATAATATATATGTAATTTAATCATGTTATTAGTTATGCTTGATCAAATGTTTTGCGTGCATATTTTTTTCAGCTTATTATATTAGATGAATGATTTATATCATTGACATAAATAAATATTAGTCTCACTCACATTTCACCAACTTCACTTATGAAATTAAGATATTCAACTTTTATGAATCCAAACTCTAATGAATAACCATTCATCTCATTCTACTAACCAAATAGAGTATTAATGGTGGGTTTTTGTTAAGGATGTATTTAACCACCACCGCTATCATAGAAAAGATATTATAAACATGTTTTGCCAGAGAATAACTACCCTTTTCTCTAATTTCTTTTATTTTAAAATAATATACTTTTAGTAACAGAGCTTTTTTTTAGTTTTTTTTTTTAATCATAAAAGTAAATACTTTTATTTTTAAATAACATATTGTGGAACATTTTTTTATTATTTTTAACAACCCTGATTAGTGCCCCGAAAAAGGGGGCACTAGTGCCCCGAAATTCTATATATAGCAAAAAAAAAAAAAAAAAGAGGAAATTAGGGGCATTAGTGCTAAGGAAATTAGTGCTACAAATCATTTTTGTATTTTTAAATGCCTTCTATTTTCAATCATAATTAAACTATATGGTGTGAGGAAAATGAATATAAAAATCATGAAAAAAAATAATAAAGGGCATATAATTTTTTATAATTATTATAAAAATAAAGGACATATAAATTTTTTTTTTAAGATTCATGAAAAAATAAAGGGCATATAATTTTTTTATAAAAATAAAGGACATATAAAAATTTAAAAAAATTCACGAAAAATATATCTACTTTAGTTTCTTTTACACCATATAATTTAATTATGATTGAAAATAGGGTATTTAATTTTTTTATTACAAATCCACAAAATGTTATTTAAAAATAAAGGCATTTGATTTTATGATAAAAAAAATGTTTAAAAAAAATTCTGTTACGAAAAATTTATAATTTTAAAATAGAAAGAATTATAAAAAACCATATGCATCATTCACAAGTGTCACTTTAATGATTTGTTACTAGAGAATTTTTCTTACTCTTCACAACAATCACATATATCAATTCAGTTTAGGTGCAATGTTAAAACCTTAACGTAGCTTTTGAATCTTAGATTTGGAGAGAAATTTAGGGACAAAACAAAAGTGAATGAAAATTGTGAATGAAATACAAATTATTACTTTTTTATTTTATATTTTATATTTTACAATCTATGTATTGTTTTCACAAATTTCTTGCTTTGACCAATGTTAGTTGGGGAGTTTTTACCGAACATTAGTGTTTTTATTTTTGTAGGCCTGCGTTCATATGGGAAAATTATACAATATTTTCAGAGTACTATATGTTCGTACTCTCTAATCAATCATTATTTATTATGCTCCTCATGTTTCTCAATTACTCAACATAATACTCCCACCTACCCACCTTCTCTATCAATCACAATATTATGGAATATCATGTGTCCCCTTATATCATCATTCATTATGTCCCCTTATATTTCTTAATCATCCAATACAATATCACACCTACCTACTTTCTCCACCAATTACCGAATAACTACCCATTCATATGAGTGTTTGATAAAAAAATTTATTACAACTCTTTGAATCTTTATCTAGCATTTTTCCTGTACTTTCATAACCATAAAAATGCTATTATAGAGTCAAATGTTAAAGTCTTTCTTTTACAGTATCTGTCTTTTTTTTTTTTTTTTTTTTTGGATATATTATATCATTGTAGATCAAAAAAAATTTTAAGAAAAAAAAAAAAAAGGTCTTGCTACTTGCACCATAATAAAATATGCATTAATATTCCAAAAGGGAAATAGGTTGGCCAAAACCCACTTACAGTACTATCACCATAATAAAAATAAGCATTAATATTCAACCAACCTAATGTACTACAATCATCCACAAAAGACTAATCTCCTACCTGGACCAACTTAAGTAACCAAGCAAATACCAAACAACATAGAGTCTTCGAAGAAAGGAATCAGACACACGTGCTGCACCAAAAAGTGCAACATATATCTGTATTAGTTAATTAATTATTATTTATTATATATTTTTATATTTTCAATCACTCAATATAATATTTTATATGCCTTATTTTTTTCATCAATTATTGAATAATTACCGATCCCTGAATATTTGATAAAAAAATTATTGCAACTCTTTGAATATGTAGCTAGCATTTTTCCTCCAATTTCATAACTATAAAAATACTATTATAGAGTCTAATGTTAAAGTCTTTCTTTCAATCTCTGTTTTTTGTAGCAAGAAACTTCGGCCCTGTTTAGTTGCGATTTGTAATCAATTTTTTACGCGTATTTTTTAGTATGATGTTTGATTATGCGTTTGAAATTAATTTTCACGAGCTCTGCAGAGAGCTCTGTGCATCAGCCTGTGCATCAGCCGTTGTTTGGTAAATATTTTGCAAATGGGGACTACCACCCGGTCGTCCCTATGGACTACCACCCGGACGTCCGGATGTCCTCTGCTGTCCAGAATTTTTTTTTTTTTTTTGCAATTGACTTATATAATTGGGAAAAATATTTTTTGAAAATTTTTAAATTTTTTATGTGCTTTAAAATAATTTTGAATTGTATGTTTAGTTATGAGTTGTAAATTTTTGTATCACATATCAAATGTCACATCAATAATTTCCTACTCAAATCAAACCTCTTTTCTAAAACTATTTTCAAAATTCTTTACCAAACAAATTTTCTACACTCAAATCATAATTTTAAAACACACAAGCTCAAAATATAATTCATACTCTCAAATCACATTTACAAAATACAACCAAACGCAACCTTTATTGTTACCTGTACTTTGCTCTCCCTATAAATCACAACCTTAAGCTCCACCAATTAATCCACCCCAACAAATATTCTCTCTCTCTCTCTCTCTCTCTCTCTCTCTCATATACATTTTTGTATCATATATTAATGGGTATCTGTGCTTCTTCCCAAACCACAATGGGTGGTGGTGGCGCTATGAACCGGCAACCGTCGACCGCCGTGATAATCAACTTCGATGGGAGGCTCCAAGAATTCCGGCAACCAATCACGGCAGGCTCAATCCTCAACCACCACCCAAATTGCTTCCTCTGCAGCTCAGAAACCATGTTTGTGGGCTCTCATCCTCCCCAAATTCCACACCATGAACAACTCCAACTGGGTCAAATCTACTTCCTTATACCAATCTCCATGTCACAGTCATCACTCTCTCTGCAAGACTTATGTTGTCTAGCCATCAAGGCCAGTTCAGGGCTCAATAACAACAATTCATTCATGGTCATGGGGCATGAAACAACAACAACAAATTTATTATCAAACTCATCATTATCATCTCCACTATTTTTGGACAAGTCCTCTAGGGTTGGAGGGGCTCAGGGGTGTCGTAAGATTTCGGCTGGCTTTGATGTGGTTGGGGTGAATTCTATTGAAGATACTGAGCTAAAGCAGAATAGCAGTTCAAGGCTAAAACAGAATAGTTCAAGGCTGAAACAGAATAGCAGTTCAACTGCTTCAACTAATTCTGTTAGATCCAATTCTGCACTTGATTCTGTTATATCAGCTGCATCAAGAAGCTTCCCGAAGTCACTGCCACCTCAGCTATATAGTTGTAACTGTCATTCTGTTGTAACAACTTAAAGCTTTCCATATCAGTCCATATATTAGTATTGTAACTCATCAACAAATGTAATGAAAAAAAGATAATAAAAAAACTCTTTAGTTTTTCAATTCTTCATGGTATCAGAGCTTCTCTCTCTTACGAGTTGATTCATGGCTCCTTCACCTTCTTTATCTTCTCTCATGTCTTCAACCTCACTTCCACCAAATCTTTCATTACTGATTTCCAACCTTTCTTCGTTTATCACTATCAAGCTTGATGCATCAAACTTTCTAATATGGAAAAATCAAGTGCAGAACATTCTTATTGCCACTAGTCTTCTTGGCTTTGTTGATGGGACTATATCATGTCCACAAATGACAATGACAGATTCTTCTGGTTCAGAAAAAGACAATCCTGACTATCTGCAGTGGAAAATTATTGATGCACACCTGCTCAGTTGCATTACTGCAACTTTGTCGCCTGAAATCTATTCCTCTGTTCTTCATCTTCATAGTTGTACTGAGATCTGGACTGCCTTACATAAGCGATTCACTTCGCTTTCTCGATCACATGTTCATCAGTTGAAGAACAAATTAAACAACATTTCTAAGAAAACAGATTCCATGGAGAATTATCTCTCCAAGATCAAAGCCTTGGTTAGTCAGTTGGCTCTCGTTTCTTCATTTATAGATGATGAAGATCTTGTTTTGCTTACTTTGAATGGACTTCCTGATGAATATGATGCCTTCAAAACTACCATTCGAGCCAGAGCAGAGTCTATTTCAATGGAAGAATTGACTGCTCTTATTCTTTCTGAATCTGTTCATCTTGAATCCAAAATTCAAAAAATTTCTGCTGAACCGACTATGGCTTTCTCTTCAGTTCGAGGTCGAGGTCGTTCTTCTGGCTTCAAAGGTTACTCTTACAGAGGCAATCGAGGTGGTCCTTCTTACAGAGGTACTCCTCGAAGTGGTGGTAGATCTGGATCTAATTTCACCACCAACTCTGGTTTTTCACGGAATTTTCATGATCAAGGAGGTTACTCTCGCAGCAGAGGCAGATCTATAACCTGTCAGATTTGTGGAGGTTCTGGTCACTCTGCATTGATTTATTTGGTATCGGATGGATCCTCAATATCACTCTTCTTCTAATTCTCAACATCATACGAATCAAGTTCGAGCATTTGTTGCTACTTCTCCTTCAACGATTGCTTCTCCTCCTCCAACACCTTGGTACTTAGACTCTTGCTCTGAGATCACATCACACATGATCTACACAACCTCGATCGATCCACGGCCCTATCGAGTTGAGATCGAGATCACATGTAGGTAATGGTACTACGTTCCCATTCACAACTCTTGGTAAGGCGCTACCTACACCTCATTGTTCTTTTAGATTAAATCATGTTTTACATGCTCCTTCAATTTCTTCTAATCTTACGTGGGTTCACAAATTTACTAAGGACAATAATTGTCTTATCACCTTTGATGATTCTAAATTAAGTGATTGAGGACAAGGATTAGAGAACTCTTCATCGGGGTTCTAATACCAATGGCCTCTACCATTTTTATCCACCTTCTACATCTGTCTTTTCTTTGATTCATACATTCATAATTCTTACTTTACCACATCACATACACCTGTTTCTTCCTCTGTTTGGCATAATAGATTAGGCCATCCCTCCTTCATGAAGTATAATCATCTTAAACCATTGTTGCCTGTTTCTCAGAATAATGTTTCACAGAATAACATGGCATCTTGTACTGATTGTTGTATAGCCAAAAGTCATAGACTTCCATTTCAATTGTCTAATACTACTGTCAATGCCCCTCTCTCACTTATCCATAGTGATGTATGGGGGCCATATTCTTCTACATCTGGATATAAATACTACTTACTTTTTGTGGATGATTTTAGTCGATTTACTTGGCTTTTTCCATTATCTTATAAAAGTGAAGTGTGTGATAAGTTCATGGAGTTCAAAACTTATATTGAAAAACAATTTCATACTTCATTACAAATTCTAAGAACTGATGGCGGATCTGAATATTTTACTAATAAAATGAACTCTTTCTTGCGTACCCAAGGGATTATTCACCAACATTCTTGTCCTTACACTCCCTCTCAGAATGATACGGCTGAGAGGAAACATCGGCATATCATCAAAGCGCCTTTGCTCTTCTTCATCACTCATCTGTCCCATTACAATACTGGTTTGATGCTGTTGCTATTTCTACTTTTCTTATTAACAGACTTCCCTCTTCAAAGCTTGGCCATAAATCTCCTTTTGAAAAGCTTTTTCACTCCACTCCAGACTACTCCTATTTTCGCGTATTTGGTTGTCAATGTTTCCCTTGGCTTAAGCCCTATCAGCCCCTCAAGTTACATCCTAAATCTGTCTCTTGTGTTTTTCTGGGGTATCATCCTTTTGCTAAAGGTTATCGCTGTCTTGATCCACTCACCGGTCGAGTCTATCTGTCTCGACATGTGGTCTTTAATGAGGATGTGTTTCCTTTTGCTCATTTACAGTCTTCTTCAATCTCTTCCACCTTACCTACCTTACCTACTATTCAATCTTTTTTCTGGCCTTCCTTTTCTTCTTCTGTTGCTTCTCAGTCCTTATCTAGTCCAAGTTCTCCTAGTCCAGTATCTTCTCCTACTTCTTCTTTACCACCTACTACAGTTCCTATTCAGTCCATTTCTATTGAGTTACCTCCTCTACCTTCTTCTCATTCTAATCAGCATCCTATGATTACCCGCTCCAAATCTGCTACTCCTCATCACTGTTTCTCTACTTCCTCTGCTAATTCTGCATCTGCCACTGCCACTGCAACTGATAAATCTGCAACAAATTCCTCTGTTAATTCTGCATCTGCCACTGTCACTGCAACTGATAAATCTGCCACAAATTCCTACACTCAGTCTGAACCTCCCTCTTACAAAGAAGCATTGATGTCTCCTGTTTGGCATCAAGCTATGCTTGATGAATTTTCTGCTCTTCAGCAACAACATACTTGGTCTTTGGTGTCTCTTCCCTCTATGAGCGCTATCGGTACGTAAATGGATTTTCAAGGTGAAACGAAATTCTGATGGCACTATTGCGAGGTATAAGGCCCGCTTGGTTGCTAAAGGGTACCTGCAGCAAGAGGGTATCGATTTTCATGAGACTTTCAGTCCCGTGGCTAAGCAACCCACTATTCGCATCTTACTTTGTCTTGCCCTTCACCATTGGTGGGCTCTTAAACAATTAGACATTTCCAATGCATTCCTTCATGGTCATCTTGAAGAGGAAGTCTTCATGCTTCAGCCTCCAGGTTTTGAGGACTCTTCCTTTCCTACTCACGTGTGCAAACTTCACAAATCTTTATATGGATTGAAACAGGCACCCCGAGCATGGTTTTCCACATTTTCTCAATACTTGATATCTCAAGGCTTTACTAATAGTAAGAGTGACTCTTCTTTATTTATTGAAAGCGCTACCTCGATCCTTATCTGTTGGTTTATGTGGATGACATCTTAATCACTGGTGATAGTTCTTCACACATTCAATCTCTCATTACCCAGATGCACAATGTGTTCTCTATGAAGGAATTGGGTGATATTGCTTATTTTCTTGGTATTTCGGTTAAGCCTACCAGCTCCGGCTATCTTCTATCACAGTCTCAATATGCCAAAGATATTCTTCTTAAAGCTGGTTTGTCCACGTGTAAACCCTGTCCGTCACCTATTTCTGTCAAACCGAGTGTTCCTCCAAATGCTACTTTACCATTTTCTGATCCTATTCTTTATCGAAGTATTGTTGGTGCTCTCCAATATCTCACCATTACAAGACCAGATCTCTCTCTATCTGTTAACCAAGCTTGTCAACATATGCATGCCCCTACTGTTGAACATTTTGCTGCAGTCAAGAGAATTCTTCGATATGTTCAAGGCACTCTCACTCATGGTTTGTCTTTCTCTTCCAGTATGTTTGATGTTCATGGGTATTCTGATTCCAATTGGGCAGGTGATGTTCATGATAGAAAATCCACGTCTGGTTACTGTGTCTTCTTGGGTTCCAATTTGGTTTCTTGGTCTGCCAAGAAACAGGCCACAGTGTCTCGCTCATCAACTGAAGCTGAATATAGAGCATTAGCCAATGCTGCTGCTGAGTTAAGTTGGATTTCCATGATGCTTACTGAAATGGGTATTACTTCTCCTACTATCCCCATCCTCTGGTGTGATAATCTCTCTACAATAGCTCTGGCTTCCAATCCTGTCTTCCACACCTGTTCAAAGCATATCGAAATCGACTGTCATTTCATTCGAGATAAGGTTCTAGCCAAACAATTTCAGTTGAAATACATTCCAACAATTGATCAGCTTGCCGATCTGTTTACGAAACCTTTAAGTGTCTCTCGTTTTCACTATCTCAAATCCAAGCTCATGGTTCTTGATCGCCCCATCAGCTTGCCCGGGAATATTGAAGATACTGAGCTAAAGCAGAATAGCAGTTCAAGGCTAAAACAGAATAGTTCAAGGCTGAAACAGAATAGCAGTTCAACTGCTTCAACTAATTCTATTAGATCCAATTCTGCACCTGATTCTGTTATATCAGCTGCATCAAGAAGCTTCCCGAAGTCACTGCCACCTCAGCTATATAGTTGTAACTGTCATTCTGTTGTAACAACTTAAAGCTTTCCATATCAGTCCATATATTAGTATTGTAACTCATCAACAAATGTAATGAAAAAAAGATAATAAAAAAAACTCTTTAGTTTTTCAATTCTTTAAATTCTCAGGTGGCGGCGGCCCGTGGCGGCCGGAGAGTTGAGTTCTATGATGAACAATGTTGAATGGAACAACCGAAATTGTGGTGGTGGTCCATTCTTGTATCATTTCATTTATGTGTTTGGTGGTTTGAGTTTTTATTTGGGAGAATATAGAAAAAGTAGAGGGTAGAAAAAATAATTTTAAAATGATAGATATTATAAGTTTTTTTAATATAAATTTATGGATTAATTACTTGTATTTTCATCATTTTAAAATTATTTTGTTTTCGCTTCATTTTTTTTATTTTAAATTGTCCCTTTTATCTTCATAATTCCATTCCTTATTTTAATTTAATTTGAATCAAATTAATTCAATGTTATAGGGACGAGGTTAATAAAATAAATATATAATCATGAATGTAAGACTGTAAATGAGACAAGTTGAATGAAATAATAGATTGTTTAAATTTATAAATTTAAAAAAATTAATAATTTGTATTAAAGTTTGACTTATTTACCTATCAAATCAAACCAAACTTAAATAATTTTTATTTTTAAGTTCATCGAGCTGAGTATTTGATCATCCAAGATTAGTTTGAAAAATTAACAAACTTTAAAATATATTTAAGTTTGATTTGTTTACGCAATGAATCGGTCTCGAATAAGTTTTCACTACAACAAAAACATACTTTAGTGATACTACACTAGTGACATATTTTTAGGAAATGCCACAAAAAATGATATTTAATGGCACGTTTTTGAAAAATGCCATAAAACGACAAACATAAAAGGCTCTAGTGACATTTCAATGAACAAGTATCACAAAATTACAACAAAAACATACTTTAGTGGCACTACACTAGTGGCATATTTTTAGAAAATGACACAAAAATGATATTTAGTGGTACGTTTGTTAAAAATGCCACAAATCGACAAACATAGAAGGCTTTAGTGACATTTCAATGAACAAGTGTCATAAAACTATAACAAAAACACACTTTAGTGACACTATACTAGTGGCATGTTTTCAGAAAATGCCACAAAAATAATATTTGATAACACATTTAGATAAATGCCACAAAGCCACAAACATATAAGGCTCTAGTGGCATTTCAATAAAGAAAAGTCACATCAATTTTATGACATTTTATAACATAATGACACACAAAATTATGTTAAGTGATATTTACCAACAGATGTCACTAAACTTTAATAGCAATGGCATTTTTTAAAAAATGTCAGGACACTAGGTAGGTGCAAATTACTTTTTATGGCACTTAGGTGAAAAGTTTCATAAACAAATATTTTATAGCATTTTGAGAAATGTCACTAAGTCAAAAACTTTCCAAGCTTATAATGGCATTTTTGAAAAAACAAAAAATGACAATATATTTTTAAAATTTTTACAATGTAGTAAATGATTAAAAATAAATAAATTAAACTCAATATACACTACAGGAAAAAGCATATTCGGCGACTAAATTCCCTGACCAAAAAAAATTTGGTCACTGAAGTATAGCTTTCAACAACCAAAACAGTATTAGTAGCCAAAAGTAAAGCTTTTTGGCGACTAAACAATTTTAGTAGCAAAAAGTCTATAATTGGCGACCAAAACTAAATTTGGTCGCTGATTATATGGGTTTTAGTGACAAAAAAATTTTAGTAGCCCAAAGTAAAGCTTTTTAGCGACTAAAAAAATTTTAGTAGCCAAAAGTCTATAATTGGCGACTAAAAAATAAGTTTAGTCGTCAAAAGTGGTTATTTTTAGCGCGGGAAAACTAAAATCCTAAGGCGGGAATTAAATTTTTTGGCAACCAAAATTTTGGTAGCTGAAAGTGCATCTTCGGTGACCAAATTCGATTTCGGTCGGCAAAAGTTAAGTTTTTTAGCAACTAAAAAATAATTAGTAGCCAAAAGTATAGAATTGGCGACCAAAAAATATTTTTAATCGCCAAAAGTGGTCGTTTTTTATTTTACTAGTAAATAGTTTATTTTACATAAATTATGTTCAATAAAATAATTATGTTTATACATATACTTTTATATTAGTATAGATATATGTACTATATAAATAATATATGTTGCATATATAATCATATGGTGCTATAGAGGTGTAGTGGGAAGAGTGTGGTGTATAAGGTTTATGGTGCGGGAGATTGGCGATTCGAGTCTCTGCAAGAGCAGATCAAATTGTTCTACAACGAATTATCGTCACGAATGGCACTTGATAGCGTCACGAATAGTGCCTACCATGACATTAAAGTGTCACTGAACGGTTTTAGTCTTGATGGTGTAATGATACTTATAAGTGTCACTAACTCTTTTTTTAATGGCGCTTGATAGTGCCACAAATAATATCTACTATGACATTAAAATGTCATTGAAAGTTTTTAGCCATGATGGTGCAGTGGCACTTGCAAGTATCTACCGTGGCACTCGTATCTACCGTGGCACCGATAGAAGTGACACTTGTTCAAAATGCCACAAGACTAAAAAATGTCATTAGAAGAATAGTTTTGTGGCACTTTCAAATGTCACTAAACTAAGAAAATGTTGTAGTGTTTTAACAAGTCAAACACAAATTGAGCTCAAATAATTAAGATCATTTTATAAGTTTACGTACAATATGTGTTTTGTTTCATTTAAACCATAAAATTTGTATTTCATCAATTTTGTCCCTATCTACCATTAAACGCAGACTATAGGCACTATGGTCATTTGTTTTCAGAGGTAAGTTGGATAGGATTATTAGTGAGAGAATTGCTAGTAAGGAGACTAAGAAAAATTATATTTATTTGATAATCAATGGACTAGCAATAGTTCTTATTTATTTTGAGAGATAAGAGTAGAATTAATCATGTAAAATTTCACAAATACTATTTACTACATTATCATCAAATTTGAGATTATAACAACTAGCAAAAATTTCTGCAGAGTTAAAGAATAAGTGGTCATACATTGCATGGTTAATTTATTATATTATATTAGAGAGAGAGATCCTGAGAGAAGAGTTGGTGATTTTTTTTACTAATAAACAATAAATTGTTGATCTTCTTCTAGTTCTTCATCATTATTTTCTTCTTATTATTATTAGAGCAATGCTACATACCACTAATTTATCATCACTAACTCCACCACTAGTGAGGTGGCAATTGAAAAAAATAAAAGAAAAACAAAACTCAAGGCACAAAATACATGTGGCAGTAGGTGAGACCCACTGCCACATCATTAGAGCCACCACTAATTAGTGGTCTAAAGCATTTTTGTTATTATTATTATTATTCTTCTTCTACGGCGTGCGATATGTTGTGAACAAGATCTGCTACCGGTTGCTCATAAACGTGTCAATCGAAAAAAAAAAAAAAGAAGACCATTTACAAATCACAAATCACAGAAAAATTGGGGGGAAATTGGGGTAAAAAAACACACAGATCAAAATCTATTCACAAATATTAAGAGAAAAAATCTCAAATAAATTGATAGTAATACACATTTTTATTAATCAATTTAAGTTCCAAAAAATAATAAGTGATAATTTTAGGATGGTATACATTTTTTTGGTTATTGTTCAACTTAAAGCCAACTTTATGGTTTGTGATTTCGTATGGAAAATGGATTGATTTTTTAGTTTTTTGATTTTTTTAATCACAACTAAGAAGTCTTGTTTAGGTTAGGTTTTTTAATTTTTTATTTTTATGTTTGTGAGAGAAATATTGAAATAATTATAATTTAGATGTGATATTTTTGTCTTATTCACTTTTTAGTCTATTTCATTAAAATATTTGTTCTTATATTTTGTTAATTAAAAAAATAATAAAAAATATATTATAAATGAAATTATCATTTATTATTATAAGGTAATGAAAAAATTACTCATAAGTCCCATATTAAAAAATATTACTCCATCTAATCCTGAATGTTTTTTTATAAACCATTTAGTCCTTTTTTTTACATCACAACATCATCATCAAAACATCATCAAATATCATTATCAAAACAACATCAAACATCACAACATCATCATCAAATAACATCAAACATCATCATCAAACAACATTAACAGAACTCTGATCAGATCGATGAGAGAGAAGTAGAGAATTCGGCGATTGAGACTCTGGAATAAACCAAATGCAAGCTTCTTTGTTGTAGATTTTGGCTTCTTCAAAGACGATTTCAGAGCATTTTCGATCAGGGTTTTGAACAATTTCTCTTGCCCAGGTTGAACTAGAAGTAAAACAATTCCTAGCGTGAAACCCTTTTTCTCAAAAATCTGTATCTTCTTGCAACAAATCGGCGCTATCCAAGGCACCGGACATGGATGCCGAAGAAATTGCAGAGTTACAAGCAAATGTAAGCTTAAAAACAGAGCCTCTCTCCCCTAAAATCAAATCCGACCATCCTCAATCTTTCCTTTCCCAACTCTTCCCCCAAATCCCCCACTTTCTCTCTCTCCCTCAATCCCTCCATTTTCTTTTCCATTCTCTCTCCCACCACCTCCACTATCATCATCATTATCAACTACTTTCTGGGTTTCAATTTTGAATGACCCAAATCAACACACAACCCCCCAAAAATGATGATTTGGAGTAAGTTGGTGTTGGTGTTGGGTTTTGTATGAGTAAGTTGGTGTTGGTGTTGATGGTGATATGTTGATGTTGTTTTTATGGTGATGTTTGATGTTGTTTTTATGATGTTGTTTAATCGTTATTCTAATGTTTGATGTGTTTTGAATCAGATCTGGGTTTTGATCTAGATATTTTTAATGTTATGATGATGTTTGATCAAAAAAATTGTTAGGATGATGTTTGATCAGAAAAAATTGTTTAATCATTATTTTTTATGTTTGATGTTATTTTAATCGTTATTTTGATGTTTAATCGTTATTTAAAAAATTGTTTAATAATTATTTTGATGTTTAATCGTTATTTAAAAAATTATTTAATCGTTATTTTTGATGTTGTTTTGATGATGATGTTGTGATGTTTGATGTTTGATCTTTGATGAATAATCCTGACGTTGCTAATGTTTGATGTTGGATGAATAATTCTAACGTTGCTAATGTTTTCACCGACATTATACGAATAATCCTGACGTTGCTAATGTTTGATAGTTGATGAATAATGTTTGATGTTTGAAAAGAAGAGAAATCTAAAAAATACCTATAGTAAGCTTTTTGGGAAATAGGACCTATTAGTCTAACAAAAAACTTTCAGGACTAAATGGGTTAACATTTTCAAATTTAGGATTTATTAGTGTTTTGCCCTAAGGTAATAATCATTCCATAAAATAGCCTAATGAGTGAAGTTTGAATTTGTTAAAATTAAAAATCTCAACTTCACAGTAAAATTGACCCATTATCGGACTAATTTGGATTTATTTTGCAAATTTAAACCGTTCATTTGATACAACTAACTAAGAAAATTATTTATGCAAAACATTAAATTGATCCAATATTGATTGTCATATTATTAAATCATTTTTATTTATTGTCAACGATCCAATATCTACATGTTTTTAATAATAGACCGTTCGTTTGTTATAATATATATGTAATTTAATCATGTCATTACTTATGCTTGAACAAATATTTTGCATGCTGTACAAAGCCCGCGAGGGACCTCGCTACAGTTCGGACTCGATTTTGTCGCGGTTCCAAATCTTGAACCAAAGAGTCCAAATCCGGCAAATCGTTTTTGAGAAAAACAGATTTTTTTGAAAGAAGTGCCAAACATGGACTGCTTTGCCAAATAACAGAGTCGCTACCTAAATATTTTAAAATGGGAAATTTAGGAAACCCTGACTCGGTGCCAAAAGGCCACGTATCCGTCATCACCAAAGTTGGTTCGGGAACTTGGTTACGATTGGGGAAGGTCACATTGTGGGCACCCACTTTCGCCCGCCAGTCAAAGACCGCCTACTAACCATGATATCTGTTTTGAAAACTTTGTGAGTTCTTATTGCGGGTATTAGGCTAGGTTACTATGTGATCGCCTGACATACAAGTATAAATGAATCGCTGAATTGGGCCCAACATCTCATGTTTGTTTGTTTGAAAATGGTTTGATGATGCTACCCGCAAGTAGACTAAGACGCGGATTTGCCACCCTCAGGTGGGCTTTAAGAAAACAATGATTTTGCCATTATCTAGTGGGCTTAAAACAAGCATTTGATGAATTATTCCAATTCAGATAACTCAACCTCCACCCACAGGCATTCAAGGCAGTTATATCACATAGGCAGTTAGCCTCATGGTAAGTATGCAATCATGGCAACACTCACACGCATGCAAGGATGCTAAAGCATAAAACTCACTGAGTACTCCAAGCCAAAACAGAAAACCGATTAGAAATCATGCATGATCCTAAATGTACAGAAATGCCTAATGCAACACATGCAAAAATGCAACTATAGCAGGCTCGGCTATTCTAAACATGGCATGTGAAATGCAACAACTAACATGTATTCAATTTGGAATTGAAATACAGATGCAGTTTATATGATCTTGTAAGGCAGTGCGTGCAAAAACAGATGAATGATGCAAACATGCAGTCATACTGTATGCTAATTGAAATATGCCCTATATCTAACCATCGTAAGCAGGTAAATAAAAGGGAAGAAAGACGTGGGATTGGAAGACATACATCACACTCACACACCCTTATTACAATTATGCCCTCGCGCAGAGGGTCCGAATAAATAATACAGTCCGAAATGAAAGAATAGTACAGTCCGAAATAATAATTATACAAATTCCTAATTAATTATCAGATTAACTAAGAAAGCTGTAAACTGGCATGCAAGCCAGGGGGCTGCCTTGACTCCGCTCTGAATAATGAAATGATGCATGTTGAAATTTGCCTTGGAAATCCTTTGGGGCCCAATTAGCCTCTGTTTGAAGTGTTTCTCGAAATCGTGCGGACTCAAAAGTTCTTTGATTCTTCATTTTTTTGCAATAGAGAGCAGGAAAGGGCATAGCAATGTATTTCACAAATATATGCATGCCTCGATCCTCGTGCCACCAATCGCATATCGATGCATGATGGTAGAGTCGGATTGCACAACTCAATATGGGGTGAATGCAGATGAATGCTACAACAAAAACCTAACTCCATCATAGGTAATCCGGAGCGTCGGTGACTTGGGAATTGAGACCCGTTCCGTTACTCGGAACGTGCCTCGTTTCCCGTGCCCGGGCTAACTCCTATTCCGAACACGATGTAATATGCATGATATGCATGAATGCAATCTAAGATGCAACCTAGTACACAATGCAGATAAAAATGAGATGCCTCGACATGCGTGCATACGGGCACGCAAATCGAGGAAATGTATGAATGCGATGCAAATAGGCACGAATGCGATCTAATATATAATTTAGCATGCACAATGCTATGAAAATGAGATGCCTCGAAATGCGTGCACGCGGGCATGCAAACCGAGGCAATGGCCCTAAGGCATAAAGTGGCATACACAATGCAATTGGACTTACACTAACATGAGTGGGCCTCAGCCACACTCACATAAGAGGCCGTCGGATGAAAATGAAGTGCCTCGAAATGCGTGCCAGCACGCATAAGCGAGGCAATGGCATCTGAATGCAATAGGACTAAAATGGCATATATAATGCAATATGGGCTTACACTAACATGAGAGAGCCTCAACCACACTCACATAGGAGGCCATGAGATGAACATGAAGTGCCTCGAAAGCAGCGTGCTGCAGGCACGCAAACCGAGGCAATGATATAAAGGCATAAAAATGCAAATTGGGCTTACACTAACATGAGAGGGCCTCAGCCGCACTCACATAAGATGCCGAGAGATGAAAATGAAGTGTCTCGAAATGCGTGCACACGGGCACACAAACTAAGGCAATGATATATAGGCATGAAAATACAAATTGGGCTTACACTAACATGAGAGGGCCTCAGCCACACTCACATAAGATGCCGAGAGATGAAAATGAAGTGCCTCGAAATGCGTGCTGCAGACGCATAAACCGAACAATGATATATAGGCATGAAAATACAAATTGGGCTTACACTAACATGAGAGGGCCTCACCACACTCACATAAAATTTAGAGAGATGAAAATGAAGTGCCTCGAAATCGTGCACTGCAGACGCAAATCGAAACAATGATATAGGCATGAAAATACAAATTGGGCTTACACTAACATGAGAGGGCCTCGGCCACACTCACATAAAAGGCTTGAGAGATGAAAACAAATTTGCCTCGAAATGCGGCGCCACGACCATAAGCAAGAGACAACGACATCTGAGGCATGAAATGGCATGCAAATGAAACGTGGCATATGGCATATGAAAAATGAAAATTTCAGTAGCTAAAATGATGCACAAATAGCCCCCGAATTATGACAAAATTACACCCGATGCCCGAAATGCAATGTTATGCACCCGAAACGGCCTACAGCCCTACTAAGCATGCACAATATGGACATAAAATGTAAAACAGTAGAAAGGAAGCCCCTAAACTAGAATTTTTCCAGTACAAATCATGGGTAAATAACAACCACAAGTATGGTAAAAATAGCTTGCAAAAATGGGGGAAAAGAGGAAAATTACAAAGCAGGTGGTATCTACAATGCTCAAACTGAAAAACACAGTTCTACAACATTAAAGAGGGGCTAAAAATATGCACATTTAGAAGAGATGACATCCCCCAATTCAGTATTTAAATAGGATAAACATAGCATGCAAAATAATGAGCCAACAAAGGCTATAACATGAGGTACCAAAAGCATGCATCAAACAACCTTGGACCCTTAACAAAACATGAAGAATGGGCCAAAATAAGACACTTTCTAAGCCTGATGAAGGCCGAAAACAGAAGCAAAGAAAGCCTAACAAAGCATGCAATTTTACGGAATCAAAGGTGGTATTACATGAAGTACCAAAAGCATGCACCAAATGGCCTAATACCCTTAATAAAACATTATGAGAAGGAAAAAAAAAGGCTCTTTCTAGGCCTGATGAAGGCTGGAAACAGAAGTTAAGCAAGCCTAACAAAGCATGCAAAAAAATGAACCAAATAGGGGGTATGACATGAAGTACCAAAAGAAATTACCAAATGGCCTAAGACCCTTAACAAAACATGAAGAATGGGCCAAAATAAGACACTTTCTAAGCCTGATGAAGGCCGGAAACAGAAGTTAAGAAAGCCTAACAAAGCATGCAAAATAACGGAAAATATGAGAGATTATGAAACAAGTGCATGATAGAGTTACCAAGCATGGTTGAGTCCTTCTTCAATGTTGAAGAGGGGCTCAAAATAAGCCTAAAATCAGTAGGGGTCGGAGCCCAAAACCACAAGAAAATAGGGTAGAAAAATGATACAAAAAGGTGCTAAAAAAGAGGGAAAAGGGACTCACCCTTGAAGACCACTTCTTTTGTTGCTTCTTGGACCAAATTTGTTGCTTCTTAGCCTCTGAAAAACCTTCCTTGCTGCTGGAAATGGTATGGTGATGGTGATGCTAGGTGTTGATGAACAAAATGGTGCCAAGACTTGGATGTTTGAAGCTTTTTAGAAGAGAGGAATGGAGGAGATGTATATGCAAGGCTCAAAGGATTTTTTTTTTCACGCTTAAACCAGCTGGTGGCCCTGGTTTTATGGCCAAGAAAGGGGTCAAGGAGGGCAAAGGGAGTGGAAAATACACCCAAGCATTCCCTCTAAAGATTTTTTTCCAAATCTAGATATTTTGCTCTAAAGATCTTTCCCCAAATCTAGATATTTTGAGGGCAACTAATGCATATCTGGAATACACTCAAAGAGAGGAATAGGGCCGGCCAACTCATAGGGGCAAAATCGTCATTTCACAAAAGGGGTGGCTGGCCAGCTAGATAAAAAAAACTGCCGAAAAGACCACTGGCTGGTGGGTTCTAAGGAAGTCCAAAAATGTCCATTCAAGTGTCCAAATTGAAGCCCCGGAAGTTAGCTTTCCAATTCCGCAAACCTTGCGTCAAAATTCCTCCTGTAGAAAAAGTTATGCCAGTTTCCGTAAAGCCGCGCAGATTCAGTCCAACCGGACTTCAACCAACCATATCTCCTCCCCCCGGATTTGGACTTAGGAGATTCTTGAGTGAAAAATGAAGCCCCGGAAATAAGATTTCCAACGATGGTGGCCTCATATTTTAATTCCTCTTGTGCAAAGAGTTACGCTTGTTTCGGTAAAGCCGCGCAGACTTTTCTCCTTCCCGGATTCATGCTGAACCACTTTTGACCAAGCAGATAACTGGTTGCTGAGACAATTGCTGGCCTCCCATCCTCCAGTGATCTTCCTGGTGCTAAAACAGAGGTACCTTCCAAAATTGAACAAAAATTAATGCAAAAGCAGCTCGGGGACCAAAAGCAGGTTAAGGTCCCGACCCAAAAATGGGCCGTGAGCACCGAAAGTGGCGTTCGGCCACGAAGTGGGCATCTAAGGCCCCAGTGTTCCTTGGAATGGTAAAACAGAGGTAGCCGCCTAAAATGAACAAAAACCGATGCAAAATGAAAGCTCGGGGACCAAACCGCGAGGTTCGGGGTCCCGAAAATTATTGAGCAGCAAAATGGCGTTCGCCACGGTGGCATCTGAGGCCAGTGTTCCTTATAATGATAAAACAGAGGCACTTGCCAAAAACGGAGAAATCGGAGATGGTTGGGCGGTCGAACCGAGGCACACGGCCTGACGGTCCCGAAAACCGGGAACCGGGCTCCGAAATGGGCAAAATAGCCTGCGGCCACGAAATATAGCTCACGGCCACTGGGAGATAGTCTACGGGACCACTCCCTACCCTCAGGAAAGAGAATAGAGAAAACCAGTCTGGTTGGCAAGAGACAAGGCCTGAAGAGAGTTCGAAGTCCGAGGCAAGGCGCCGCCGCGACTCTGAGGCTTCCGAGCGAGCACAGTATGCAACATCACCGAGCGCTCAATCGGTGACGTCTGAGTCTTAAGGTCGGTCAAAAATGAGGTGTCTACACATGCATATTTTTTTCAGCTTATTATATTAGATGAATGGTTTATAAAATTGACATAAATAAATATTAGTCTCACTCACATTTCACCAACTTCACTTATGAAATTAAGATATTCAACATTTATGAATCCAAACTCTAATGAATAACCCTTCATCTCATTCTACTAACCAAATAGAGTATTAATGGTGGGTTTTTGTTAAGGATGTAATTAACCACCTCCACTATCATAGAAAAGATTAAATATTATAAACATGTTTTGCTAGAGACTAAACTAACCTTTTCTCTAATTTCTTTTATTTTAAAATTATATACTTTTAGTAACAGAGCTTTTATTTAGTTTTTTTTTTTTAATCATAAAAGTAAATACTTTTATTTTTAAATTACATTTTGTGGAACTTTTATTTTTTTTATTTTTTTAAATGCCTTCTATTTTCAATCACAATTAAACTATGTGGTGTAAGGAAAATGAATATAAAAATCATGAAAAAAAATAAAGGGTATATAATTTTTTATAATTATTATAAAAATAAAGGACATATAAAAATTTTAAAAAAAGTCATGAAAAAATAAAGGGCATATAATTTTTTTATATTTTTTTATAAAAATAAAGGACATATAAAAATTTAAAAAAATTCACAAAAAATATATGTACTTTAGTTTCCTTTTACAAAATATAATTTAATTATGATTGAAAATAAAGGGTATTTAATTTTTTTATTAAAAATCCACAAAATTTTATTTAAAAATAAAGGCATTTAATTTTATGAAAAAAATGTTTAAAAAAAATTCTGTTACGAAAAATTTATAATTTTAAAATAGAAAGAATTAGAAAAACTATAATTTAGTCTCCAACAAAACATATTTGTTATCTTTTACTCTTTTCCATGATAGTAGAGGGTAGCCCTATTTAATGCATCATTCACAAGTGTCACTTTAATGATTTGTTACTTGAGAATTTTTCTTACCCTTCACAACAATCACATATATCAATTCAGTTTAGGTGCAATGTTAAAACCTTAACGTAGCTTTTGGATTTAGGAGAAATTTAGGAACAAAACAAAAGTGAATGAAAATTGTGAATGAAATACAAATGATTACTTTTTATTTTTTATTTTATATTTTACAATCTATGTATTTTTTTAGGAGACTTATTTATAAGTCTTTTTTAGAATAATTATGTTAAGTTAAGTCTGTGTAATTTTTATAGAGTCTCAAGTCCGATTTTCATAAGAATGTATTCCACAAGATCCTACATAAGCGTAGCGTGACATGACACTTACATAAGCGTAGCGTAGCGTGACATCTATATAAGCGTAATGTAGCGTGACACCAATATAAGCGTAGCGTGACACCTACATAAGCGTGGCGTAACGTGACACCTATATAAGCGTAATGTGACACTTACATAAGCGTAATGTAGCGTGGCGTGTCACGTTCGTTTCGCCAAATTTAATAAGTTTTTATTTTTTTATTTTGTTGGTTTTTGTTATCGTTTTGATTGATATTAGGACTTGTCATTGTTCTTGAAGCGTTGTGTTTTGGTTCTCAATGGACTTAGCATTTAGTTCGCCTAGGTTGAATGTTGGTCGATTTCTAGTAATAGGCACGGAACATTATGCTTTTTGCTAAAAAAAGGATGGTTGTGTTAGGTTTTTATGACATTTTGTTTTGTTTTGTTTTGTTTTTAATCTTGAATTAAAAGGAGATTCCCTATAGTGATCAGTCCCTGAAATTGAGGCTGCTGGGAGGATGGATTGAGTCTAACCTTGACATAACGTAACGTAAGTTTTTTAAATATTAATTTGATCTCTGATATTTTAAGGGAAAATTGAATGTTACCATAGATTATGGGTGTCACGTTACGTTTATGTAGGTGCCACGTTACGTTACGTTTATGTAGATATGTCACGTTACGTTTATATAGGTGTCACGTTACGTTTATGTAGGTGTCACATTACGTTACGTTTATGTAGATGTCACGTTACGTATAGGTGTCACGTTACGTTTATGTAGGTGTCACGTTATGTTACGTTTATATCAATTTCCTATATATGGTTTTACTTTTAGTTATGATATTAACAAATAATATTGAGGGTAAATGTGTCAACAAACTTTCCACAAGACTTATGGGAACATAGGATTTTTAATAGGACCATATGTAGCATAGGTCTCCCTAATAGGACTTATAAATAATTTTTCCATTTTTTTAACAAATTTCTTGCTTTGAGCAATGTTAGTTAGGGAGTTTTTACCCAACATTAGTGTTTTTATTTATGTAGACCTACGTCCATATGGAAAAATTATAGAATATTTTCGGAGTATTTTATGTTCGTACTTTCTAATCAATCATCATTTATTATGTCTCTCACGTTCTTCAATTACTCAACACAATACTTTCACCAACCTACCTTCTCTACCAATCACAATATTATGGAATATCACGTGTCCGTACTCTCTAACTAATCATAATTCATTATGTTCCTTCATATTTCTCAATCATCCAATACAATATCACACCTACCTACTTTCTCCACCAATTACTGAATAACTACCCATCCATATGAGTATTTGATAAAAAAAAATTATTACAACTCTTTGAATCTGTATTTGGCATTTTTCCTCTACTTTCATAACTATAAAAATGCTATTATAGAGTCAAATGTTAAAGTCTTTCTTTCACAGTATCTGTCTTTTTCTTTTTTTTCTTCTTTTTTTCTTTTTTTTTGGGGGGGTATATTATATCATTGTAGATCAAATTTTCTTTTAAGAAAAAAAAAAAAAAAGGTCTTGCTACTTGCACCATAATAAAATATGCATTAATATTCCAAAGGGAAACAGGTTGGCCAAAACCCACTTACAGTATTATCACCATAATAAAAATAAGCATTAATATTCAACCAAATTAATGTACTACAATCATCAACAAAGGACTAATCTCCTACCTGGACCAACTTAAGTAACCAAGCAAATACCAAACAACATTGGAGTCTTGGAAGAAAGGAATCAGCCACTTCCAGCACCAAAAGTGCAACATATATCCGTATTCGTTAATTAATTATTATTTATTATGTACTTTTATATTTTCAATCACTCAATATAATATTTTATATACCTACTTTCTTCACCAATTATTGAATAATTACCCATCCATGAATATTTGATAAAAAAATTATTACAACTCTTTGAATCTGTAGCTAGCATTTTTCCTCCACTTTCATAACTATAAAAATACTACTATAGAGTCTAATGTTAAAGTCTTTCTTTCAGTCTCTGTTTTTTGTAGCAAGAAATTTCATTGTTACCCGTACTTTGCTCTCCCTATAAATCACAAACTTAAGCTCCACCAATTAATCCACCCCAACAAATACTCTCTCTCTCTCTCTCTCTCTCTCTCTCTCTCTCTCTCTCTCTCTCTCATATACATTTCTGTATATTGATGGGTATCTGTGCTTCTTCCCAAACCACAATGGGTGGTGGTGGTGCTATGAACTGGCCACCGTCGACTGCCATGATAATCAACTTTGATGGGAGGCTCCAAGAATTCGGGCAACCAATCACGGCAGGCTCAATCCTCAACCACCACCCAAATTGCTTCCTCTGCAGCTCAGAAACCATGTTCGTGGGCTCTCATCCTCCCCAAATTCCACACCATGAACAACTCCAACTGGGTCAAATCTACTTCCTCATGCCAATCTCCATGTCACAGTCATTACTCTCTCTGCAAGACTTATGCTGTCTAGCCATCAAGGCCAGTTCAGGGCTCAATAACAACAATTCATTCATGGTCATGGGGCATGAAACAACGACAACAAATTTATTATCAAACTCATCATTATCATCTCCGCTATTTTTGGACACGTCCTCTAGGGCTGGAGGGGCTCAGGGGTGTCGTAAGATTCCGGCTGGCTTTGATGTGGTTGTGGTGAATTCTCAGGTGGCGGCGGCGCGTGGCGGTCCTAGAGTTGAGTTCTATGATGAACAATGTTGAGTGGGACAACCGAAACGGGTGGTGGTGGTCCATTCTTGTATCAATTCATTTATGTGTTTGGTGGTTTAAGTTTTTATTTGGGAGAGTATGAAAAAAGTTGAGGGTAGAAAAAATAATTTTAAAATGATGATATTATAAGTTTTTTATTTTATTATATATATATATATATATATTTATGCGTCAGTTACTTGTATTTTCATAATTTTAAAATTATTTTGTTTCCACTTCATTTTTTTTTTTTTTTTGGTGTTAAATTCTCCTTTTTTGTTTTCAGAATTCCATCCCTTTTTTTTTATAATTTAATTTGAATCAAATTAATTCAGTGTTATAGGGACGAGGTTAATAAAATAAATATATAATCATGAATGTAAGATTATAAATGAGACGAGTTGAATAAAGTAATAGACTGTTTAAATTTATAAATTTAAAAAAATTAATAATTTGTATTGAAATTTGATTTACGTACCTTTCAAATCAAACCGAACTTATAATTTTTATTTTTAAGTTCATTGAACGGGGTATTTGATCATCCAAGATTAGTTTGAAAAATTAACAAACTCTAAAATATATTTGTAAATCAAGTATAACGCAGCGGATAAAAATTTCAGATCATATCTTAGGTGATAGAACTTGAAGCGAAAAATCTTGTGGGTAAATCACGTGCTTCAAAAATGCGAACAATGAACACCCAACAATGGAGTGATACCATAATATGAGTATCACCTACACAAGTCACAGTGTAAAAAGCTTGATCGTTATTTTAATGGGAGAGAGTCAGTATGAGAAAAATCATTCGTTATTTGATTCATCCCATATCCCATATAACGTATTAGACATATAAGCTAAGTATATCATCTATCCATATCAGTTGATATGATAGATATAAATATCAAGAGTGAGTTATCCAAATAGGTTTTGAATTCAAATTCAAACTTTTATGGATAAGATTCAAAAAGGTCATGGGTCATGCCACATGCCACATGGGCGCCAAATTTCTAACATCTCTCACTCACACATGAGTTGGCATGACATTGCCACATCTCTATCTCAATCTCCCCCAAAAAAATGAACAATCTTATACTAGCCAATGAACCGTGCGACCGCTGAGAATACCTACATGTGGAAGCTCTATACTAGAAACTTAATATGAGTCAGCATAGAGACATCAATCTAAAATGAACAGAAATAGTGTCTTATGTACCCAGACCCATCGAGCTACATCGCTCCAAAAACATCTCTAATCCCTCAAAGAGCATGTTTGACCCTCCTAGGTCCCACATTATATTCACACCCAATCAGCATCCCATAGAGAGCTATGTGAGTTGTCGACAGTGAATATAGAGCTGAGATGTAGAACTAGATGATATTCCCTTCACCTTCATATCATTTAATTCGAAATTGACAGCTTTTCTAGTAATGTCCCTTAAAATCGAATCATACATGACTGCAGGCAACATACCGAAGTAGCTAAACATCAACTCCTCATCTTATGACATAGTCAAAGGTCACAAATGGCACAAAGTGAAGTCATTTAGGAAAAAAATGACTTTTAGGACTCACACGGTGAATAAGCAAGGATCCATTCTCTCACATCGCTAACGGGTCGATAAGCACATGCAGTACGAATGCATGTTATAGTGGAGTAACTCTTCCAAAGAGTGATGTTAAACTTACACACTATATAGATTTAGTCTAGTCGCTCTTAAGCACACAAGTCGCTTCGTAGCGTCTAACTTGAATTCTCTATTTGCTCGCCTCTCAGACATCAAATAAGATCTCGTATCTAGCTATCCATCACAGGCACATCATGGAAAAGTGGGTACTCTCATATCCATGGTCGGTTTCTAACATGACTTCATCTTGGCTCCAACCAAGGCGACATAGCTAGTGGATAATTTTAGCTTCTCTATTGGCTCCAAATACAATAAGCCACTAGTCTCATCCTTGCTCGCTACCTAGCGCTAAGAACGATTGCTTATGTGAGTGAGCCAATCTTGCCTGCTGACATCAATTTATTTATTCTGTGTATGCTAATTCACAAACCATTGCAAAAAGTAGTAAACATGAATGTGTAATAGAAACAAATATGAATACTAATGGCATAAATATCCCAAAAAATATGAGTTCAACTGAATACACATATATATCACCACCTACGTAGTCCTAAAGCCCTAACATGAGTAAGATAAACATCTCTAGCAATGGGCTTAGTCAAAGGGTCCGCAACCATGTGACTCGTAGGGATGTGCTCCAGGATCACTTCTTTCTGCGCCACAATGTCTCTGATAAAGTTGAACCTCACATCAATGTGTTTGGTTCTCTCGTGGTATTGAGGATCCTTAAGCGAGTGCAGCCATGCTGTCACAATGGATAGTCACAAGGTCTGAAGTGTGTGTGACAATATCCAAATGCTGAAGGAATCTCCTCAACCAAACGACTTCCTGAACGGCAGATGAACAAGCCACAAACTCAGCCTCCATAGTCGATAAGATGATACAAGATTGCTTCTTACTGCTCCAAGAAATAGCACCTTCGCTAAGCATGAAAGTATATCCTGAAGTAGACTTACGCTCATCTAAGTCTCCTCCCCAGTCAGCATTACAATAGCCAACTAGACTTAGATCTTAACTTTGGTAGCAAAGTATATAATCTGCAGTCCCTCTAAGATATCGTAACATCCTCTTAACTACTTTCCAATGAGCTGGTCCTGGGTTAAATTGGTAACGACTCACCAATCCGACTGCATAACAAATGTCAGGGCGTGTACATATCATAGCATACATCAAGCTTCCAACAACATTTGCGTAGGGAACACGGGCCATCTTTTCATTCTCTTTTGGAGTCTTAGGACCCATATTAAGGCTTAGGCTCTTAACTCTCGCAACAAGAGTGTCAATGGATTTGCAGCTCTACATCTGGAATCGCTCTAGGATAGTCTTAATGTAAGTCTCTTGAGACAAACCAAAAAGTCTCCTAGAGCGATCCCTAAGGATCTTAACACCGAGCACATAGCTCGCTTCACCCATGTCTTTCATCTCAAATGTAGAGAATAACCACATTTTAGTGGCGACAATCATCTCCTTATCATTTCCAACCAATAATATGTATTCTACATATAATGACAATATCAGAAAAATGTTCTTGGACCGCTTAACATACACACAGTGATCTTCATCGATCATCGTAAACGCATTAGAAACAATGGCTCGATGAAATCTCAAATTCCACTGTCTGGATGATTGCTTCAAGCCATAAATAGATTGTTGAAGCTTGCAAACTTTGCGCTCCTGACCTGCTACCACAAAGCCTTCTGGTTGATCCATATAGATCTCTTCATCCAATTCTCCATTGAAAAATGCAGTCTTAACGTCCATCTGATATAGCTCTAAGTCCAATTGAGCTACTATGGCCAGAATTAAGCGAATAGAGGCAAACCTCACAACTAGTGAAAAAGTTTCCTCATAGTCCACACCCTCTCGTTGGGTGTAACCTTTTGCCATTAGGCGAGCCTTATACCTTTCTATCGAACCATCCATCTTGCGCTTGATTTTGAGAATCCATTTGCTCCCAATAGTCTTGCGCCCTGGCGGCAAATCAACCAAGTCCCAGACATGATTTTTCTTTATAGACTCTATTTCTTCATCCATTGCAGCACTCCATTATTTACTAGCAGGGGATGAGAGAGCCTCTTTGAGATTCTTAGGCTCCATCTTATCACTCGGAGCAATGATGAATGATTCCCCTTCAATCTCAAAACGACGACGGGGTATAGCGCTACGTTTGCTTTTACGCAGTTGAGAATCCTTAGAATTCTCATCCATTGGATCTAATCTATGGGCAGGTAGATCGCTCCCGCTGTCCCTAGGAGCTTGAGGGATTATCTCCTCATTCTCTACTAGGCTACTAGGTGCGCCTTCAAGTAGATCCTCCATCTCATAGAGTTCTACATCTCTAGTTACCTCTTCTCTACTAGGGAAATCCATATCTCGTGACTCAATTTCAGTCACACTTCCATCCGGATGCTCCCCAATAAACACATAGCCCTTAGAATGCTCACTATAGCGAATGAAGATACACTTCTTTTCTTTAGGGCCCAACTTTCCAAACTTATGAGAAGCATTGTGTATGTGAGCCGCCGAACTCCAAGGCCGCAAATTGCCCAAATCAAGCTTTTTGCCAGTCCACATCTCATATGGGGTGGAAGGAAGCGATTTGGAGGGCACATGGTTTAGGATGTGGCGAGAATCAACAAAGCATCTCCCCAATAAGAAATGAGAAGATTAGCTTGCGCCATCATAGATCTAACCATGTATAGCAATGTGAGATTCCTTTTCTCCGCTACACCATTTTGCTGCGGAGTCCTAGGAATCATCAATTGCCTGATAACTCATTTTTCCTCATAGAGCACTTTAAATTGCTCAGATAGATACTCTCGTCCCCGGTCAATCCTTAGAGCCTTAATGCTCTTGTCTAATTGATTCTTAACCTCATTAACATACCGTCTAAAGCAATCTAATGCTTCTGACTTGTGAGAAATCAAATAGACATGGCCAAAACGCGTGCAATCATCTATAAATGTGATGAAATAAGGGGCTTCATGCCTTGCCCTCACATTCATTGGTCCATATATATCAGAATGAATAAGTTGTGATGAGATAGATGCCCTTTTGGTTTTCCCAAATAGTTTCCTTGTTGCCTTTCTAGCAAGACAGTGCTTACAAGTAGGCAAAGTGACTCTAGTGAGTGGGCCTAAAGATTTTCTCTAGCCAATCTAGTCATCCTGTCTTGCCCTATGTGGCCTAATCTAGCATGCCATCTCATAGAATCATTATCACAAAAAGATGCAATATTAGAAACAGAGCCATTTTATTAAAACTAGAATCATCCACATCCAAAACTAAAAAACCATTTGAAAGATAACCAAAACCATAAAAAAATTGTTCCCAAATAAATGCTAACACTATTATTCTCAAAACAGAAGCTAAAACTATCATGCTAATAACTGAAACTAAGTTTCATCGAATATTCGGAGCATAAAGAACATCATGAAGATACAAGGTGCGCCCTCGTCGCATTTCCAGCTTGTATGTGCCAATGCCAAGCACCTCTACACTAGACTCGTTTCCCATGTAAACTTTTCTACTCCCAACAGGTATTCGACGATACTCAACGAACCCTACTCATCCTCCGATGTACTTTGTTGCTCCGGAGTCTACAACCCAAAAATGAGGAGAATGAGCAATTCATGCTTGATTAGAAACAAAGCATTGAATGCGAGAAATTAAGTAAGGGAGTACCTTCTTTTGCTCAGGGCAATCTCGAGCGAAGTGTCCTTCTTTATTCTGATTAAAACATGTCAATTTAGCCTTTATCTTCTTGTCATCTCTCTTGCCCCTATGCTCAAAATTTCTAGTGCCATTGGGCTTTAGCTCAGCTGCTCCTTGCTTCTTAGGAGCACCTTTTGCTTTTCCACGCTTGAACTAAGAAGTCCTACGTGAGCTTAACTCAACCACCATAGCAGAACCATCAGACTTAGCAGTCTCAAGGCGCTCAGCCTCTAGCTTCAAATGACGCGATATGTCTTCGAATGTTTTCACACTCTCATTATGCATCATGTTTTGCTTCATCTGCTCCCAAGAATTTGGCAGAGAGCGAATCACAGCTTGTACTTGCTGCTCTTTAGTCAAATTGTACCCAGCAGCCGCAAGCACATGTATCATGGCTGACATAACCCTCAAATGCTACTTGATCGAGTGATGCGCCCTTTTCTGATAGGAATCAAACTGTATAGTCAGCCCACGTAGCTTTGCCAAAGAGGTAATACCAAACTTTTGCTTGAGAGCTTCCCACATCTCAAATCCAGTCGGGCAATGCTCAAACTCATTAATCAAGTCGTTGTGTATGCTACTCAACATGGTAAAATGCACACACGGATCTTTGTTACGCCAAGTCTGAAAGACTTCAAGATCACGACAATGTTGAGCTATATTGCCCTACTCAGGCTCAACCATCACTTGTTCAAGTGTGGTCAACACTTCTTACTCATTGAGGAGGTATTGGATCTTACGGCGCCATATGTCATAATTGTCGCCATCCAATTTCTCTCCCTTAGTTAAGTCTACCATCAACATCTTAATGACCATTTCTACATCTGAGTAAACAAATGCATGAGATATTAATGATAGCAACACAAAAATTATTTTGTAGCAAAAAAATCTAAATTAAATAATGATAATATTACACATGACTCAAAATTAAAAATTTGCTATGCTTGTAATTATCTCTTGCGCCTCTAGTGACAATTATTAAAATTTAATTTAATTCCATACGCAAAAATAAATAAATAAATAAATAAAAAATAACCTCCCACTACTTATGGCATGTATAAAGCATGATAAATTCCATACAATAGCATAATGTAAATTTACAATTAACTCATGCTATATTCATTTAATAATAGAATTTAAATAAATAAATACAACTAATCATCATTTTCTAATCACAACATATTACAAACAACCCCCCAAAAAAAATGATATGTTTAATATTGATTATGCCATAATAGAAAGTATATCATTCTGAAATTTTTAAATAATTAATAAAATCATATAAAATTAAAAATAAATATTCCAAAATCTGATAAACTGGAACAATTATACCAGTAAATAGTAAACCTTTACAGTAGTCTACAATAAAAATTTCAACCCCAAAAACTTAGTCATGCAACACCAAAAGTATTTTAAAGCAGAAATAATGAATTATAATCTTAGGAAAAATATTTTTTATTTTAATAAAATTTTGAAAATTTTACAGAAGATAAAAAAAAATTAATTCTAAGTCCAACAGTACCAACTATGCTCAAAACAAAGTTATAACGAATTGTTTATAACCATTTAACGCGATTTAGAATTTAAAAAAAAAAAAACAAATAGTGCCTTAACATCAGCAGCCAAGCCGATGCAAAAAACAGCGAGGCTTAGCGCCTAGAGCGTCTGACGTTGCGGTGGCCGACGTGGTGGTGGCGACGTCATCAATGGCGTCGTCTCACGCCGCCTTCCAGGATGTTTTCTGGTCCAATTTTGGTACTTCCGAACTCATTTTTCCAAAATAAAAACATTCGTGGTCTCAAAAATGACATTTAATAAATATAAATTATGAGGTGTATTACACTCTCTCTAATAAGAGTGGAAGTCTTTGAAACTTGCACTCCATCTTCCTTCTTAAGCTATCAAAAAATCAAAACGAACACAAATTAAGGTTTGATATATCTCATCAAGCGTAAATCCAAATCTAACAAATAATATATGGTTTCGAAGGTCTCAAAACAAGGATTCTAAATATGTAAGATTTGCGATTGAAATTAAAGCATGTAAAACCATCATGCATGTAAAATTTCAAAAATATAAAACGGTTCTTCATTTTTCTTGAAATTTAACCATTGGATTTTCATAAAACTTTACAGATATGTTCTACATTAAATATACTACAACATATATAAATTTCAGGTCGATCGGAGATAGTTAGAAAAATTATTAATTTTCATGCATGTATCATTTATATATTTGTATAAAATTATACACATATTTTAATGCATAAAAATAAGCACGAAAATATCCATTAATGCCTTGATACCAATGTAAATGAAGTATAATGCAACGGGTAAAAATTTTAGATTATACCTTAGGTGATAGAACCTGAAGCAAAACATCTTGTGGGTAAATCACGTACTTCAAAAATGCGAACAACGAACACCCAGCAGTGGATTAATACTATAATATGAGTATCACCCACACAAGTCACAATGCAAAAAGTTTGATCGTTATTTTAATGTGAGAGAGTCAGTATGTGAAAAATCATTCGTTATTTGATGCATCCCATATCCCATATAACGTATCAGATATATAGGCTAAGTATATCATCTATCCATATCAGTTGATATGACAAATATAGATATCAAGAGTGGGTAATCCAAATAGGTTTTGAATTCAAATTCAAACTTTCATAGATAAGGTTCAAAAGAGTAATGGGTCATGCCACATGCCACATTAGCGTTCAATTTCTAACAATATTTAAGTTTGATTTATTTACATAATGAATTGGTCTTGAATAAGTTTTTAATTAGTCAAACACAAATTGAACTCGAATAATTAAGATCATTTTATAAGCTTACATAAAATATGTGTTTTGTGTCATTTAAACCATAAAATTTGTATTTCATCAATTTTGTCCCTATACCATTAAATGCAGACTATAGGCACTATGGCCTATTGTTTTAAGAGGTAAATTGGGTGGGATTATTAGTGAGGGAATTAAGAAAAATTATATTTGTTTGATAATCAATGGACTAGTAATAGTTCTTATTTATTTTGAGAGATAAGAGTAGAATTAACTATGTAAAATTTCACAAATACTCTTTATTACATTATTATCAAATTTGAGCTTATAACAACTAGCAAAAATTTCTGCAGAGTTAAAGAATAAGTGGTCATACATTGCATGGTTAATTTATTATATTATATTAGAGAGAGAGCACAGAGAAGAGTTGGTGATTTTTTTACTAATAAAAAATAAGTTGGTTGATCTTCTTCTAGTTCTTCCTCATTATTTTCTTCTTCGGCTTCTTCTTATTATTATTCTTCTTCTACGGCCTGGGATATGTTGTGAACAAGATCTGCTACTGGTTGCTCATAAACGTGTCAATCCAAAAAAAAAAAAAAACCATTTACACATCACAAACCACAGAAAAGCAGGGGGAAATTTGGGGTAAAAAAAAATCACAGATCAAAATCTATTCACAAATATTAAAAGAAAAAATCTCAAATAAATTGATAGTTTGCTTAAAAAAAATTATATTACCAATGCAGTAGATGCTCAGCTGAGAGTCATTGAGCTTCTCTTCTTGCCTGTGTTACTGCTGTTGCTTCCACAAAAGTGCTAAGAGCTAGATCAACACAATGTAACAGGGTAAAATAATAAATCTCGCCCTAATACTAACAGACTAATTTTGTAATACCAAATCTTTGGCCAGACTATCAATTCCAACACTCAAGGCCCATCTTAATTCGGAGATATTATGAATTCCTCCCCCAAATTTGTAAACAAACACACATTAATAGATCCTAACTCCATCTTAATCCAATTTCTCTCTCTATTTCCAAAACAAACGAGGCCTATATGCGTATTTGTTACTACTAATTTGTTAATGATTTAGATAGCAATATAAAATCAATCCATTTGACTCAAATTCAAAATTGTTAGATTCAAAATTTTAGCCTCAACCTAATTTGCCAATCCATTTTAGTCTCGTTTGGCAAGTTGAGTTGGGGCTAAAATGAAAAATGTTTAAGACCTCACTACAACAAAAACATACTTTAGTGGCACTACACTAGTGGCATATTTTTAGAAAATGCCACAAAAAATGATATTTAGTGGCACGTTTTTGAAAAATGCCACAAAACGACAAACATAAAAGGCTCTAGTGACATTTCAATGAACAAGTGTCACAAAACTACAACAAAAACATACTTTAGTGGCACTACACTAGTGGCATATTTTTAGAAAATGCCACAAAAATGATATTTAGCGGCACGTTTTTGAAAAATGCCACAAAACGACAAACATAAAAAGCTCTAGTGACATTTCAATGAACAAGTGTCACAACACTACAACAAAAACATATTTTAGTGACACCAAACTAGTGGCATGTTCTTAAAAAATGTCACAAAAAGAATATTTGGTGGCATTTTTTAGAAAAATGTTATAGAGTCACAAACATACAAGGATCTAGTGACATTTCAATTAAAAAAAAGTGTCATTTCACTACAACAAAAATGTCACTACAACAAATTTACACTTTAGTGACACTACACTAATAGCATGTTTTTAGAAAATGCCACAAAAATAAAAATTGGCATTAAATGTTTTAGAAAAATGCCACAGAACCACAAAACATATAAGGCTCTAGTGGTATTTCAATAAAGAAATGTCACATCAATTTTATGATATTTTATAAAATAATGACACAAAAAATTATGTTCGTGACATTTACCAACAGATGCCACTAAACTTTAGTTGCAATGGCATTTTTTAAAAAATATCAGGACACTAGGTAAGTGCAAATTATTTTTATGGCACTTAGGTGAAAAGTGTCATAAACAAATATTTCATAGCATTTTGAGAAATGCCACTAAGCCAAAAACTTTCCAAGCTTATAATGACATTTTTTAAAAAATAAAAAATGCCAATATATTTTCTAAAATTTAAAATGCAGTAAATGATTAAAAATAAATGAATTAAACTCAATATACACTACAGGAAAAAGCATATTCAGCGACTAAATTTCCAGACCAAAAAAATTTGGTCGCTGAAAGTATAGCTTTCAGTATAGCTTTCAGTGACCAAAACAGCATTAGTTGCCAAAAGTAAAGCTTTTTGGCGACTAAACAATTTTAATAGCCAAAAGTCTACAATTGGCGACTAAAACTAAATTTGGTTGCTGATTATATGGGTTTTACCGACTAAAAAATTTTTAGTAGCCAAAAGTAAAGCTTTTTGGTGTCAAAAAAAATTTTAGTAGCCAAAAGTTTACAATTGGCGACTAAAAAATAAGTTTAGTCACCAAAAATGGTCATTTTTAGCGCGGGAGAACTAAAATCCTAAGGCGAGAATAAAATTTTTTGGTGACCAAAATTTTGGTAGCTGAAAGTGCATCTTCGGTGACCAAATCCGATTTTGGTCGACAAAAGTTAAGTTTTTTAGCAACTAAAAAATAATTAGTAGCAAAAAGTATAGAATTGGCGATTAAAAAATATTTTTAGCCGCCAAAAGTGGTCTTTTTTTATTTTGGTAGTAAATAGTTTATTTTACATTGTTATGTTCAATAAAATAATTATGTTTATACATATTAATATAGATGTATGTACTATATAAATAATATATGTTGCATATATAATCATGTGGTGCTATAGAGGTGTAGTGGGAAGAGTGTGGTGTATAAGGTTTATGGTGCAGGAGGTTGGCGGTTCGAGTCTCCGCAAGAGCGGATCAAGTTGTTCTACAACAAATTATCGTCACGAATGGCACTTGATAGCACCACGAATAGTGCCTACCATGACATTAAAGTGTCACTAAAAGGTTTTAGTCTTGATGGTGTAATGACACTTATAAGTGTCACTAACTCTTTTTTTAATGATGCTTGATAGTGCCACAAATAATATCTACCATGACATTAAAATGTCATTGAAAGTTTTTAGTCATGAACCATGACATTAAAGTGTCACTAAAAGGTTTTAGTCTTGATGGTGTAATGACACTTATAAGTGTCACTAACTCTTTTTTTAATGATGCTTGATAGTGCCACAAATAATATCTACCATGACATTAAAATGTCATTGAAAGTTTTTAGTCATGATGGTGCAGTGACACTTGCAAGTATCTACCGTGGCACTCGTATCTACCGTGGCACCGATAGAAGTGGCACTTGTTCAAAATGCCACAAGACCAAAAAATGTCATTAGAAGAATAGTTTTGTGGCACTTTCAAATGTCACTAAACTAAGAAAATGTTGTAGTGCCTCTAATAAAATTTTAATAATTTCATTCCTAATGATGTGAAATGATGAGTGTTAATTTTTGATTTGTTACATACTCAATTATGTAGAGTTCTACTATTCTGTCACATCATTAAAGGTGCAATTGAGAGTGATAAAATAGAGAGATGTAGCAAAACTCAAGCTAAAATAGCCAATAAACCAAAATACCCAATTACATTACTTATCTATTTTTTTACATAACTTTTTTATAAAAAATTAAAAAATCAACTAAAATAACATATTCCCAATGACCATATTTTTTTTTTCATGAGGCCAGCTAAGGAAGCCAACATTGATGAATTTTGGAAATGAAGGGACTATAATAATAATGATTGATACCTTGTCTTTTTCCTTTCTTGTATAATTGAGAAAAATGTTCATCTAAATAGAAAGAATTAGACACATAATGTACAAATGTGCAATAAAATTTATAATTATAAATATAAATACTTTCACAATTATAAACATAAATATTTTTACCTCATATCTGTATATTCTATGTTGGATTCATTCAGTACATGTAGCACGGGTGATAATTGAAAGGTGCATATTGCCATTTGTCTTCTTTAACTATTAAATTCATGCATTGCAAATTTGCATGCCACATGATATGTTATAATAATAGCAATAATGTGTATGTTTATGATGGTGCTTTCATGCATGACATTATTATTGATTTTACTCATTATACAAATTATAAATATAAAAAATATCTTAAATTATGTCACATCATCAATTGGTACAGTAATTAATATACTAATTGGTGCATATAGTATTATTCTATTAAAATTGAGAATGTGGCATCCATTGTTGCAAATTAAAAGCTCATTTACTACTTGGCTACTAGGGGTGTTTGGGGAGGGTTGGGCTAAAATAACTCTATTAAAAGATAAAATAGACTAAAATAATTAATAAGATAAAATATCACATTTAACTCATGATTATTTTATTTTTTCTCTCACAACTATCAAATCAATTACATAAAAAGAAAAAAAAAATTAAAATTAGACAACTTCCCAAACATAATTATTTTAACTAAGTTAAAATAACAAAATAAATAAATAAATAAAAAATAGCTAACTTTTCAAACAAAGCCCGTGTCATGTTTCAATAAAAATGGGCACGAGATCTTTCCCAAATTATTCTGGGATTGCGATTGTAAAGTTTGATTAGTGAATACGTTATTATGCAATCATAAATTCAATTATGAGATACATTATATGGGTCTGGTTAACATATTAAGAAAATAATAAATTAATTTTAATTTCATGCACTTGCATAAGGAATGTAAGGGTACAATAAAAATTAATTATGATATTTTGAAGAGTTAATTTTTATTTATATGGACATAACTCTTGTGAGTGATTTTCGACCACACCGTCAACTCGAATCACCGGAGAGAATGGCGAATAGATGACACATGGTTGACTCGCAGCGAAGAGAAGATTCCCGGTGATTCGTCCACGGGGACACTCAACGATCAAGTTAGTATATCTCTCAAAGATAATCAATAGTGCTAAACTCCTTTGTTGGAAAAATAAATTGCACACTTTAGACCCATCGGGGGTGCCTTTCTGTTATAATTAACTCAGTCCCAGTCCCACTAGAAGCCTAACTTCAATAGATTCTTGTTTAGTGCTTACTTTGGACTCTTCAAGAGATAAGGATGGACTCCTTAAGAGTGTTATCCTTATCCATCCTGAAGTCCTTCATTATTTCCAAGACTCTTGTCCCTTATTTGCTTGTCACGGGTTTTGATATCTTCGGAGATAACCTCGGCCTCTCCGAGATCACCTCGGCGTTATGACCAAGACACGTGGCACCTCGGCTGACACGTCGGCGTCACCTTACCACGTGTTGGTACTCAAAAAATATATCCTCACAACTGCCCCCTAGGTTCTATTACCTTGGCATTCTGGGGTGATGGAACCTATATCGGTACTTAGTGCCAGTACATCGGCTTAAGCCGAAATCATCATCACAGACCGACGTGTCTTCTTAAAAATCAAGAATTCCAAGGGCTTCTTCACACGTATGAGCTATTATACGTAACAACTCAATCATTTCAGCCACGCGTCTTCCTTTTACTAGACCGTACACTGTATGCGCTCGTAAGTTGTCACGCGCCTGTATGCGCCGTCTGACGTATTCGTTGTTCCAGGCGCATTAATTGCCCTTTTGTCGCCGTTTCAAGTTTTGACAAAACCTGCTTCTTTCCCCCGTCTTTTCACTTTTCATTTTCGCGTTTGAAGCCCTTTTCTCTTTCTAATTTTTCCCTTCAAGATCCTCCATTGTTCAAGCTTCCAAGCTCAGCCATTGCTGTTGTTCACCTCCTCCGGCGAGACTCTTGCTACTCTTTTCCGTCGTCGTCGTTCATCAGACTTCGGCGAACTTAACACCGGTTTCCATTATTTTGGTAAGTCACCACTCTTCCTAATCTTAGTTTTTTTGTTATCTTATTGAACTTTACTGTTTTACTTGCTGTCTTTACAATCTTGCCCGCATTTTTGATATTTCACCTTGCATCTTGCATTCCATCATAAATTTGAACATGTTTGTTTCATGATTCTGTTTTTACCCAAATCATCTTCTTGAATATACACTGTTCATACACCTGTTGATTTCTGCCTCTATTCTTGGCCTGATATACCTGTGCAAACGTTTTGTCTTGATTTCTTGATGGCTTCATCTCCGTTCTTGATTCTAAAACGCATCCTTGTTTTTCTATTTTCCAGATCCGTGCATTCAACCTTCGTTTTCTTAGATCTAGGTTTTGGGATTTGTTGATAGAACCCAAAATTTTTAGGAAAAACTTAAACGAATTCCTTCTAGATCCGTGTAAACCCTTTCCATAGTACATTTTTAGGTTTTTAGCCGAGGTCCTTTAAACCCTCCAAAAATACTTCTTCCTGAAATCCGGTATCTTCATTTAAGCTGACGTTATGGGTATGTGGAAACACAGAGTAGACACCCTGGCCAAATTAAAGTACTTTAGGCAAGAGTTCGAAATCCCGGCCGACGTTCATCTGAGGTTGGCTAAGGAGGATGACTCTATCATACCCGATGAAAACCTCATGCCTTTCCCAGTAGTAGCGTTTATTGAATGTAGACTTAGGTTTCCACTTGACCCTTTTTTCCGTGAAATCCTTCATTTCTATAGGTTGAACCCAATACAGCTTGCCATCAATTCTTACCAGGTTATTAATGGTACCATAGCCTTAGCCAAACAAGAGAACACTAGGATTACTCTTGCTGATTTTCAGTACTGTTATACCATGTGTCGCCTGAAATCGGAAAAAAACCACATCTATTACCTCAAGCCGAGGTCTACTGAATACAAAATCGTTGCCGATCTCCCTGACTTCAACAAGGGAGCGGGGGATGATTACTTCATTGTCTCAGGTAACTGGGAGTTTCAGCCAAATGATGACCTCCATCTTTATCCCCTTAGTCAAACAGTTTTCGGGAAAGGAGCTGGTAAAGGCCATCCTTCACAAATTTTCTTGCTTTTTGCATAAATTTTTCAACATTCTGTTCTAATGTTTATGCTTTTTTCTTCTTTGCAGTTCTTCCTTAGCCACCAAAGGGCTTCTGTCAGTCTTTCTTTCCCAGCAAAGACTTGAAGAAACTACTGAATTTGCCAATTCACAAGCGGAAGGCCCTTCTGCTTCCCAACTTCATCCCCACTTATAAGTTGGCTCTTCCCGACGTCCCAAAAAAGAAGAAGAAAAGCCTTTCTCCACCTTCGGCCATAACTCCACAAGTCGCGTCCATATCTCGGGCAGACCAAGGATCAACCTCTGATCCAACTGAGCAGCCGTCAACCTCGGCTCCATATCTGATCCCGATATCCCAGCACCAGTGTCGACGACGAATCGTTTTCCCTGCCGAGATGGCCCATCAAAAAGCAGTTGCCAGGGATCTTTTGGCCAACTTCCCATCTGATGTTGACACTCAGCCAACACAAACCCAGCCTCCACTGAAACAAAAAAGAATCAAAAAGGCTCAACCAAAGGCGAAGGTGACTCAAGTTGACACTGAGAATACCTTGCCGATCTCGAAGTTGGCTCCAACTGAGAAAACCACCTCTATCCTCGAGAAGAGGTCTGCTGAAACGCAACCATCTGAATCCACCAGATCAAAGAGGCCGAGGTCGTCTGTTGCAACCACCTCGGGGTCTTCAAAGCACAATGCCCCCTGGGCCCCCCGAATCACTCTGGAGGATAAGCTAGTTATGTCTAGCGATAGCGCCGATGACATAAATGTCGGCGTTGCCCTTAGTACCACTCTGCTGCTCCCCGGCGATCTTGACCGAAACGTCGAGTTGAGCGAGTATGAGAACTATGCTCTGATGTTTTAGCGTTCTGTTCAAGTAAGTACCTTATTTGGTCATTTTTCTTTGTTTCTTGTACTTAGAAAAATTTTCTAATAACTTTTATCTCTTTTAGGCCATCCAGCATGCCCATTCCTTTTCAGTACAATCTTTTGAGAACCAGGAGAAGCTGGCCGAGAAGAAGAGGGAGATCTCCAGTCTTCATAAAATTAATAAAAATTTACAGTCAAAGATGAAGACCCTAGAGGATCAGGCCGAGGTCACTATCAAAGAAAATGACGCGGTCGAAGAAAAGGTTGGTGCTGCTGAGGCGATAAACAAAGTCCTTCAAGCCCAGCTGAAAGAGGCTGAGGATAAAATGGCCAAGGCCCAAAAGGAGCTTCAAGACGCCCTGCCCACCAAAGAGGCCGAAGTCAAGGCCGCCGATGAGAAGGGCTATAACGAAGGGGTAGCCGATGTTACGGCAGACTACGAAAAGCAAGTGAAGCAAGCATGCAACAGGGGCTTCACCCTTGGTTGGATGACCTTGCTGAAAAGGCTTGCAGTCCCCGAGGACTCGCCCCCTCAGGAACGCCGACGCTATTCCTCTTCCATTCCCCCCAACTCCAACTCAATCTGATGACGACTCTAAATCTGAGGAGGAGGTTCTGATGAGGAAGTCCAAGGAAGCTGCTGGGGCCAAGTCCCATACTCAGAATGAGCAAGTCCTGGACTTGACTCAAGATGAGGAGGGTGAGGAGGTTCCTAAGGATGCTGCTCCAGAGGAGGCATCAGCCGACGTACTTCTTGCCGACAAGAGCCTTGACCAAACCCTTCAGGAGATTGATGCTGAGCTTGCGGCCGAGAAGGTGGCCAAGATGTCCTCCCAGCAATCCTCCGAGGTCCAAACCCAGCCTGCTAATGATGCTGAAGAATCTTAATTTTGATAGCTTTTTCCTTTGCTTCTTTGCATTTTGTACTTCTTTGTTTTTGAGACAATGTAAGCTCTTCATATAGCCGACGTGCCTTTTAATGAATATAACTTCCTTCTTTCTTAAGTGTTTATATGTCTGCCTTCTCTTTACTGCTCTTGTATGATTCCATACTTAGAATTTTTTTGTATATCTTTAATATGCACTTCAATCTTTGTGCAACCTTTTCGGGGTGACACACCTCGGTCATGTTTAACTTTAACTTGTAAACTTTTCTCAAGTTTCAACAAGTGTTAAACGTCATCTCGGTTTAACTTAAACTTGTAAACTTTTCTCAAGTTTTAACAAGTGTTAAACGTCATCTCGGTTTAACTTAAACTTGTAAACTTTTCTTAAGTTTCAACAAGTGTTAAACATCATCTCGGTTTAACTTAAACTAGTAAACTTTTCTCAAGTTTCAACAAGTGTTAAACATTATCTCGGTTTAACTTCAACTTGTAAACTTTTCTCAAGTTTCAACAAGTGTTAAACATCATCTCGGTTTAACTTCAACTTGTGAACTTTTCTCAAGTTTCAACAAGTGTTAAATATCATTTCGGTTTAACTTTAACTTGTAAACTTTTCTCAAGTTTCAACAAGTGTTAAACATCATTTGCCTCTCTGCCCCCTAATGTGAGCCAGAGTTCCACTTGGGTTCTCATTATACATGCATTCTAGGAACAACATCAAGTATCTTTGTCAATCACAAGTGTACAGATGAACAAATCAAGCTAAAACTTTATTCATTGATATTGGCAAATGTCAGAGAATAAACAATTCTAATGGTAGAAAAATTTCAAATTGCAAGTGTTCCAAGGCCTTGGCAATTCTTTGCCTTCATTATCTTCAAGCCAATAAGCCCCATTGCCCAATACCGAGATGATTCTGTAGGGCCCCTTCCAGTTTGGGCCAAGCTTGCCCTCTCTGGGATCTTTTTTGTTGCCAACGGATTTTCTCAAGACTAGGTCACCAACTTGGAATTCCCTTGGGCTAACTTTTTTATTGTAAGCTCTAGCAAGCTACTGCTGGTATGCTGCCAACTAAATTGCAGCTCTCTGTCTTCTTTCTTCAAGTAGGTCCAGATCTCGGGCTAAGAGTACATCATTAGTCCCGTTCTCTACTCCTTGGGTTCTGATTCCAGGGATGCCGACTTCTAGCGGAATAACAGCTTCTATGCCATAGGCCATGGCAAAAGGGGATTCCCCTGTTGATCTTCTCGGCGTAGTCCGATATGCCCAGAGCACACTTGGTAGTTCATCTACCCACTTTCTCTTTGCTGCCTGTAGCCTCTTCTTTATCCCGTCCAAGATAACTTTGTTGGATGCTTCTGCTTGTCCATTGTTTTGAGGAAAGCTTGGGGTTGAAAAGTAGTTCTTGATCTTGAATTTTGCGTAGAAGCTCTTGATCAGCTTACTGTCAAATTGTGTTCCGTTGTCGGCAACTATTGCTCTTGGGATTCCAAACTTGGTGATGATGTTCTTCCATATGAAACTCTTTACATCAACATCTCGGATTTTGGCAAGGGGTTCAGCTTCAATCCACTTGGTGAAGTAGTCTGTTGCCACCAGTAGGTATTTTCTTTGTCCAGTTGCTTAGGGTAGTTGCCCAACGAGATCTATGCCCCATTGGGCAAACGGCCAAGGACTGGATACTAGGTTCAGGTCGGTTACTGGCTGGTGTATCAGAGGTGCAAATCTTTGACGTTTTTCACACTTCTTCACATAGGCTTCTGCATCTTTTTGCATGTAGGGCCACCAATACCCCTGGGTAATGGTCCTATGGGCAAGTGATTTGCCCCTAGCGTGGCTTCCAAAAATTTCTTCATGAATTTCATATAAAAAATCTTCGACTTATGAAGGATGTACGCACCTCAAAAAGAGTCCAGTGAAGGATCTTCTATAGAGATGTCCTTCTGCTGTCAGACTGAATCTTGCTGACTTCAATCTGATCTTGTGTGCCTCCTTGTGGTCGTCTGGCAGCTTTCCTTCTTTCAGGAATGCAACAATTGCATCCATCTAACTTGGTTCCATGTCAATACACATTGCTTCACGCTTTGTGGTTAGTGGTTCGATGCTCGGGCCCAACAAGTAGTCAACCATTATTGTCCTTGCTTTTTTTGGTTGTATTGCACTAGCTAGGTTGGCCAATGCGTCGGCGTGGCTGTTATCATCTCGGTTAACCTGAAGTAGTCGGCAATTTTGAAACAAAGCTGCCAATCTGATGACCTACTTTGCATAGGCCGACATTCTTTCATCTCGGGTTGCAAACTCGCCTGTTGTCTGGTTAACTATCAGTTGTGAATCACAAAAAACTATTACCACATCTGCTTGCACTGCTGTTGCTGGCTTCAGTCCTGCAATGAGTGCTTCATATTCTGCTTCATTGTTTGAGGCCTTGAACCCCAAACGAATTAACTGTTCTAGTATCTGCCCATCTGGGGATACCAGTACTATTCCTGCCCCCGCTCCCTGTCGGTTGGAACTCCCATCAACAAACAGTCGAAAAGAGTCACCGATGTAAATGCTGCAGGGTCTAAGTTTTTCCTCTTTGCTTTGTTCTTTCGCCCTTGTCTGGGCTCCTCCTTGCTTGTTTGGATATCGTTCACATCGGCTCAACGGAGCCCGATGTTCGATGGATTCCGGCGTGAACTCCGCCACGAAGTCGGCCAAAACTTGGCCTTTGATTTCTGTTCTGGGTCTGTACTCCAGGTCGTACTGGCCCAAGGCGACTGCCCATCTGGCTATTCTTCCTGTCAGGTCTCCTTGTTGCAGCAAAGACTTCAAGGGGTATTCAGTTAATACCACAATTTTATGGGCCTGGAAGTAATGGTTCAGCTTCTTTGAAGCCATTACTAGGGCCAGTGCTAATTTCTCTAAGGGTAGGTACCTTGATTCTGCATTGGCCAGGGTTTTGCTTATATAGTAAACAGCTCTTTGCTTCCCTTTTTCTTCTCGGATTACCACTGCGCTTACTGCGTGTTCTGAAACTGCTAAGTACAGGAACAACTCCTCTCCAGGTTCTGGGTTTGAGAGGAATGGAGCTGTGGTCAGATATTTCTTTAGGTCGGCCAAAGCGGCTTCGCATTTCTCAGTCCATAGGAAGTCTGTGGCTTTCTTCACTAAGTTGAAGAAAGGTTTGCACTTGTCTGAGCTTCTGCTGATGAACCTGTTCAAGGCTGCGGCCCTTCCAGTTAGCATTTGTACCTATTTTGCCGACGTCGGGCTCTTCAACTCCAGGATAGCCTTAATCTGATCTAGGCTGGGCTCAATGCCCATTCTGGTCACCAGGTATCCCAAAAACTTACCAGATCCCACTCCAAATGCACACTTGGCTGCATTGAGTCGGAGCCGATATGTTTTTAGGATGTCAAAGACTGCTTTCAGGTCGGCCAGATGACCTTCAGGTTCCTTGGTCTTTACGACCATGTCATCAATGTAAACTTCCACCGTTCAGCCAATCAGGTGTTTGAACATCTTGGTTACTAATCTTTGGTAAGTGGCTCCTGCGTTTTTCAACCCGAAGGGCATCACTCTGTAGCAGTACAACCCTTTGGAAGTGATAAACGCAATCTTCTCTTCATCCGCAGGGTCCATAGCAATCTGGTGATACCCCCTGTAGGCATCTAGGAAGCTCATCCTTTCATGCCCCGAAGTGGCATCCACTACCTAGTCAATCTTGGGTAGATGGAAGCTGTCTTTGGGACAGGCTTTGTTTAAACTGGTAAAGTCTACGCAGACCCTCCATTTACCGTTCTTCTTCTTCACCACTACTGTGTTTGATAGCCATATCGGGTAGTTTACCTCTCGAATGGCCCTGGCCTCGAGAAGTCTCTCTACTTCTTCTTCCACTGCTTCGATGTGTACCAACGTCGGTTTTCTTGCTCGTTGGATTGCAAGTTTGGTTGACCTGTCAACGTTCAACTTATGGCAAGTGACCTCGAGGTCAATGCCTGGCATTTCATAAGGCGTCCATGCGAACACCTCAATATTTGCTCTTAAAAAAACTTCCAACTCTTTTTCCTCTTTTTCGGCTAAACCCGAGCCGAGAAGAAAAAAACGTTCTTCATCCCACTACTGGACGAGGATTTTCTTCAATGCTTCTTCGTTCTTTTCGGCTGGCTCTTTGCCGACATCCTCTAGGACCTCCAGGTCCTCGTCTTCGATCTCTGCCTTCTCTGGTTCTCGAATGCTGCAGGTGGATTTCATTACTGGCATGGAGCAATTCTTTGCCTGCAGTTGGTCTACTATGATCTTTTTAATCCCATGTTCTGTTGGAAATCGCAATAGTTGATGCAATGTTGAAGGAACAGCCCCCATTGCATATAACCATGGCCTCCCCAAAATGATGTTGTAAGGGGAGGGTTTGTCGATTATGGTGAACTCTGTTGTTATTTTTCTGGTGCATGCCTGCACCTCCAAGCTGGTTGTCCCCAGTGGCCATGTCGGCGTTCCATTGAACCCGACCGTTGGGCTATTGGACTACTGCATATCGTCTGGGTAAAGGCCAAGCTCCTTGTAACATCGGACATACATGATGTCACAAGAGCTGCCTTGGTCAATCAGGATACGTTTTACTTTGCATTCCCCAACCTGGAGGGATACTACAAAGGCATCATTATGCGGATGCTGCACCATCTGAAGGTCGGCTTCAGAAAAGGACACCACTAGTCCTTGGTATTCCTCGCTGTCTCTTCTCCCCGACTTGGTAGACATGCTGTAGGTGTTTTACCTTCTGGGTCTCCCCCCGAATCTCGTTTTCGTTGACCTTTGAGTGAATTATATTAACTACCCAAGGTCATCTTGCCTGAGGTTGCTGTGCTGAAGGAGGCGGGGCTGCTGCTGCTTGAGGCAATCTTGCTTGTTTTTCCCTTGTCCTGGCCTCATCGACAAGGTCTCTCAGATGCCCTTGCCTCACCAGGTCTTCCAAGTGTGCTTTCAGGGCTCTACAGCCCTGAGTCATATGCCCATCTTCATTGTGGTAAGCACAACGCCTACCAAGGTTTCTTCCCATAAATTCTCCTGGTGCCCTCGCTGGTGTTCTAAAATAGGGTTGGTTCCGAATTTGGTCTAGGACTTTGTGAATTGGGATTCGGAACACAGTTGTCACCGCCTATGCAGCTCTCAGTTCTACCTTTTGCTTGCTCGATCCATTGTTACCTCGGCCTCACTTCGGCGAGCCGTTTCCTTTTTCATGCTTGGTTTCCTTAGTCCCCAATGTATCTTCCTCGGCTCTGGCGTATTTCTAGATTCTCGCCATGAGTTCTTCCATGCTTTTTAGCAATGTCTTTGCCAAAGATTTTCATAGTGGACAGTCGTCTTTTAGGCCGTTTTTGAAAGATACGACTGCCACCTCTTGATTACATTCTGGTATTCGGTTGAACACCTCATAGTATCTTTTTGCATAGGCCCTAAGGCCTTCATCCTTACTGATCTTCAAAACCATTAATGCGTCCACCCGCAATGGCTACAGCTTTTTTGTCACAAACCTGGCCACAAACATCTCGGCCAGGCCTTCCCAAGTCTTCACAATTCCTTTTGGTAGTTTGTGGAACCAATCTGATGCATTCTCCCCGAAGGATGAGGGAAACACTTTGCAGAGCAACGGCTCGTTCCTACTATACAATGCCATTGAGTTCGAGTATAATCCAACGTGGAAGTTGGGGTTTGACTTACCATCGTATATTTGGAACTTCGGCATACTGAATCTCTTCGGCGCCTCAAACCTGTCCAAGTCCACCGAGAATGGCGTCCTCGGCTTATCTGGGGAATTTACCTCGGCATAGGCATTTTGTTGCTTCCTTTTGAGGTAATCTCTCAAGTCCTCCTTTGTTCGACCAGGAGCTCGGCTATCTCCTGATTTCAGTCTTTTAGGTGCACTACTCTCAACTTCGTTGTGAGCCCTCTTTGACCCTTCTCCATGAGTTGTGTCAAAGCACAGCGCCTGTCCTTGTGTCAAAGATAATGAGATTATGAGATGGTAACACCATTAAGAGAATGCATGAATTATGTGAATTGATGATGATATATGTTAAGGAATGTGTTATAATGTTGATGTTTGCAGGTCAAAAGGTGAAGACCGTGCAACCGGTTTCGGAAACCCTCTGTAAGTGACATTTCGGTAAAGATATGTTAATATGAAATTATGTTCTACAAGTGCTATGATATGATACGTTCTAAAATGAGAATGTTTTCTGTGAACGAATGTTCTATTGCGAATCTAGTATGGCATCCATAGTCAGTTGAGTCATGGGGGCGAGAACATGCAGGCCCATGCGTCATGAGTCATGGGGGACGGCATGGAAGGACAAGCCCATGACCAGTTTACGAGATCTCGGTATGTGTTTAATCGGTGTCCGGGACCGGTTACTCTAGTCGTTAGTCGACACATGTTATGTTCTATGGAGTATGCCATTACGTATGTTCTATATGATGACTGATTATGATTATGAATGTTTTATTACGGTTTTATAAGAAATGTCGGACTTCGTTCACTAACCTCTTTACGCTTATGTTACTTGGCGAGCTTTAGCTCATTGTTTGTATTTATGTATTTATAGGTGAGCAACCCGAGTCAAGCCTAGGCGGAGTCTCGAGCTAAGCCGCCGCTTTGTAAGCCAACCAAAGTTTTGGATGCCTCAGAGTGGGCTAGGTTCGAAGGTCGCTATGGAGTTTTGTCTTTTGTTTTTGTACATGTATTTAAGTGCTACACATGTTCTCTTGTCGCTTGTTTTGTAAATCAATGTGGGTAATTAACTTTTTTTTTGGCATGTATATAAATGTTCATATTATGCATGCCTCTTGGACTCTTAGGTTTTTTTCGCTCATGGGCCCCATTTATTTATGTTTTGTACAAGAAGGCGGAGGTAATTTACGACCATCGCTTGGCCACGCGTTCTTGACTTTTCGGGCAAGTTCGGGCGTGACAGAGTGGTATCGAAAGACGAGTTAATTTACCCACACACGTGTCCATATGAGCTGTTAGGTGCATTAGAAAAGATATAGAGCATAGCATGAGCATATGTGCATGTGTGTGTGTGTGTTTCAGTATATGAGGAACCAGAATTGAATGATGATGAGGCAAGAAGGAAACAAAGATATAGAAAATGAAATGTTGTATTTGCTATGGGTTCTATAGACAATGGAAGATACCAATGCAAGAAACGTAGATGAAATAGAACCGTCTGATGCAAAAATGAATCGATTAGAAAGAATGGTAGAAGTTTTGACTGGGTTGGTTAGACAATGCCTAGAACAAAACCAACAACCACAAAGAGAGATACCATTTCCACCTCCTCCACCACCACCAAAGGCAAGTGGACCGGATGAATAATGATGACATTATCGGTTTGACACGTAAATATAAGAAGTTGAAACCACCAGAATTTGCTAGGGTATTGAACCCTTGAAGGCAGAGGCTTGGGTCTTAGAAACAGAAAAGATTTTCGAAGTATTTCCGTGTAATGATGTTTACAAAGTGTTGTTAGCAACCTTTACTCTGACAGAAGAAGCTAGACGATGGTGGATGTTGGTACGGGACCAGAATAGGGATTTGACGTGGGATCGATTTAAAGAGATCTTTTATGAAAAGTATTTCCCACAATGCATGAGAGACAGGAAAATATCTAAATTTGAGCAGCTGAAGCAAGGTGCAATGTCAGTAGCAGAGTATGAAAGTAAATTCACTGAACTAGCTCGTTACGCACCTCATATGGTTGATACCGAATATAAAAAGGCAAGGAAATTTGAGGGTGGTCTACAGGTTGAAGTGCTTGACCGAGTAAATGTGCTAAAATTGGAGAAATATGTTGATGTACTGGATAGGGCTCTGATGTCCGAGACAAATATTGCAGCTTTGAAAATGTCTAAATCAACGTCAATGACTGACAGGGAGGGTAGGACATTTAAGAAACAGAAAGTGGAAGTGATTAGTGAATCAGTGGGCTCCGTAAATGATAAATCGAATCTAACCGTTAATGATACTACGAAGGGAGGTGTGCCTACGTGTAAAGACTGTGGGAAACAGCATTGGGGTATTTGCCGCCATGGATCTGGAGCCTGTTACAAATGTGGACAGAAAGGACATTTAGCCAGAACTTGTCCACAAGTTTACTCACGGAATGAGAGACCTATTGCTAGTGGAGCTAACTCAACAACGACACCGATGACGATTGCAACGTCTGCTTCCGAGGGGAATGCTTTAAGGCAAGCAAGAGTTTATAGCTTAGTTCCCGAAAAGGCACCAAATACTGGAAAAGCGAAGACAGGTATGACTTTATTATTTAGTAAGATAGCATTATTACCTATGCGATGGAGATTATTGAACATGGAATATTTAACTGATGATGGAACGAATTTTCTTTATTATTACCTTTGCTATGGATTGTTATGTTATGATATCATCTTTGCATGGATGGAACATTTATGACGGGGGAAATTAAGAATGTGTAACTCAGATTTCTGATTGAACTTTTGTCAGAATAAGTTAAGTTTGGAGGACCAAACTTCTTAAGGTGGGGAGAATGTAACGACCCGGAATCGTAAATCGGAATTATCAGTAATTAATTATGCTTTAGTATGATTTAATTGGGAATTATCTGTTTGATTGGTAATAATATCTGTTGTAATGACAACTACGGGACTGAAATCGATGACCGTAACGAATTCAGAAAATGAAATTGAACATGTCTATGTGCTACCGAGAATATTTAGAACCATTCGAAACGATAAATTGAGAAGTGGATTCCGTCTGATTCGTAAAGCCTTGTTTGGCTAAAGATTTTGCCTTAAATGATTATTATGATATATGGCTTAAGAGATAGGGATGTTTGACCATTTGACTCAAGAGCTACAAGAGAAAAAAATCTAGAGAAAGAGAGAGGAGGAGAGAATTCGGGAAAAGGGGGAAAGAAGAGAAAGGAAGAGGAACTCAAGCTTAGTCTCTCTAATCTAGCAAGCAAGGTAAGAAATTCTTGACATAGATTGTTAATACTTGCATGATGTACTCAAGATCATGGTTTTGAAAGAGAAGTTATGTTGAATTTGAGCCTATATGTTATGAATCAAGTTTATTTGGCATGTTTTGAGGTAAAACCTCCATGGAAGTTACAAATGAAGCTCTTATGTTCAAGATTATAATTTTACATTTGAATTCATGGGTTAATTTTGCTAATGATCTATATGGGTTTTGAATGGAAGTTTTTATGTTGATTTAAGATGGGTTTCAAGGATTTTGGGATTTGGATTTTATGTCTTGGAATTAATGTTTCTATGGAAAGGATGAAATGAAGAAGAAGAACCCGTAGTTTTCACAGCGCCGAAGGATCCGCCGCCGAAAGGGATTGCACGCATCCGTAATCTCTGTTGCTCACCGCTCGGCCGAAGCGGGTTTGGCCGCCGAAAGGACCCATTTTTTCGTAAATTTCAAGAAATGTTCCAATGAATGTTTTGGCATCCTTATCGCATCTTGGGCATGTTTAAACCTTAAAGAAGTTAAGATAATGAGATTATGAGATGGTAACACCATTAAGAGAATGCATGAATTATGTGAATTGATGATGATATATGTTAAGGAATGTGTTATAATGTTGATGTTTGCAGTCAAAAGGTGAAGACCGTGCAACCGGTTTCGAAACCCTCTGAAGTGACATTTCGGTAAAGATATGTTAATATGAAATTATGTTCTACAAGTGCTATGATATGATACGCTCTAAAATGAGAATGTTTTCTCGTGAACGAATGTTCTATTGCGAATCTAGTATGGCATCCATAGTCGCTGAGTCATGGGGCGAGAACATGCAGCCCATGCGCCATGAGTCATGGGGACGCATGGAAGGACAAGCCCATGACCGCTTATTTAGATCTCAGATGTGTTTAATCGGTGTCCGGGACCGGTTACTCTAGTCGTTAGTCGACACATGTTATGTTCTATGGAGTATGCCATTACGTATGTTCTATATGATGACTGATTATGATTATGAATGTTTTATTACGGTTTTATAAGAAATGTCGGACTTCGTTCACTAACCTCTTTACGTTTATGTTACTTGCTGAGCTTTAGCTCATTGTTTGTATTTATGTATTTATAGGTGAGCAACCTGGGAGTCAAGCCTAGGCGGAGTCTCGAGCTAAGCCGCCGTTTTGTAAGCCAACCAAAGTTTTGGATGCCTCAGAGCTGGGGCTAGGCCTGGAAGGCCGCTTTGCGGAGTTTTGTCTTTTGTTTTTGTACATGTATTTAAGTGCTACACATGTTCTCTTGTCGCTTGTTTTGTAACTGAATGTGGGTAATTAACTTTTTTTTGGCATGTATATAAATGTTCATATTATGCACAGCTCTTGGACTCTTAGGTTTCTTTTTCGCTTCCGCGGGCCCCATTTATTTATGTTTTGTACAGTAAGGCCGGAGGTAATTTACGACCATCGGGCGGTCACGCTGTTCTTGACTTTTCGGGGCAAGTTCGGGGCGTGACAGAGTGGTATCAGAGCGCACGAGTTAATTTACCCACACACGTGTCCATATGAGCTGTTAGGTGCATTAGAAAAGATATAGAGCATAGCATGAGCATATGTGCATGTGTGTGTGTGTGTGTTTCAGTATATGAGGAACCAGAATTGAATGATGATGAGGCAGTAAAGGAAACAGTATATAGAAAATGAAATGTTGTATTTGCTATGGGTTCTATAGACAATGGAAGATACCAATGCAAGAAACGTAGATGAAATAGAACCGTCTGATGCAAAAATGAATCGATTAGAAAGAATGGTAGAAGTTTTGACTGGGTTGGTTAGACAACAGCTAGAACAAAACCAACAACCACAGCAGAGACAGCCATTTCCACCTCCTCCACCACCACCAGTGCAAGTGGACCAGATGAATAATGATGACATTATCAGTTTGACACAGAAATATAAGAAGTTGAAACCACCAGAATTTGCTAGGGGTATTGAACCCTTAAAGGCAGAGGCTTGGGTCTTAGAAACAGAAAAGATTTTCGAAGTATTTCCGTGTAATGATATTTACAAAGTGTTGTTAGCAACCTTTACTCTGACAGAAGAAGCTAGACGATGGTGGATGTTGGTACGGGACCAGAATAGGGATTTGACATGGGATCGATTTAAAGAGATCTTTTATGAAAAGTATTTCCCACAATGCATGAGAGACAGGAAAATATCTGAATTTGAGCAGCTGAAGCAAGGTGCAATGTCAGTAGCAGAGTATGAAAGTAAATTCACTGAACTAGCTCGTTACGCTCCTCATATGGTTGATACCGAATATAAAAAGGCAAGGAAATTTGAGGGTGGTCTACAGGTTGAAGTGCTTGACCGAGTAAATGTGCTAAAATTGGAGAAATATGTTGATGTACTGGATAGGGCTCTGATGTCCGAGACAAATATTGCAGCTTTGAAAATGTCTAAATCAACGTCAATGACTGACAGGGAGGGTAGGACATTTAAGAAACAGAAAGTGGAAGTGATTAGTGAATCAGTGGGCTCCGTAAATGATAAATCGAATCTAACCGTTAATGATACTACGAAGGGAGGTGTGCCTACGTGTAAAGACGTGGGAAACAAAGATTGGGGTATTTGCCGCCATGGATCTCGAGCTGTTACAAATGTGACAGAAAGGACATTTAGCGTAACTTGTCCACAAGTTTACTCACGGAATGAGAGACCTATTGCTAGTGGAGCTAACTCAACAACGACACTTATCGATGCAACGCCTCGCTTCCGAGGGAATGCTTTAAGGCAAGCAAGAGTTTATAGCTTAGTTCTTAAAAGGCACCAAATCGGAAAAGCGAAGACAGTATGACTTTATTATTTAGTAAGATAGCATTATTACCTATGCGATGGAGATTATTGAACATGGAATATTTAACTGATGATGGAACGAATTTTCTTTATTATTACCTTTGCTATGGATTGTTATGTTATGATATCATCTTTGCATGGATGGAACATTTATGACGGGGGAAATTAAGAATGTGTAACTCAGATTTCTGATTGAACTTTTGTCAGAATAAGTTAAGTTTGGAGGACCAAACTTATTAAGGTGGGGAGAATGTAACGACCCGGAATCGTAAATCGGAATTATCAGTAATTAATTATGCTTTAGTATGATTTAATTGGGAATTATCTGTTTGATTGGTAATAATATCTGTTGTAATGACAACTACGGGACTGAAATCGATGACCGTAACGAATTCAGAAAATGAAATTGAACATGTCTATGTGCTACCGAGAATATTTAGAACCATTCGAAACGATAAATTGAGAAGTGGATTCCGTCTGATTCGTAAAGCCTTGTTTGGCTAAAGATTTTGCCTTAAATGATTATTATGATATATGGCTTAAGAGATAGGGATGTTTGACCATTTGACTCAAGAGCTACAAGAGAAAAAAATCTAGAGAAAGAGAGAGGAGGAGAGAATTCGGGAAAAGGGGGAAAGAAGAGAAAGGAAGAGGAACTCAAGCTTAGTCTCTCTAATCTAGCAAGCAAGGTAAGAAATTCTTGACATAGATTGTTAATACTTGCATGATGTACTCAAGATCATGGTTTTGAAAGAGAAGTTATGTTGAATTTGAGCCTATATGTTATGAATCAAGTTTATTTGGCATGTTTTGAGGTAAAACCTCCATGGAAGTTACAAATGAAGCTCTTATGTTCAAGATTATAATTTTACATTTGAATTCATGGGTTAATTTTGCTAATGATCTATATGGGTTTTGAATGGAAGTTTTTATGTTGATTTAAGATGGGTTTCAAGGATTTTGGGATTTGGATTTTATGTCTTGGAATTAATGTTTCTATGGAAAGGATGAAATGAAGAAGAAGAACCCAGAGTTTTCACAGTCCGCCGGCGGATCGCCGCCGAAGGATTGCACGATCCGTAATCTCTGTTGCTCACAGTCCGCCGGCGGGGTTTACGCCGAGCGGGACCCATTTTTTCAGAAATTTCAAGAAATGTTCCAATGAATGTTTTGGCATCCTTATCGCATCTTGGGCATGTTTAAACCTTAAAGAAGTTAAGATAATGAGATTATGAGATGGTAACACCATTAAGAGAATGCATGAATTATGTGAATTGATGATGATATATGTTAAGGAATGTGTTATAATGTTTGTGTTTGTAGGTCAAGAGGTGAAGACCGTGCAACCGGTTTGAAACCCTCTCAGAAGTGACATTTCGGTAAAGATATGTTAATATGAAATTATGTTCTACAAGTGCTATGATATGATACGTTCTAAAATGAGAATGTTTTACGTGAACGAATGTTCTATTGCGAATCTAGTATGGCATCCATAGTCGGATTGAGTCATGGGGCGAGAACATGCAGCCCATGCGTCATGAGTCATGGGGACGGCATGGAAGGACAAGCCCATGACCGCTTCTTAGATCTCGGTATGTGTTTAATCGGTGTCCGGACCTAAGCTCTAGTCGTTAGTCGACACATGTTATGTTCTATGGAGTATGTCATTATGTATGTTCTATATGATGACTGATTATGATTATGTATGTTTTATTACTTTTTTATAAGAAATGTCGGACTTCGTTCACTAACCTCTTTACGTTTATGTTACTTGCTGAGCTTTAGCTCATTGTTTGTATTTATGTATTTATAGGTGAGCAACCTGGGAGTCAAGCCTAGGCGGAGTCTCGAGCTAAGCCGCCGTTTTGTAAGCCAACCAAAGTTTTGGATGCCTCAGTGCTGGGGCTAGGCCTGGAAGGCCGCTTTGCGGAGTTTTGTCTTTTGTTTTTGTACATGTATTTAAGTGCTACACATGTTCTCTTGTCGCTTGTTTTGTAACTGAATGTGGGTAATTAACTTTTTTTTGGCATGTATATAAATGTTCATATTATGCACAGCTCTTGGACTCTTAGGTTTCTTTTTCGCTTCCGCGGGCCCCATTTATTTATGTTTTGTACAGTAAGGCCGGAGGTAATTTACGACCTTGGCCATCGCGTTCTTGACTTTTCGGGGCAAGTTCGGGGCGTGACAGAGTGGTATCAGAGCGCACGAGTTAATTTACCCACACACGTGTCCATATGAGCTGTTAGGTGCATTAGAAAAGATATAGAGCATAGCATGAGCATATGTGCATGTGTGTGTGTGTGTGTTTCAGTATATGAGGAACCAGAATTGAATGATGATGAGGCAGTAAAGGAAACAGTATATAGAAAATGAAATGTTGTATTTGCTATGGGTTCTATAGACAATGGAAGATACCAATGCAAGAAACGTAGATGAAATAGAACCGTCTGATGCAAAAATGAATCGATTAGAAAGAATGGTAGAAGTTTTGACTGGGTTGGTTAGACAACAGCTAGAACAAAACCAACAACCACAGCAGAGACAGCCATTTCCACCTCCTCCACCACCACCAGTGCAAGTGGACCAGATGAATAATGATGACATTATCAGTTTGACACAGAAATATAAGAAGTTGAAACCACCAGAATTTGCTAGGGGTATTGAACCCTTAAAGGCAGAGGCTTGGGTCTTAGAAACAGAAAAGATTTTCGAAGTATTTCCGTGTAATGATATTTACAAAGTGTTGTTAGCAACCTTTACTCTGACAGAAGAAGCTAGACGATGGTGGATGTTGGTACGGGACCAGAATAGGGATTTGACATGGGATCGATTTGAAGAGAACTCTTATGAAAAGTATTTCTCACAATGCATGAGAGACAGGAAAATATCTGAATTTGAGCAGCTGAAGCAAGGTGCAATGTCAGTAGCAGAGTATGAAAGTAAATTCACTGAACTAGCTCGTTACGCTCCTCATATGGTTGATACCGAATATAAAAAGGCAAGGAAATTTGAGGGTGGTCTACAGGTTGAAGTGCTTGACCGAGTAAATGTGCTAAAATTGGAGAAATATGTTGATGTACTGGATAGGGCTCTGATGTCCGAGACAAATATTGCAGCTTTGAAAATGTCTAAATCAACGTCAATGACTGACAGGGAGGGTAGGACATTTAAGAAACAGAAAGTGGAAGTGATTAGTGAATCAGTGGGCTCCGTAAATGATAAATCGAATCTAACCGTTAATGATACTACGAAGGGAGGTGTGCCTACGTGTAAAGACTGTGGGAAACAGCATTGGGGTATTTGCCGCCATGGATCTGGAGCCTGTTACAAATGTGGACAGAAAGGACATTTAGCCAGAACTTGTCCACAAGTTTACTCACGGAATGAGAGACCTATTGCTAGTGGAGCTAACTCAACAACGACACCGATGACGATTGCAACGTCTGCTTCCGAGGGGAATGCTTTAAGGCAAGCAAGAGTTTATAGCTTAGTTCCCGAAAAGGCACCAAATACTGGAAAAGCGAAGACAGGTATGACTTTATTATTTAGTAAGATAGCATTATTACCTATGCGATGGAGATTATTGAACATGGAATATTTAACTGATGATGGAACGAATTTTCTTTATTATTACCTTTGCTATGGATTGTTATGTTATGATATCATCTTTGCATGGATGGAACATTTATGACGGGGGAAATTAAGAATGTGTAACTCAGATTTCTGATTGAACTTTTGTCAGAATAAGTTAAGTTTGGAGGACCAAACTTCTTAAGGTGGGGAGAATGTAACGACCCGGAATCGTAAATCGGAATTATCAGTAATTAATTATGCTTTAGTATGATTTAATTGGGAATTATCTGTTTGATTGGTAATAATATCTGTTGTAATGACAACTACGGATCAAATCGATGACCGTAAATTTAATTGAAAATGAAATTGAACATGTCTATGTGCTACCGAGAATATTTAGAACCATTCGAAACGATAAATTGAGAAGTGGATTCCGTCTGATTCGTAAAGCCTTGTTTGGCTAAAGATTTTGCCTTAAATGATTATTATGATATATGGCTTAAGAGATAGGGATGTTTGGCCATTTGACTCAAGAGCTACAAGAGAAAAAAATCTAGAGAAAGAGAGTGGAGGAGAGAATTCGGAAAAGGGGAAAGAAGAGAAAGGAAGAGGAACTCAAGCTTAGTCTCTCTAATCTAGCAAGCAAGGTAAGAAATTCTTGACATAGATTGTTAATACTTGCATGATGTACTCAAGATCATGGTTTTGAAAGAGAAGTTATGTTGAATTTGAGCCTATATGTTATGAATCAAGTTTATTTGGCATGTTTTGAGGTAAAACCTCCATGGAAGTTACAAATGAAGCTCTTATGTTCAAGATTATAATTTTACATTTGAATTCATGGGTTAATTTTGCTAATGATCTATATGGGTTTTGAATGGAAGTTTTATGTTGATTTAAGATGGGTTTCAAGGATTTTGGGATTTGGATTTTATGTCTTGGAATTAATGTTTCTATGGAAAGGATGAAATGAAGAAGAAGAACCCGAAGTTTTCACATCCGCCGGCGAAGGATCTCGCCGCCGAGCGGGATTGCACGATCCGTAATCTCGTTGCGATCACAACCCGCCGGGTTTGGCACGCCGAGGGACCCATTTTTTTTAAATTTCAAGAAATGTTCCAATGAATGTTTTGGCATCCTTATCGCATCTTGGGCATGTTTAAACCTTAAAGAAGTTAAGATAATGAGATTATGAGATGGTAACACCATTAAGAGAATGCATGAATTATGTGAATTGATGATGATATATGTTAAGGAATGTGTTATAATGTTGATGTTTGCGGTCAAAAGGTGAAGACCGTGCAACCGGTTTCGGAAACCCTCTGTAAGTGACATTTCGGTAAAGATATGTTAATATGAAATTATGTTCTACAAGTGCTATGATATGATACGTTCTAAAATGAGAATGTTTTCTGTGAACGAATGTTCTATTGCGAATCTAGTATGGCATCCATAGTCAGTTGAGTCATGGGGCGAGAACATGCAGGCCCATGCGTCATGAGTCATGGGCGGCATGGAAGGACAAGCCCATGACCGGTTCTTAGATCTCGGTATGTGTTTAATCGGTGTCCGGACCTTACTCTAGTCGTTAGTCGACACATGTTATGTTCTATGGAGTATGCCATTACGTATGTTCTATATGATGACCGATTATGATTATGAATGTTTTATTACGGTTTTATAAGAAATGTCGGACTTCGCTCACTAACCTCTTTACGCTTATGTTACTTGGCGAGCTTTAGCTCATTGTTTGTATTTATGTATTTATAGGTGAGCAACCAGGAGTCAAGCCTAGGCGGAGTCTCGAGCTAAGCCGCCGCTTTGTAAGCCAACCAAAGTTTTGGATGCCTCGTAGTGGGGCTAGGCACGGAAGGCCGCTTTCTTGAGTTTTGTCTTTGTTTTTGTACATGTATTTAAGTGCTACACATGTTCTCTTGTCGCTTGTTTTGGCAGAATGTGGGTAATTAACTTTTTTTGGCATGTATATAAATGTTCATATTATGCAGCTCTTGGACTCTTAGGTTTCTTTTTTCGCTCATGCCCCATTTATTTATGTTTTGTACAAGAAGGTAGGAGGTAATTTACGCCATGGTCTTGGCCACGTTCTTGGACTTTTCGGGCGCAGAGTGGTATCGAGCGCCTGAGTTAATTTACCCACACGTGTCCATATGAGCTGTTAGGTGCATTAGAAAAGATATAGAGCATAGCATGAGCATATGTGCATGTGTGTGTGTGTGTGTTTCAGTATATGAGGAACCAGAATTGAATGATGATGAGGCAGTAAAGGAAACAGTATATAGAAAATGAAATGTTGTATTTGCTATGGGTTCTATAGACAATGGAAGATACCAATGCAAGAAACGTAGATGAAATAGAACCGTCTGATGCAAAAATGAATCGATTAGAAAGAATGGTAGAAGTTTTGACTGGGTTGGTTAGACAACAGCTAGAACAAAACCAACAACCACAGCAGAGACAGCCATTTCCACCTCCTCCACCACCACCAGTGCAAGTGGACCAGATGAATAATGATGACATTATCAGTTTGACACAGAAATATAAGAAGTTGAAACCACCAGAATTTGCTAGGGGTATTGAACCCTTAAAGGCAGAGGCTTGGGTCTTAGAAACAGAAAAGATTTTCGAAGTATTTCCGTGTAATGATATTTACAAAGTGTTGTTAGCAACCTTTACTCTGACAGAAGAAGCTAGACGATGGTGGATGTTGGTACGGGACCAGAATAGGGATTTGACATGGGATCGATTTAAAGAGATCTTTTATGAAAAGTATTTCCCACAATGCATGAGAGACAGGAAAATATCTGAATTTGAGCAGCTGAAGCAAGGTGCAATGTCAGTAGCAGAGTATGAAAGTAAATTCACTGAACTAGCTCGTTACGCTCCTCATATGGTTGATACCGAATATAAAAAGGCAAGGAAATTTGAGGGTGGTCTACAGGTTGAAGTGCTTGACCGAGTAAATGTGCTAAAATTGGAGAAATATGTTGATGTACTGGATAGGGCTCTGATGTCCGAGACAAATATTGCAGCTTTGAAAATGTCTAAATCAACGTCAATGACTGACAGGGAGGGTAGGACATTTAAGAAACAGAAAGTGGAAGTGATTAGTGAATCAGTGGGCTCCGTAAATGATAAATCGAATCTAACCGTTAATGATACTACGAAGGGAGGTGTGCCTACGTGTAAAGACTGTGGGAAACAGCATTGGGGTATTTGCCGCCATGGATCTGGAGCCTGTTACAAATGTGGACAGAAAGGACATTTAGCCAGAACTTGTCCACAAGTTTACTCACGGAATGAGAGACCTATTGCTAGTGGAGCTAACTCAACAACGACACCGATGACGATTGCAACGTCTGCTTCCGAGGGGAATGCTTTAAGGCAAGCAAGAGTTTATAGCTTAGTTCCCGAAAAGGCACCAAATACTGGAAAAGCGAAGACAGGTATGACTTTATTATTTAGTAAGATAGCATTATTACCAATGCGATGGAGATTATTGAACATGGAATATTTAACTGATGATGGAACGAATTTTCTTTATTATTACCTTTGCTATGGATTGTTATGTTATGATATCATCTTTGCATGGATGGAACATTTATGACGGGGGAAATTAAGAATGTGTAACTCAGATTTCTGATTGAACTTTTGTCAGAATAAGTTAAGTTTGGAGGACCAAACTTCTTAAGGTGGGGAGAATGTAACGAATCGTAATCGGAATTATCAGTAATTAATTATGCTTTAGTATGATTTAATTGGGAATTATCTGTTTGATTGGTAATAATATCTGTTGTAATGACAACTACGGGACTGAAATCGATGACCGTAACGAATTCAGAAAATGAAATTGAACATGTCTATGTGCTACCGAGAATATTTAGAACCATTCGAAACGATAAATTGAGAAGTGGATTCCGTCTGATTCGTAAAGCCTTGTTTGGCTAAAGATTTTGCCTTAAATGATTATTATGATATATGGCTTAAGAGATAGGGATGTTTGACCATTTGACTCAAGAGCTACAAGAGAAAAAATCTAGAGAAAGAGAGAGGAGGAGAGAATTAGGAAAAGGGGAAAGAAGAGAAAGGAAGAGGAACTCAAGCTTAGTCTCTCTAATCTAGCAAGCAAGGTAAGAAATTCTTGACATAGATTGTTAATACTTGCATGATGTACTCAAGATCATGGTTTTGAAAGAAGTTATGTTGAATTTGAGCCTATATGTTATGAATCAAGTTTATTTGGCATGTTTTGAGGTAAAACCTCCATGGAAGTTACAAATGAAGCTCTTATGTTCAAGATTATAATTTTACATTTGAATTCATGGGTTAATTTTGCTAATGATCTATATGGGTTTTGAATGGAAGTTTTTATGTTGATTTAAGATGGGTTTCAAGGATTTTGGGATTTGGATTTTATGTCTTGGAATTAATGTTTCTATGGAAAGGATGAAATGAAGAAGAAGAACCCAGAGTTTTTCACGATCCGCTCGGCGATCTCGCCGGCGGGATTGCACGAATCCGTTTTCGTTCACAATCACCGGCGGGGTTTGGCCGCTCGAGCGGGGACCCATTTTTTCAGAAATTTCAAGAAATGTTCCAATGAATGTTTTGGCATCCTTATCGCATCTTGGGCATGTTTAAACCTTAAAGAAGTTAAGATAATGAGATTATGAGATGGTAACACCATTAAGAGAATGCATGAATTATGTGAATTGATGATGATATATGTTAAGGAATGTGTTATAATGTTGATGTTTGCAGGTCAAAAGGTGAAGACCGTGCAACCGGTTTCGGAAACCCTCTGTAAGTGACATTTCGGTAAAGATATGTTAATATGAAATTATGTTCTACAAGTGCTATGATATGATACGTTCTAAAATGAGAATGTTTTCTGTGAACGAATGTTCTATTGCGAATCTAGTATGGCATCCATAGTCAGTTGAGTCATGGGGGCGAGAACATGCAGGCCCATGCGTCATGAGTCATGGGGGACGGCATGGAAGGACAAGCCCATGACCAGTTTACGAGATCTCGGTATGTGTTTAATCGGTGTCCGGGACCGGTTACTCTAGTCGTTAGTCGACACATGTTATGTTCTATGGAGTATGCCATTACGTATGTTCTATATGATGACTGATTATGATTATGAATGTTTTATTACGGTTTTATAAGAAATGTCGGACTTCGTTCACTAACCTCTTTACGTTTATGTTACTTGCTGAGCTTTAGCTCATTGTTTGTATTTATGTATTTATAGGTGAGCAACCTGGGAGTCAAGCCTAGGCGGAGTCTCGAGCTAAGCCGCCGTTTTGTAAGCCAACCAAAGTTTTGGATGCCTCAGAGCTGGGGCTAGGCCTGGAAGGCCGCTTTGCGGAGTTTTGTCTTTTGTTTTTGTACATGTATTTAAGTGCTACACATGTTCTCTTGTCGCTTGTTTTGTAACTGAATGTGGGTAATTAACTTTTTTTTGGCATGTATATAAATGTTCATATTATGCACAGCTCTTGGACTCTTAGGTTTCTTTTTAAACTTCATGAGCCCCATTTATTTATGTTTTGTACAAGAAGGGAGGTAATTCTGGTCTTGGCCGGTCACGTTGCCGGACTTTTCGGGGCAAGTTCGGGGCGTGACAGAGTGGTATCAGAGCGCACGAGTTAATTTACCCACACACGTGTCCATATGAGCTGTTAGGTGCATTAGAAAAGATATAGAGCATAGCATGAGCATATGTGCATGTGTGTGTGTGTGTGTTTCAGTATATGAGGAACCAGAATTGAATGATGATGAGGCAGTAAAGGAAACAGTATATAGAAAATGAAATGTTGTATTTGCTATGGGTTCTATAGACAATGGAAGATACCAATGCAAGAAACGTAGATGAAATAGAACCGTCTGATGCAAAAATGAATCGATTAGAAAGAATGGTAGAAGTTTTGACTGGGTTGGTTAGACAACAGCTAGAACAAAACCAACAACCACAGCAGAGACAGCCATTTCCACCTCCTCCACCACCACCAGTGCAAGTGGACCAGATGAATAATGATGACATTATCAGTTTGACACAGAAATATAAGAAGTTGAAACCACCAGAATTTGCTAGGGTATTGAACCCTTAAAAGGCGAGGCTTGGGTCTTAGAAACAGAAAAGATTTTCGAAGTATTTCCGTGTAATGATATTTACAAAGTGTTGTTAGCAACCTTTACTCTGACAGAAGAAGCTAGACGATGGTGGATGTTGGTACGGGACCAGAATAGGGATTTGACATGGGATCGATTTAAAGAGATCTTTTATGAAAAGTATTTCCCACAATGCATGAGAGACAGGAAAATATCTGAATTTGAGCAGCTGAAGCAAGGTGCAATGTCGATGTGAGTATGAAAGTAAATTCTTGAACTAGCTCGTTACGCTCCTCATATGGTTGATACCGAATATAAAAAGGCAAGGAAATTTGAGGGTGGTCTCTGAGGTTGAAGTGCTTGACCGAGTAAATGTGCTAAAATTGGAGAAATATGTTGATGTCTTGGATAGGGCTCGATGTCCGAGACAAATATTGCAGCTTTGAAAATGTCTAAATCAACGTCAATGACTGACAGGGAGGGTAGGACATTTAAGAAACAGAAAGTGGAAGTGATTAGTGAATCAGTGGGCTCCGTAAATGATAAATCGAATCTAACCGTTAATGATACTACGAAGGGAGGTGTGCCTACGTGTAAAGACTGTGGGAAACAGCATTGGGGTATTTGCCGCCATGGATCTGGAGCCTGTTACAAATGTGGACAGAAAGGACATTTAGCCAGAACTTGTCCACAAGTTTACTCACGGAATGAGAGACCTATTGCTAGTGGAGCTAACTCAACAACGACAGATGACGATTGCAACGCTCGCTTCGAGGAATGCTTTAAGGCAAGCAAGAGTTTATAGCTTAGTTCGAAAAGGCACCAAATCTTTGGAAGCGAAGCAAGTATGACTTTATTATTTAGTAAGATAGCATTATTACCTGCGCGATGGAGATTATTGAACATGGAATATTTAATCGATGATGGAACGAATTTTCTTTATTATTACCTTTGCTATGGATTGTTATGTTATGATATCATCTTTGCATGGATGGAACATTTATGACGGGGGAAATTAAGAATGTGTAACTCAGATTTCTGATTGAACTTTTGTCAGAATAAGTTAAGTTTGGAGGACCAAACTTCTTAAGGTGGGGAGAATGTAACGACCCGGAATCGTAAATCGGAATTATCAGTAATTAATTATGCTTTAGTATGATTTAATTGGGAATTATCTGTTTGATTGGTAATAATATCTGTTGTAATGACAACTACGGGACTGAAATCGATGACCGTAACGAATTCAGAAAATGAAATTGAACATGTCTATGTGCTACCGAGAATATTTAGAACCATTCGAAACGATAAATTGAGAAGTGGATTCCGTCTGATTCGTAAAGCCTTGTTTGGCTAAAGATTTTGCCTTAAATGATTATTATGATATATGGCTTAAGAGATAGGGATGTTTGACCATTTGACTCAAGAGCTACAAGAGAAAAAAATCTAGAAAGAGAGGAGGAGAGAATTAGGAAAAGGAGGAAAGAAGAGAAAGGAAGAGGAACTCAAGCTTAGTCTCTCTAATCTAGCAAGCAAGGTAAGAAATTCTTGACATAGATTGTTAATACTTGCATGATGTACTCAAGATCATGGTTTTGAAAGAGAAGTTATGTTGAATTTGAGCCTATATGTTATGAATCAAGTTTATTTGGCATGTTTTGAGGTAAAACCTCCATGGAAGTTACAAATGAAGCTCTTATGTTCAAGATTATAATTTTACATTTGAATTCATGGGTTAATTTTGCTAATGATCTATATGGGTTTTGAATGGAAGTTTTTATGTTGATTTAAGATGGGTTTCAAGGATTTTGGGATTTGGATTTTATGTCTTGGAATTAATGTTTCTATGGAAAGGATGAAATGAAGAAGAAGAACCCAGAGTTTTCACGATCCGCTCGAAGGGATTACGCATCCGAGAATCTGTTTTCGTTCACTGATCACTCGGCGGGTTTGGCCGCCGGCGAGGACCCATTTTTTTGAAATTTCAAGAAATGTTCCAATGAATGTTTTGGCATCCTTATCGCATCTTGGGCATGTTTAAACCTTAAAGAAGTTAAGATAATGAGATTATGAGATGGTAACACCATTAAGAGAATGCATGAATTATGTGAATTGATGATGATATATGTTAAGGAATGTGTTATAATGTTGATGTTTGCAGGTCAAAAGGTGAAGACCGTGCAACCGGTTTCGAAACCCTCTGTAAGTGACATTTCGGTAAAGATATGTTAATATGAAATTATGTTCTACAAGTGCTATGATATGATCGTTCTAAAATGAGAATGTTTTACGTGAGCGAATGTTCTATTGCGAATCTAGTATGGCATCCATAGTCAGTTGAGTCATGGGGGCGAGAACATGCAGGCCCATGCGTCATGAGTCATGGGGGACGGCATGGAAGGACAAGCCCATGACCAGTTTACGAGATCTCGGTATGTGTTTAATCGGTGTCCGGGACCGGTTACTCTAGTCGTTAGTCGACACATGTTATGTTCTATGGAGTATGCCATTACGTATGTTCTATATGATGACTGATTATGATTATGAATGTTTTATTACGGTTTTATAAGAAATGTCGGACTTCGTTCACTAACCTCTTTACGTTTATGTTACTTGCTGAGCTTTAGCTCATTGTTTGTATTTATGTATTTATAGGTGAGCAACCTGGGAGTCAAGCCTAGGCGGAGTCTCGAGCTAAGCCGCCGTTTTGTAAGCCAACCAAAGTTTTGGATGCCTCGGAGAGGCCGGGCTAGGCACGAAGGCCGCTTTGAGTTTTGTCTTTTGTTTTTGTACATGTATTTAAGTGCTACACATGTTCTCTTGTCGCTTGTTTTATGGCGAATGTGGGTAATTAACTTTTTTTGGCATGTATATAAATGTTCATATTATGCACGCCTCTTGGACTCTTAGGTTTCTTTTTACTTCCATGAGCCCCATTTATTTATGTTTTGTACAAGAAGGCGGAGGTAATTTACGTCTTGGCGATCACGTTCTTAGGACTTTTGAGCAAGTTCGGGCGTGTGAGTGGTATCGAAGCCGAGTTAATTTACCCACCTGCGTGTCCATATGAGCTGTTAGGTGCATTAGAAAAGATATAGAGCATAGCATGAGCATATGTGCATGTGTGTGTGTGTGTTTCAGTATATGAGGAACCAGAATTGAATGATGATGAGGCAGTAAAGGAAACAGTATATAGAAAATGAAATGTTGTATTTGCTATGGGTTCTATAGACAATGGAAGATACCAATGCAAGAAACGTAGATGAAATAGAACCGTCTGATGCAAAAATGAATCGATTAGAAAGAATGGTAGAAGTTTTGACTGGGTTGGTTAGACAACAGCTAGAACAAAACCAACAACCACAGCAGAGACAGCCATTTCCACCTCCTCCACCACCACCAGTGCAAGTGGACCAGATGAATAATGATGACATTATCAGTTTGACACAGAAATATAAGAAGTTGAAACCACCAGAATTTGCTAGGGGTATTGAACCCTTAAAGGCAGAGGCTTGGGTCTTAGAAACAGAAAAGATTTTCGAAGTATTTCCGTGTAATGATATTTACAAAGTGTTGTTAGCAACCTTTACTCTGACAGAAGAAGCTAGACGATGGTGGATGTTGGTACGGGACCAGAATAGGGATTTGACATGGGATCGATTTAAAGAGATCTTTTATGAAAAGTATTTCCCACAATGCATGAGAGACAGAAAATATCTGAATTTGAGCGGTGAAGCAAGGTGCAATGTCGAGTGAGAGTATGAAAGTAAATTCTTGAACTAGCTCGTTCGCTCCTCATATGGTTGATCTAGAATATAAAAAGGCAAGGAAATTTGAGGGTGGTCTCTGAGGTTGAAGTGCTTGACCGAGTAAATGTGCTAAAATTGGAGAAATATGTTGATGTCTTGGATAGGGCTCGATGTCGAGACAAATATTGCGACTTTGAAAATGTCTAAATCAACGTCAATGGTGACGAGGAGGGTAGGACATTTAAGAAAGCGAAAGTGGAAGTGATTAGTGAATCGATGGGCTCGTAAATGATAAATCGAATCTAACCGTTAATGATACTACGAAGGAGGTGTGCCTACGTGTAAAAGCTTGGGAAGCTTGACATTGGGGTATTTTGCCGCCATGGATCTGGAGCTGTTACAAATGTGGAATGAAGGACATTTAGCGAACTTGTCCACAAGTTTACTCACGGAATGAGAGACCTATTGCTAGTGGAGCTAACTCAACAACGACAGATGACGATTGCAACGTCTCGCTTCGAGGAATGCTTTAAGGCAAGCAAGAGTTTATAGCTTAGTTCGAAAAGGCACCAAATCGGAAGCGAAGCAGTATGACTTTATTATTTAGTAAGATAGCATTATTACCTATGCGATGGAGATTATTGAACATGGAATATTTAGCGATGATGGAGCAATTTTCTTTATTATTACCTTTGCTATGGATTGTTATGTTATGATATCATCTTTGCATGGATGGAACATTTATGACGGAAATTAAGAATGTGTAACTCAGTTGATTGAACTTTTGAGAATAAGTTAAGTTTGGAGGACCAAACTTCTTAAGGTGGGGAGAATGTAACGACCGGAATCGTAAATCGAATTATCGAGAATTAATTATGCTTTAGTATGATTTAATTGGGAATTATCTGCTTGATTGGTAATAATATCTGTTGTAATGACAACTACGGATGAAATCGATGACCGTAATTGAATTGAAAATGAAATTGAACATGTCTATGTGCTCTGAGAATATTTAGAACCATTGAAACGATAAATTGAGAAGTGGATTCCGTCGATTAAGTAAAGCCTTGTTTGGCTAAAGATTTTGCCTTAAATGATTATTATGATATATGGCTTAAGAGATAGGGATGTTTGACCATTTGACTCAAGAGCTACAAGAGAAAAAAATCTAGAGAAAGAGAGAGGAGGAGAGAATTAGGAAAAGGAGGAAAGAAGAGAGGAAGAGGAACTCAAGCTTAGTCTCTCTAATCTAGCAAGCAAGGTAAGAAATTCTTGACATAGATTGTTAATACTTGCATGATGTACTCAAGATCATGGTTTTGAAAGAGAAGTTATGTTGAATTTGAGCCTATATGTTATGAATCAAGTTTATTTGGCATGTTTTGAGGTAAAACCTCCATGGAAGTTACAAATGAAGCTCTTATGTTCAAGATTATAATTTTACATTTGAATTCATGGGTTAATTTTGCTAATGATCTATATGGGTTTTGAATGGAAGTTTTTATGTTGATTTAAGATGGGTTTCAAGGATTTTGGGATTTGGATTTTATGTCTTGGAATTAATGTTTCTATGGAAAGGATGAAATGAAGAAGAAGAACCCAGAGTTTTCACAGTCCGCTCGAGCGGATCTGATCGTCGCCGGCGGGATTGCACGATCCGAATCTCTGTTTTGTTCACATCCGCTCGGCGGGGTTTGGCCGCGCGAGGGGGGACCCATTTTTCAGAAATTTCAGGAAATGTTCCAATGAATGTTTTGGCATCCTCATCGCATCTTGGGCATGTTTAAACCTTAAAGAAGTTAAGATAATGAGATTATGAGATGGTAACACCATTAAGAGAATGCATGAATTATGTGAATTGATGATGATATATGTTAAGGAATGTGTTATAATGTTGATGTTTGCAGGTCAAGAGGTGAAGACCGTGCAACCGGTTTCGGAAACCCTCTGTAAGTGACATTTCTGTAAAGATATGTTAATATGAAATTATGTTCTACAAGTGCTATGATATGATACGTTCTAAAATGAGAATGTTTTCTGTGAACGAATGTTCTATTGCGAATCTAGTATGGCATCCATAGTCAGTTGAGTCATGGGGGCGAGAACATGCGGCCCATCGTCATGAGTCATGGGGCGGCATGGAAGGACAAGCCCATGACGGTTCTGAGATCTCGGTATGTGTTTAATCGGTGTCCGGGACCGGTTACTCTAGTCGTTAGTCGACACATGTTATGTTCTATGGAGTATGCCATTACGTATGTTCTATATGATGACTGATTATGATTATGAATGTTTTATTACGGTTTTATAAGAAATGTCGGACTTCGTTCACTAACCTCTTTACGTTTATGTTACTTGCTGAGCTTTAGCTCATTGTTTGTATTTATGTATTTATAGGTGAGCAACCTGGGAGTCAAGCCTAGGCGGAGTCTCGAGCTAAGCCGCCGTTTTGTAAGCCAACCAAAGTTTTGGATGCCTCAGAGCTGGGGCTAGGCCTGGAAGGCCGCTTTGCGGAGTTTTGTCTTTTGTTTTTGTACATGTATTTAAGTGCTACACATGTTCTCTTGTCGCTTGTTTTGTAACTGAATGTGGGTAATTAACTTTTTTTTGGCATGTATATAAATGTTCATATTATGCACAGCTCTTGGACTCTTAGGTTTCTTTTTAAACTTCATGAACCCCATTTATTTATGTTTTGTCAAAGAAGGCCGAGGTAATTCTGGAATTCTTGGCGGTCACGTTCTTGGGACTTTTAGGGGCAAGTTCGCGGCGTGACAGAGTGGTATCAGAGCGCACGAGTGAATTTACCCACCCACGTGACCATATGAGCTGTTAGGTGCATTAGAAAAGATATAGAGCATAGCATGAGCATATGTGCATGTGTGTGTGTGTGTGTTTCAGTATATGAGGAACGAAATTGAATGATGATGAGGCGATAAAGGAAGCAAATATAGAAAATGAAATGTTGTATTTGCTATGGGTTCTATAGACAATGGAAGATACCAATGCAAGAAAGCGTAGATGAAATAGAACCGTCGATGCAAAAATGAATCGATTAGAAAGAATGGTAGAAGTTTTGGTGGGTTGGTTAGACACGGCTAGAACAAAACCAACAACCAGCGAGACCATTTCCACCTCCTCCACCACCAAAGGTGCAAGTGGACCGGATGAATAATGATGACATTATCGGTTTGACCGCGAAATATAAGAAGTTGAAACCACGAGAATTTGCTAGGGGTATTGAACCCTTAAAGCGAGCTTGGGTCTTAAGCGAAGAAAAGATTTTCAAGTATTTCCGTGTAATGATATTTACAAAGTGTTGTTAGCAACCTTTACTCCGGTGAAGAAGCTAGACGATGGTGGATGTTGATGCGGGACGAGAATAGGGATTTGACATGGGATCGATTTAAAGAGATCTTTTATGAAAAGTATTTCCACAATGCATGAGACAGGAAAATATCTGAATTTGAGCGGTGAAGCAAGGTGCAATGTCGATGTGAGTATGAAAGTAAATTCTTTTGAACTAGCTCGTTCTCCTCATATGGTTGATCTAAATATAAAAGGCAAGGAAATTTGAGGGTGGTCTGAGGTTGAAGTGCTTGACCGAGTAAATGTGCTAAAATTGGAGAAATATGTTGATGTACTGGATAGGGCTCTGATGTCCGAGACAAATATTGCAGCTTTGAAAATGTCAAAATCAACGTCAATGACTGACAGGGAGGGTAGGACATTTAAGAAACAGAAAGTGGAAGTGATTAGTGAATCAGTGGGCTCCGTAAATGATAAATCGAATCTAGCAGATTAATGATACTACGAAGGGAGGTGTGCCTCGTGTAAAGGCCGGGAAACAGCATTGGGGTATTTGCCGCCATGGATCTGGAGCCTGTTACAAATGTGGACAGAAAGGACATTTAGCCAGACCTTGACCACAAGTTTACTCACGGCATGAGAGGCCTATTGCTAGTGGAGCTAACTCAACAACGTCACCGATGTCGATTGCAACGTCGCTTCCGAGGAATGCTTTAAGGCAAGCAAGAGTTTATAGCTTAGTTCGAAAAAGGCACCAAATCTTGGAAGCGAAGCAATTATGACTTTATTATTTAGTAAGATAGCATTATTACCTATGCGATGGAGATTATTGAACATGGAATATTTAGCGATGATGGAACGAATTTTCTTTATTATTACCTTTGCTATGGATTGTTATGTTATGATATCATCTTTGCATGGATGGAACATTTATGACGGGGGAAATTAAGAATGTGTAACTCAGATTTCTGATTGAACTTTTGTCAGAATAAGTTAAGTTTGGAGGACCAAACTTCTTAAGGTGGGGAGAATGTAACGACCCGGAATCGTAAATCGGAATTATCAGTAATTAATTATGCTTTAGTATGATTTAATTGGGAATTATCTGTTTGATTGGTAATAATATCTGTTGTAATGACAACTACGGGACTGAAATCGATGACCGTAACGAATTCAGAAAATGAAATTGAACATGTCTATGTGCTACCGAGAATATTTAGAACCATTCGAAACGATAAATTGAGAAGTGGATTAAAATCGATTAAGTAAAGCCTTGTTTGGCTAAAGATTTTGCCTTAAATGATTATTATGATATATGGCTTAAGAGATAGGGATGTTTGACCATTTGACTCAAGAGCTACAAGAGAAAAAAATCTAGAGAAAGAGAGAGGAGAGAATTAGGAAAAGGGGAAAGAAGAGAAAGGAAGAGGAACTCAAGCTTAGTCTCTCTAATCTAGCAAGCAAGGTAAGAAATTCTTGACATAGATTGTTAATACTTGCATGATGTACTCAAGATCATGGTTTTGAAAGAGAAGTTATGTTGAATTTGAGCCTATATGTTATGAATCAAGTTTATTTGGCATGTTTTGAGGTAAAACCTCCATGGAAGTTACAAATGAAGCTCTTATGTTCAAGATTATAATTTTACATTTGAATTCATGGGTTAATTTTGCTAATGATCTATATGGGTTTTGAATGGAAGTTTTTATGTTGATTTAAGATGGGTTTCAAGGATTTTGGGATTTGGATTTTATGTCTTGGAATTAATGTTTCTATGGAAAGGATGAAATGAAGAAGAAGAACCCAGAGTTTTCACAGTCCGCTCGAGCGGGGATTGCACGCATCCAGAATCTCTGTTTTCGTTCACAGTCCGCTCGAGCGGGGGTTTGGCCGCTCGAGCGGGGACCCATTTTTTCAGAAATTTCAAGAAATGTTCCAATGAATGTTTTGGCATCCTTATCGCATCTTGGGCATGTTTAAACCTTAAAGAAGTTAAGATAATGAGATTATGAGATGGTAACACCATTAAGAGAATGCATGAATTATGTGAATTGATGATGATATATGTTAAGGAATGTGTTATAATGTTGATGTTTGCAGGTCAAAAGGTGAAGACCGTGCAACCGGTTTCGGAAACCCTCTGTAAGTGACATTTCGGTAAAGATATGTTAATATGAAATTATGTTCTACAAGTGCTATGATATGATACGTTCTAAAATGAGAATGTTTTCTGTGAACGAATGTTCTATTGCGAATCTAGTATGGCATCCATAGTCAGTTGAGTCATGGGGGCGAGAACATGCAGTGCCCATCGTCATGAGTCATGGGGGCGGCATGGAAGGACAAGCCCATGACCGGTTCTGAGATCTCGGTATGTGTTTAATCGGTGTCCGGGACCGGTTACTCTAGTCGTTAGTCGACACATGTTATGTTCTATGGAGTATGCCATTACGTATGTTCTATATGATGACTGATTATGATTATGAATGTTTTATTAAGGTTTTATAAGAAATGTCGGACTTCGTTCACTAACCTCTTTACGTTTATGTTACTTGCTGAGCTTTAGCTCATTGTTTGTATTTATGTATTTATAGGTGAGCAACACAGGAGTCAAGCCTAGGCGAGTCTCGAGCTAAGCCGCCGTTTGTAAGCCAACCAAAGTTTTGGATGCCTCGGAGTGGGGCTAGGCACGGAAGGCCGCTTGCGGAGTTTGTCTTTTGTTTTTGTACATGTATTTAAGTGCTACACATGTTCTCTTGTCGCTTGTTTTTATGGCGAATGTGGGTAATTAACTTTTTTTGGCATGTATATAAATGTTCATATTATACTGCACTCTTGGACTCTTAGGTTTCTTTTTAAGCTTCATGAACCCCATTTATTTATGTTTTTGTACATGATGGCGGAGGTAATTTCTGGTCTTGGCAGTCACGTTCTTGGACTTTTCGGGGCAAGTTCGGGCGTGTGAGTGGTATCGAGCGCACGAGTTAATTTACCCCTGCGTGTCCATATGAGTATTAGGTGCATTAGAAAAGATATAGAGCATAGCATGAGCATATGTGCATGTGTGTGTGTGTGTGTTTCAAAGATATGAGGAACCGAATTGAATGATGATGAGGCGATAAAAGGAAAGCGAGATATAGAAAATGAAATGTTGTATTTGCTATGGGTTCTATAGACAATGGAAGATACCAATGCAAGAAAGCGTAGATGAAATAGAACCGTCGATGCAAAAATGAATCGATTAGAAAGAATGGTAGAAGTTTTGGTGGGTTGGTTAGACAACGGCTAGAACAAAACCAACAACCACAAGAGAGACCATTTCCACCTCCACCACCACCGGTGCAAGTGGACAGATGAATAATGATGACATTATCGGTTTGACACGAAATATAAGAAGTTGAAACCACGAGAATTTGCTAGGGTATTGAACCCTTAAAAGCGAGAGGCTTGGGTCTTAGAAACAGAAATGATTTCCGAAGTATTTCCGAGTACTGATGTTCACAAAGTGTTGTTAGCAACCTTTACTCTGACAGAAGAAGCTAGACGATGGTGGATGTTGGTACGGGACCAGAATAGGGATTTGACATGGGATCGATTTAAAGAGATCTTTTATGAAAAGTATTTCCCACAATGCATGAGAGACAGGAAAATATTTGAATTTGAGCAGCTGAAGCAAGGTGCAATGTCGATGTGAGTATGAAAGTAAATTCTTGAACTAGCTCGTTACGCTCCTCATATGGTTGATCTAGAATATAAAAAGGCAAGGAAATTTGAGGTGGTCTGAGGTTGAAGTGCTTGACCGAGTAAATGTGCTAAAATTGGAGAAATATGTTGATGTCTTGGATAGGGCTCGATGTCCGAGACAAATATTGACTTTGAAAATGTCTAAATCAACGTCAATGGTACCGGGGAGGGTAGGACATTTAAGAAGCGAGAAGTGGAAGTGATTAGTGAATCAAGGCTCGTAAATGATAAATCGAATCTAACAGATTAATGATACTACGAAGGGAGGTGTGCCTCGTGTAAAGATGGGAAAGCTTGACATTGGGGTATTTGCGCCATGGATCTGGAGCTGTTACAAATGTGGAATGAAAGGACATTTAGCGAACTTGTCCACAAGTTTACTCACGGAATGAGAGACCTATTGCTAGTGGAGCTAACTCAACAACGACAGATGGCGATTGCAACGTCGCTTCGAGGAATGCTTTAAGGCAAGCAAGAGTTTATAGCTTAGTTCGAAAAGGCACCAAATCTTTGGAAAAGCGAGCGGTATGACTTTATTATTTAGTAAGATAACATTATTACCTATGCGATGGAGATTATTGAACATGGAATATTTAAGCGATGATGGAGCAATTTTCTTTATTATTACCTTTGCTATGGATTGTTATGTTATGATATCATCTTTGCATGGATGGAACATTTATGACGGAAATTAAGAATGTGTAACTCAGTTTGATTGAACTTTTGTCGAGAATAAGTTAAGTTTGGAGGACCAAACTTCTTAAGGTGGGGAGAATGTAACGACCGGAATCGTCATCGGAATTATCAGTAATTAATTATGCTTTAGTATGATTTAATTGGGAATTATCTGTTTGATTGGTAATAATATCTGTTGTAATGACAACTACGGGACTGAAATCGATGACCGTAACGAATTCAGAAAATGAAATTGAACATGTCTATGTGCTACCGAGAATATTTAGAACCATTCGAAACGATAAATTGAGAAGTGGATTCCGTCTGATTCGTAAAGCCTTGTTTGGCTAAAGATTTTGCCTTAAATGATTATTATGATATATGGCTTAAGAGATAGGGATGTTTGACCATTTTGACTCAAGAGCTACAAGAGAAAAAATCTAGAAAGAGAGGAGGAGAGAATTAGGAAAAGGAGGAAAGAAAGGAAGAGGAACTCAAGCTTAGTCTCTCTAATCTAGCAAGCAAGGTAAGAAATTCTTGACATAGATTGTTAATACTTGCATGATGTACTCAAGATCATGGTTTTGAAAGAGAAGTTATGTTGAATTTGAGCCTATATGTTATGAATCAAGTTTATTTGGCATGTTTTGAGGTAAAACCTCCATGGAAGTTACAAATGAAGCTCTTATGTTCAAGATTATAATTTTACATTTGAATTCATGGGTTAATTTTGCTAATGATCTATATGGGTTTTGAATGGAAGTTTTTATGTTGATTTAAGATGGGTTTCAAGGATTTTGGGATTTGGATTTTATGTCTTGGAATTAATGTTTCTATGGAAAGGATGAAATGAAGAAGAAGAACCCAGAGTTTTCACGATCCGCTCGGCGGATTGCACGCATCCAGAATCTCTGTTTTTCGTTCACGATCGCTCGGCGGGGTTTGGCGCTTCGGCCGAAGGACCCATTTTTTCAGAAATTTCAAGAAATGTTCCAATGAATGTTTTGGCATCCTTATCGCATCTTGGGCATGTTTAAACCTTAAAGAAGTTAAGATAATGAGATTATGAGATGGTAACACCATTAAGAGAATGCATGAATTATGTGAATTGATGATGATATATGTTAAGGAATGTGTTATAATGTTGATGTTTGCGTGTCAAAAGGTGAAGACCGTGCAACGGTTTGAAACCCTCTCAGTAAGTGACATTTCGGTAAAGATATGTTAATATGAAATTATGTTCTACAAGTGCTATGATATGATACGTTCTAAAATGAGAATGTTTTCTGTGAACGAATGTTCTATTGCGAATCTAGTATGGCATCCATAGTCAGTTGAGTCATGGGGGCGAGAACATGCAGGCCCATGCGTCATGAGTCATGGGGGACGGCATGGAAGGACAAGCCCATGACCAGTTTACGAGATCTCGGTATGTGTTTAATCGGTGTCCGGACCACATTACCTAGTCGTTAGTCGACACATGTTATGTTCTATGGAGTATGCCGTTACGTATGTTCTATATGATGAGTCATTATGATTATGAATGTTTTATTACGTTTTTATAAGAAATGTCGGACTTCGTACACTAACCTCTTTACGTTTATGTTACATGCTGAGCTTTAGCACATTGTTTGTATTTATGTATTTATAGGTGAGCAACACAGGAGTCAAGCCTAGGCGAGTCTCGAGCTAAGCCGCCGTTTGTAAGCCAACCAAAGTTTTGGATGCCTCGGGTGGGGCTAGGCACGGAAGGCCGCTTCTTGAGTTTTGTCTTTTGTTTTTGTACATGTATTTAAGTGCTACACATGTTCTCTTGTCGCTTGTTTTATGGCGAATGTGGGTAATTAACTTTTTTTGGCATGTATATAAATGTTCATATTATGCAGCTCTTGGACTCTTAGGTTTCTTTTTACTTCATGAACCCCATTTATTTATGTTTTGTCTGATAAGTAGGAGGTAATTCTGAATCTTGGCGGTCACGTTCTTGACTTTTCGGGCAAGTTCAGGCGTGAGTGGTATCAGAGCGCACGAGTTAATTTACCCACACACGTGTCCATATGAGCTGTTAGGTGCATTAGAAAAGATATAGAGCATAGCATGAGCATATGTGCATGTGTGTGTGTGTGTTTCAGATAATTTTATTATTGTATAGGTGAACAGTTAATAAATCATCAAGTTAATTAATAGTTTTTAATTAATATTAAAATTTTATTTAAATTAATAATTCAGATAATTTTATTATTGTATAGGTGAACAGTTAGAAATTTTACTTTTTTAATTAATTTTGTTAAATACAAAATTTTAACGGGGAGGTATTTATAATTTTTCAAATCACAGGAGGTAATTTGTATTTTAAGTAAACCTCAGAAAGTGTATTTATAATTTATCCAAAATTCTTTAACTACTGTGTACTTGTAATTACAAAAATAAAATAAGAACTATTTTTTATTTTTTTAATGGTTCTAATATTGTGAGAACCTGACCAACATTTATGAATGTACTGTTGAAAAAACTTTAGTTGCGAAATATTTTTATTTGATTCAATTTTTAGAATTTGTAAATTAAATTTATTTTTATAAAATTATAAATTTTTTTGACAAAACTAAATATACACATATATTTGAATTTATAAATATTATTTTATGTTCCAAAAAAATCATATGAAATAAAGTGTTTGATTTTTAAAAATTTTATTTTTCACCAAACTAAATTTTAATTTTTTTAGAAAAAACATATTAAAAAATTCAATAAAATTAAGGACGAGAACAGTGCAAAGCAAAATGGTATATTTTGGTATCATTATAAATATAAAAAATCTTTAATTAAGATAACTTTTAATGTTGAATTATTTTCTATATAAATGGAAGTAAATGTACTTATTTAATACTTTCTTAACATATGTTCTTAAGACACATGTTAAATAGTCATATTATATTAAGAATAATATATTATACTAATTAGTGTACTAATTAGCCACATTATATTAAGGCACATGTTAACAAAAGTCATATTATGCTAATTAGTGTACTAATGGATGATGTGACATAATTTTAAAAGTTTTAGGTTTTTGTAATTTGTATAATGAGTAGAACTCATAATTTTAAAGTGACAATATTATAACATATTGTGTGAGTGATATTCCGATCACACTGCCCTCCTTAGTAATCCAGCCGTAGAACACAGGCAGAGTAGACGGCTCCCTGTAATCTGCACAGAAAGAAAAGTCACCGGCGGTGGTTCTTCCACCCGGGGGCACTCCGACGATCAAGTCAGTATCTCTCATAGACAACAAGTGCTAAAATTACTGCTCAAGACTACAAATTGCGTACCTTAGACCCGCCGGGGGTGCCCTTCTTTTATAATGTCTCTTTATCCTAGTCCCACTAGAAGTCTTACTTCTATGGACTCTCATTCAGTATATACTTTGGACTCTACAAGAGATAAGGATAAATTCCCTAAGAATACTATCCTTATCTATCTTGAAGTCTTTCTTCTTTCTAGGAGTCCTGTCCCTTATCCACTTATCTTGGACTCCGGTATCTTCGGAGATAACCTCGGCAACCCCGAGATCACCTCGGCGTAACTATCAAGTCACGTGGAACCTCGGCTGACACTTCGGTGTCACCTTGGCCACGTGTTGGTACTCAGAAAATACATCCCCACAACTGCCCCCTAGGTTCTATTACCTCGGCATTCTGAGATGATGGAACCTATATTGGAACTTTTTCTCGTACATCGGCTTAAGAACTTTCTAGCCGAGATCATTCATTTCAGGCCGATATGTCTTCTTCTAAGAACAAGAATTCAGATCAATCTTACTTCGAGCATGAGCTGTCATGCACCATTTTTCAACCATTTCAACGACGCGTTTTTCCCTTACTGGTCCGTGCTGGCGACGCGCCTGCAAGTCGTCTTGACTTTGCTTGCGCCGTCTGACGCATGCGTTAACCTAGGCGCATTTAATGCTCTGCTTTTGCCGCCGTTTCACTTTTTGGACAAAACATTTGCCTCTCTCTTCTTCGCTTCACTTTTGCATTTTGAATACTCTACATTTTCTCTCTCTAAAGCTCTTTCTCCTTCGAATCCGCCATTACTCGAAGCTCTTGACTCTTACTATCTTGCATCTGCCATTTCGAAGCTTCGCCTTCAGAGCGTCATCATCGACCTCGGCGTAGCTCATTCCGCCCTCACCTTTTCCAGTAAGCCGGTTTCCCTCTGTTCTCGCTTCTTGATCATTTCGAATTTCTTGTTAAGCTTTATTCTGCTTCATCATTCAATCTGTGAATCATTCACTTGAATTTATCCTATTTTATGGTTTCGTACATGTCATGAACATTTGCACTGTTGCACCTCTTGTTCTTGGTCTTCCACCTTTTCTATTCTTGAATCTGAGACTTTGTTTTTACTTTTCTGCTTTCCAGATTTTTGCCTTCTATACTCGTTCTTTGTAGACCTTAGGCTTGGGATTTGTCTGTAGGACCTTCATTTTTTAGGAAAAACTGAAACGAATTTTCCAATACATACCTTAGGCTCAAGCCGAGGTCCCTAGAGCCCTTTAGGAATATCCTGTCTCTGTAGCTAAATACTCGTACATCAAAACCATGGGTGTGTAGAGAGATAGGGTTAACTCCCCAACCAAACTAGAGTATTTTAGGCAAGAATTCTCCATCCCTGCTGATGTTCACCTGAGGCTAGCTGGGGAGAACGACTCCATTATGCCCGAGGATGATAACATGCCTTTTCCTATAGTAGCCTTCGTCCAGTGTGGACTTCGGTTCCCCCTAGATCCCCTCTTCCGCGAAGTCCTCCACTACTACACCCTCAACCCCATGCAACTCACCGTTAATGCCTATAGAACGCTTAATGGTATAATAGCCTTAGCTCGGCAGGAGAGTGTTAGGATCACTCTTGCCGACATCCAATACTACTACACCATGTGTGCCCTGAACCTTAAGGAAAAAGGTTATGTCTATTACCTTAAGCCGAGGTCCACAGAGTTTAAGATTGTAGCCGACCTTCCAGACTCCAACAAAGGGCTGGAGATGATTATCTCATCGCTTCGGGCGGGAATTTGGCGGATGAAGAAGTTCATCTCTTCCCTCTTCCTCGTACGGTCAAGGAGGGCAAGGGTAAGATCCTTGTCTTAACTGCTTAACTGTTGCTTTCCACAATTTTTCCAACAAATTTGTTTCTGATGTTGTGTTTCCTTTTGCGACGTTAAAGCCTCCCAAAGACTTTCGCCGATCTTATTTTCCTGGGAAAGGCCTGAAGAAGCTCCTGGACCTTCCCATCCAGAAGCGCAAAGCTCCACTGGTACTGAACTTCATCCCCATGTATAAGTCAACTTTGCCTGACGCCCTAAGAACGAAGAAAAAGAGCTCATCCACAGCCACAACTCAGACTGCATCAACATCTCGGGCTGATCAAGGGTCAACCTCCGATCCCGCCGATCTACCATCGACTTCTGCCCAATTCTTGATCCCAGTAACAGAAAGAAAATGTCGGCGACGACTTGTCAAAACAGCCGAGTTGGTGCGCCCGAAGCCCGTTGTTCTAGATCTCCTTGCCGACCTTCCAGATGACGTGGATTACATCTGTCTCAAGCGGTGCCCCCACCAAAGCCGAAAAAGACCAAGAAGCCTCCACCAAAATCCAAGGCCACTGAGGTCGATGTTGAAGACGCTTTACCAATCTCTCAATTGGCCGAGAACAAGATGGCCTCCTCTGCTCCTGCCAAAAGACCTGCTGAGGCTCAGCCATCAGGGTCTACTCAGGCAAAAAGGCCGAGGTCGTCGTCCGCGACGACTTCGTCGAAATTCCCAAAGTTCCACAGCCCAAAATTACACTCGAGAACAGGCCTGTCTATACCCATGAAGGCGCCGCCGATGTCAACATCGGCGTGGCACTCAGCACTGCCGTTCTCCTTGAGGGCGATCTCGAACGCAACGCCAAGATGAATGGATATGAGAACTATGCCCTCATGTTGCAGCATTCTGTTCAAGTAAGTCTTCGAATTTGATAATTTGTCTTTCATACTTGTAAAACTTTGAAATATCCTGTAGTAACCTTTGCCTTGTGTTCTTTCAGGCCATTCAGCATGCCCACTCCTTTTCCATGCAGGCTTTTGAGACGGGGAGAAATTATCCGAGATGAAGAAGGAGTTCTTGCCCTCGGAAAATAAATAAAGTCTCCAAAATAAAATGAAAAAGCTAGAGGATCGGTAGAGGAGGCAACTAAGGCTAAACAGATGGGATGAAAAGGCCGAGGCATTGAAAGGCTATTAAAACCATTGCTATAGCTCGAAGCCGAAAAAAAGCCCGAGAAAGAGCTCGAGGCGGCTACAAAGGATGTCGAGATCAGAGCGATCGATGACAAGGCATACGCCCAAGGCATGGCCGATGTGGCAGAAGATTACAAATTACAAGTTAAGCAGGCATGCAACAGGGGTTTTAACCTCGGCTGGATGTCCTTAGCCAAAAAACTTGATCTTCCTGCTGATTCGCCATGGCGCAAGGCCGAAGCTATCCCTCTCCCCTTTCCTCCTCCTCAACCCTCGACTCAATCTGAGGAAGAAGTTGAATCAGAATCCGAGGCTGCGGATGAAGGTGAAGAGGATAAAGATAACGAGGCCTTGGTAAGGAAACCAAAGGATGCCAGTGGAAGCAAGTCTCCTCCTGAGGGTGACCAAGTCATGGACTTAACCCTAGAGGAGGATGAGGAGGTGCCCAAGGAAGCTACCACGGGCGTGCTATCTTGACACACCCGCGAGAAAAGCTTGAGAATATTACATTGAGATCGTGGCGAGATTGCGGAACAAAAGCGAAGTTCTGCGAAGTGGTAGCCGAGGTTCTTGTGGAAAAGGATGCCGAGGTTGTTGTTGAGGAGCCTCAGGGTCCCGGCTCAACCTCTTCTTGGTGAAGAAACTTAGTTTTCATTTTTCTTTAACTTTTGTACTTTCTTTTGTTTTCGAACAATGTAAGCTTCTTTATGGCGATGTGCCTTTCTTTGTTGCTTTTGAACAATTTATACCTAGGCCATTGTGCCTCCTTTATACCTGCTGTTTCTTTTTGAATCTTGTAGTCTTTAATCTTTCTTCATTGCTTCTATTTGATTCTATACTTAGAATATTTTGCATGATTTACATAATTCTTCCTTCATAATCTCCTCGGGGTTACATACCTCGGGTATGTTTACTGTAGATTTATCTCGGCAGGACTTCACATAAATTTTCCATAAACTTCAACAAGTATAAAGCATATAAACTTAATTTAACTTCATCTTGTAAATTGCTACAAATTTCAACAAGTGAAGATAAACAATTGTATCGGCTTAACTTTAACTTATAAATTGCTATAAATTTCAACAAGTAAAGATAAGAAATTTATCTCAGCTTAACTTTAACTTGTAAATTGCTACAAATTTCAACAAGTAAAGATAAGGAATTTATCTCGACAACTTTAACTTCTAACTAGCTACAGATATCAACAAGTAAAGATACGGAATCTGTCTCTGCTTATCTTTAACTTGTAAATTGCTACAACTTTCAGCAAGTAAAGATAAGAATTTATCTCAGCTTAACTTTAACTTGTAAATTGCTACAAATTTCAACAAGTAAAGATAAGGAATTTATCTCGGCTTAACTTTAACTTGTAAATTGCTACAAATTTCAACAAGTAAAGATATGGAATTTATCTCCGCTTAACTTTAACTTGTAAATTGCTACAAATTTCAACAAGTAAAGATAAGAATTTATCTCGACTTAACCCATTAAGCATTACTAATATCTTCTCTACTTTAATGTGAACCTAAGTTCTACTTGGGTTCTCATTATTCATAAAACAACATCATGCATAGTTTTATAAGTTCTGAAAAAATTCTGCTACGATTTTATTGATCATATCGGCAAAAATCAAAGAACATCTAATGATAGAAAAACTTTAAATTACAAGTGTTCCATGGTCTAGGCAATGCTTTGCCCTCATTATCTTCGAGCGATATGCCCCATTTCCTAACGAAGTGATTACTAGGGACCTTCGGTTTGGGCCAAGCTTGCCCTCTCTGGAATCCTTCTTATTGCCGACGACTTTTCTCAGGACTAGGTCGTTGACTTAAAAATCTCTTGGATTGACCTTCTTGTTGTAAGCTTTGGCGGTATTCTTTGGTATCTTTGCAAATTTGGATTGCACTTTTTCTCTTCTTTCTTCGATGGGTCCAAATCTCGGGCTAAGAGCACATCATTAGACGTTCTCAACTCCTGCGTTCGATCCTGGGATCTTGATCTCCAATGGAATATATACGTGCCATAAGCCATGGCAAGGGGATTCCTGTTGATCTTCGGCGTAGTCGATAAGCCCGAGCACGTTGGGTAATTCGTCTACCCACTTTCCTTTCTTTGCTGCGGCCTCTTCTTTATTCCATCGAATGACTTTGTTTGATGCTTGACTTGCCCATTACTTTGGGGAAAGCTTGGTGTTGAAAAATAATTCTTTATCTTGAACTTTCTTAAAAATTCTTGATGAGTTTCTTTGTCAAAGCGTGTTCCGTTATAAACGATTGCTCTTGGAATCCCAAATCTGGTGATGATGTTTTTCCAGATGAAGTTCTTCACATCCACATCTCGGATTTTGGCAAGGGGCTCTGCTTCTATCCATTTTGTGAAGTAGTCTGTTGCTACTAGTAGGTACTTCCGCTGCCCAGTTGCTTGGGGCAATTGTCCAACGAGATCCATGCCCCATTGGGCAAATGGCCAAAATTTGAAATAGGGTTGGTCGTGGTGGTGATGTATCAGCAGTGCAAACCTCTGGCATTGTTCACACTTCTTCACATACCTGCATCTTTTTTGCATATAGGGCCACCAATACCTGAGTAATGGCCCTATGAGCTAACGATCTCTGCCCCTGGCTTCCACAAACTCCTTCATGAATTTCATACAAAAAGTCTTCGACACGAAGGGTGTACACACCTTAAAGAGGTCCGATGAAGGATCTTCGTAGAGATGTCCTTCTCTGTCGATTTGAATCTTGCCGACTTGATCGACCTTGTGTGCTTCCTTCGATCTTATGGCGGTTTTCCTCTTTCGGGGAATGCAACAATTGCATCCATCGGCTTGGTCCCATGTCCACACATAATGCTTCTTGCATTGTGTGTGATGACTCTATCTTTCGGGCACGATAGGTGTCGATCATTATTGTCCTCGTCTTTCCGGTTTGCATCGAGCTTGCTAAATTATTGTAGCGTCGGCGTGGTTGTTATCTTCTCGGCTAACTTTGAAGAAGTCGGCGGTTTGAAACATGTCGCGGCTGATGACTTCTTTTGCGTATGCCGACATCCTTTCATCTCGGGCAAACTCTCCGTAGTTTGATTCACTATAAGTTGTGAGTCACAAAAACTATTACCTCATCGCCTCTCTTGCTCTTGCCGGCTTGGTCCGTGTCGATTAGCTTCATATTCCGCCTCATTGTTCGAGGCTTTGAACCCCGATCGAATGGTGCTCAATATCTCCCCATCGGAAATTAACACTACTCCTACCCCGCCCCTACTTGGGTTTGAGCTCCCATCAACGAAAAGTTGAAAGAAGTCGCCGATGTAAATCTTCTGCAGGTCGAGTTTTCCTTCCTTGGTTCCTTAGCTTTTGGGCTTCTCCCTCCTTGTTTGGACATCGTTCATCTCGGCTCAGCGAACTGATGTTCGATGTATTCTGGCGAGAACTTCGGCCGCGAAGTCGGCCAAAACTTGGCCCTTAATTAACATTCTCGGCTTTGAACTCCGGTCATATTGGCCCATAACTATGGCCCATCTTGCTATTCTTCGATCAAGTCTCCTTGTTGCAACAAGGATTTTAGTGGAGTGCTGTTAGAACCACTATCTTGTGAGCTGAAAATAATGGTTTAGCTTCTTTGAGGCCATTACCAAGGCGATATTAATTTCTCCGATGGTAAATACCTTGTTTTTGCATCGGCCAAGGTTTTACTTACATAGTACTGCCTTACGCTCTCCCTTCTCTTCTCGGATAATCCACGGCCTTTCATGCGTGCTCTGGCTGCTAGGTATAAACGGTTCCTCCCGAGTTGAGGTGTTGAGAATGGAGCCGAGTAAGGTATTTCTTGGTCGGCCAGCGGCCTTACATTCCTCATCCATAGAAAATCCGTGCCCTTTTTCACAGTTGAAAAAGGTTTACATTTGTCCGAACTTGGCCTATGAACTGTTTAGAGGTGCGGCCCTTCCGAAGCATCTGAACTGTTTAGCCGATGTCGGACTCTGTAATTCGAATGGCCTTGATCGATCTGGTGGCTTCAATGCCTTCTAGTTACCGGTATCCCAAGAACTTCGGATCCGACTCAAACGCGCATTTAGATGCGTTTAGTCGAGCCGATATGTTTAGTATGTCAAAGACCTCTTCTAGGTCGGAGATGATCCTTTGGTTCCTTGGTCTTCACGACCATATCATCAATGTAGACTTCTCTGATTCGGCCAATCAAGTGTTTGAACATCTTGGTCACCGGCCTTTAGTAAGTTGCTCTGCGTTCTTCAACCCAAAGGCATGACTCTGAATAATCTGAGACCTTTGGGAGTGATAAACGATGTCTTCTCCTCATCCGGGGGGTACATGGCTATCTGGTGATACCCCCTATATGCGTCCAAGAAACTCATCCTTCCATGTCCAGATGTGGCGTCCACCAACTAGTCGATCTTTGGCAGAGGGAAGCTGTCTTTGGGACAAGCTTTGTTCAAATTTGTGAAGTCTACGCAGACCCTCCAATTGCCATTCTTCTTCTTTACTACCACAGTATTTGATAACCATGTCGGATAATTGGCTTCTCGGATGGCCCTGGCCTCTAGAAGTGTAACAACTCTCGTACTGATTACCGTTAAACCACTGAATTATCTCGATTCTTTGCTAAACCGAATCGATAATGGTGATAAGTGGTGGATGAACTCTTGAGCAGTGAATGGGCTGGCGAAATTGAATAAGTTTATCTATTGAATTGCATTTCTATCTGTTTGATTGAATGATTATCTGTTTGAGTTTATGTGTTTAAACTACTAATTGAAGGCCTTATCGGCGGCCGATTTAGAAACCGTTTGATGTTTTAGACTCAGTAGAATATTTCTGATTTTATGGTATATTTATCTGAAAATTGATTAGGAATGATTAAATGGATTAAAATCAGTTAATTGAAATGTTGACCTTATTTACACTATTGCCATGGTTAGTGGACATTTGTTTAAGACTATTATTGTGCCTTATACACTTAGATAACCATCTTGATCAGCCATTTCCCTTAGTCCCAACCGACCAAGAAGAGAATTAGAGTGAGAAGGAGAGTATTGAGGGAGATTTGAGCTCATCTTGAAGAATTGCTTGGAGAATTGAAGTAGTGCTAGAAAATTGTCAAATTAAGCCTCTTCACCTTGTAATTGGAACTCTAGGTAAGGAACTCATTGTCTTCTTGTTGTCTTGAACCTCACCTTGCATGTTCTAGGCTCCAATGTAGAATCAAACCATGTTTTAAGTTCAAGAATGTTGGATTGTAGCATAATTCTTGCATGCATGTTAATATTGTTGGGTTTTGAGTTGAATTCTTGGCTAATTGTCACATGCATGCTCATGTTCATATATTAGTCCATGTTTTCAACTTGCTTTTCAAAGAATTGAGCTCATTTGAGCATGATTTGAAGCTTAAAACTGTTTTGAATGCATGCATGTCATGTTTGAGCATTGCTCTTGAAAATGGTTTGAAATTGAGTTTAATTGAAACACCCTTGGGCCTTGATTTCTTAAATTGAGCTTTAAAACTTGTTATTCGATGTGTTTAACAGAGTTTTCGAAAATGGGCCCAAGAGGATCGATTTTGGTATCCCAAACTTGAGTTTCGAACTCAGAACATAGTTCTGGGTTTTCCAGATTTTGAGGTCGCTCGGCGGAAGTTCCTTCGGCGAAATTCATCTCCGGCATTTCTTCGCATTGTTTCTGATCCGCTCGAGCGGAGAGTTTCACGCTCGAGCGGGGAAATCGCGCATCCAGCATCTTGCACTGTGCATCATCCCGCTCGAGCGGGGAAGTTGACGCTCGAGCGGGGGCCTTTGTTGGCTTGTCTGCTCGGCGGAAACTGCGCTCGGCGGAGGCCTGCTTCGAAAATTCTGGCCGGATTTACATGCACATTTTGCATCCTCATTCCATCCTAGGCATTCTTAGGCCTAGTTTAAGGCATCCTAATGAGGATTTAGGCGTAGAACCACAGGGTAATTTAGGGATTTAAATTATATCCTTCCTTGTGAACTTGGTGTGTGTTCTATTTGTTAACTGTTTAGGGTTGGCTCTCGGGGCCAGCTCTAGCTGCTATTAGCCCAATCTCTGTGAGTAGCAGTTGTGTAAAGATATGTTCAAATGGTTATATTTTGAATCTTGGTAGGCTGTTTATTGAGCTGATATTGTTTATTGAATGAATGTATGTCTGTATTTGAAGTATTGTGGCATCCTTAGCACCTTTGTTATTGGTATTCTGAGCTCTGTCGGTTTCCTTGTGGAACCATACTATTTCTTGATTGATGGCCATCATTATTGTTGGATGCAGTAAGGCAGGTCCTTTCTGGACCTCTTGTTTATAGGCTAATGGATGTACCACATATGGTGATTGATTGAAATCTTGATTGGTGAAATCTTGAAAGATTGAAATCTTGTATAATGAATTGATTTCATTCTTGTAAGGGACATTCATTCATAACCTCTTTACATGTATGTTATTCACGGGCTTTAGCTCCTTTGTTTATATATATGTAGGTTCTCGGCAACGAGGCCGGAGCTAGGCGTGGGATTGGTCCCCGATTTTGTCAAGCGACCTATCGCCTCCTGCGAGGTTAGAGTTGCCATGTTATGGCTTGGGGTGTTTTGTGTCCCCTATCGGTCTCCTTCTTGTATTGTACTTTTGTATAGGCACTTTCTTTGCTTGTTATCGAGGATTCAATCCGTCTTGTTGTATATGATTGTATAGAATGTCTTGTGTTGAACCGTATGAATGCATAAAATGTTTTTGACATCTGATTTTCACACTCAATGGACACTAGTTATTTCTTGTATTGGCTTCCGCCAGCCATACTCTGTTGGTATATTCTGTACAGAGGCCTTTGGTAATCTCGGATTACTGGCCAGTTACGGTGCTAAACCCATAGGGCCGGGTTTGGGTCGTGACAAGAAGTCTGGCTACTTCCTCTTCCACTGCTTCGACGTGCATCAACGTCGGTCTTCTGGCTCGTTGTATCACAGGTTTGGCCGACCTGTCAACGTTGAGTCTGTGACATGTGACCTCGGGGTCAATGCCAGGCATTTCATATGGTGTCCAGGCGAACACCTCAATATTTTTCCTTAGAAAGGCTTCCAACTCCCTTTCTTCTTCTTCGGCTAATCCTGTGCCGAGAAGAAAGAAACATTCCTCATCGCCCTCTTGGACGAAGATTTTCTTCAATGCTTCTTCACTTTTCTCGGTCGGCTCCTTGCTGACATCATCTAGGACCTTTATGTCCTCTTCTTCAACTTCTACCTCCTCTGGTTCCCGAATGCTGCAGGTTAGCTTTATTGCTGCCATGGAGCAATTTTTCACCTGCAACTGATCACCTCTGACTTCCTCAATCCCATGTTCTGTTGGGAACCGTAGCAGTTGATGCAATGTCGAGGGGACTGCCCCCATTGCATGCAACCACGGCCTCCCCAAGATGATGTTGTAAGGCGAGGGCGTGTCGATCACAATAAATTCTGTCTTGATCTTTTTCGTGCCAGCTTGTACTTCCAAGCTTGTTGCTCCTAAAGGCCATGTCGGCGTTCCATTGAAGCCGACCATCGGGCCGTTGGACTGCTCCATGTCATCAGGGTGAAGGCCTAACTCCTTATAACATCTGACATACATGATGTCGCAGGAGCTGCCTTGATCAATCAAGATGCGTTTCACCTGGCACTCCCCAACCTGGAGGGATACTACCAGGGCATCATTGTGCGGGTGCTGAACCATGTCAAGGTCGGCCTCTGTGAAGGTTATCATCGGTCCTTGGCAATCTTCAGGCCGAGGTCTTTTCAGTCCGACCTGGTTGACGTGCTGCAAGTGTTTCACCCTTTGTGTCTCCCCCCGTATGTCGTTTTCATTCACCTTTGAGTGGATCACATTAACCACGCGAGGTCCACCTACCTATGGTTGCTGCGCTGGGGGAGGAGGGGCTGCTGGCGCTTGAGGCAATCGTGCCTGTTCTTCCTTTATTTTGGCCTCATCCAGAAGGTCTCTCAGATGGCCTTGCCTCACCAGATCTTCTAAGTGGGCTTTAAGGGCTCTGCAACCCTGAGTTGGGTGCCCCTGCTCATTGTGGTAGGCACAACGCCTACCAAGGTTTCTCCCCATAAATTCTCCTGGTGCTCTTGCCACTGAAGTAAGTGATTGAATTTGATCAAGGACTTTTTGACCGAAATTGAACACCGTAAATCCTTGCTTAGCCCTCAACTTTGTCTCTGTTTGTTACATCCATTGTTACCTCGGCCTCGCTTGACGAGCCGTTGCCCTTCTCTTCGTCTCCTTATTCCCGGCGTATCTTCCTCGCTCGCATACTTCTCGATTCTCGCCATGAGCTCTTCCATACTCTTTAGCGGGGTTTTGCCAAGGACTTCCATGATGGGCGGTCATCCGTCAAGCCGTTCTTGAAAGATACGACCGCCACCTCCTGGTTGCATTCGGGTATTCGATTGAACACCTCGTAGTACCGCTTTGCATAGGCTCTCAGGCTCTCATCTTTGTCGATCTTCAGAGCCATCAATGCATCCACCCTCAATGGCTGCAATTTGTTTGTTATGAACACAGCCACTTGCCAGTTTCGGCGACTCTTCACGCTCACCTTCGGTAGTTTGTGGAACCAATCTGATGCAATCTCTCCGAAGGATGAAGGGAACACTTTGCAGAGCAACGGCTCGTTCCCACTGTATAACGCCATCGAATTCAAAAATAATCCAACATGGAAGTTAGGGTCTGACTTACCATCATATATCTGGAACCTCGGCATACTAAATCTTTTCGGCGTGACGAATCTGTCCAATTCCGTCGAGAATGGAGTCCTCGGCTTAACCGGGGAGGTCACTTCGGCTCCAGCATTCTCCTGCTTCCTCTTGAGGTAATCTCTCAAGTCCTCTTTACTTCTTCCTGCAGCCCGGCTGTCATTGGACTTCAGCCTTTTCGGCGCACTACTTTCGGCCTCATGGTGGCCCCTTTTCGATCCTTCTCCGCAGGACGCATCGAAACACAATATCATACTGGAACATGCCGATGTTCTTTGGGGTCTGCTTCCTTCTCGCGATATGTCCTTCGGGATCCTTCTCTTCTCAGCCGACTTCCTTGGAGGGTCGGTGAGAGTGCCTTCCACTCCGTGTCTTTGAGGGGCTTGGGGACTTCTCTCGCCCCTTCTTACGGGCGTTCTTTGCGGCATTGGTGTGTCTGCGGCGGGTATGGCGGTGCATGACATTATTACGCATCATGAAGTTGACGACCGATTGAAGGTCCGCCAACTTGTTTGCCATCTCTTTTACTTCCTCATCCCTCCTCGGACATCTGTCTTTCCGTGCAGAGGTCATCCTCATTGTAGTACTTACCTCTGTCCGCTTTCTTCGATGTATCACCATCTTGTCCGACGACTTTCTCTGCGTGATTCTGATCACGAGTTTCTTCGTTGTGGTCTCCTCCTTCAGCGTTAGAGTCGACGGGTCTTCCACTCCCAACTGGAGCGTCGTCCCCAATCTTTTCCTTCTGCGTGTTACTGGCCATCTACTCTTCTTTCGTTCCCACAGACGGCGCCAAATTGTGTGAGTGATATTCCGATCACACTGCCCTCCTTTGTAATCCAACCGTAGAACAGGCGAGTAGCGGCTCCTATGTCTGCGAGAAAAGAAAAGTCACCGGCGGTGGTTCTTCCACCCGGGGACACTCCGACGATCAAGTTAGTATCTCTCAAAGGCAACAAGTGCTAAAATTACTACTCAAGACTACAAATTGCGTACCTTAAACCCGCCGGGGGTGCCTTTCTTTTATAATGTCTCTCTATCCTAGTCCCACTAGAAGTCTTACTTCTATGGACTCTCATTCAGTATATACTTTGGACTCTACAAGAGATAAGGATAAATTCCCTAAGAATACTATCCTTATCCATGTTAAAGTCTTTCTTCTTTCTAGGACTCCTGTCCCTTATCTACTTATCTCTGACTCCGGTATCTTCGGAGATAACCTCGGCAACCCCGAGATCACCACGGCGTAACTATCAAGTCACGTGGAACCTCGGCTGACACTTCGGTGTCACCTTGGCCACGTGTTGGTACTCAGAAAATACATCCCCACACATATATTGATATATCAATTAGTATACTAATTAATGCGTGTAACATCACTGTTATATCAATGTCTACTCAAGAAATCGCTTTATACTATTCTTTTTCAATATAATAGAACTAGTGTAAGATATAACTGTATACAATTTTGGCCGTGGTTTCTCTTCAGTCTCAGATCAGATTGGAAGGTGTTGTTAGGTCCGTGGGAGCCCACTATGAGTTCTGTTTCGATGAACCGTTCAATATCTAAAACTTGTCGAGTACTATATGCCTATAAAAAATCACGTTGATCGAATATCGATAGCTATTTCATCTGATCAGTTTTCTGTCAACCGTTTATTTTTTCACCGTCTATTTTTTTATTATACAAACTGATTTGATTATATAGCTATCGATGTCCAATCAACGTGATTTTTTACAAGTATATAGTACTCAACAAATTCTACATATTAAACTGTTTGAATTATCGAAACGAGACCCGTAATGGGCCCTCACAAACCCAACAACACCCTTCAATATCGGACTGAAGGGAAGTTAGGCCCTACAATTTTACTACATTTTGTATATAATTGTCTTTAATTTTTTTTATTGATTCTTCTTTACAAATTCTATATTTTAATATTTTTATTACATTGTGCAATTGGGATCCATCATCATACTATTGCCTCTTACTCAAACTGGAAGCACTTAAATAACAATATATATATTTAAAAAAATTTACTTGGAAGTGTAACCCACTTCTTATAAATTTTAAATTTACACTATTCACTTCATTTTTGAGATAACTTTTGAGATGAACTTCAAAATTTTTACATTTCACTACAAGGTCCAAGGTTCAAATATTTAAATTTGTTTGTTGGTTGTACTCTTCAATGTATTTATTTATAATTTTTCTTTTATAATTTTGTGAACATAATTAAACATCATAATTTAAAATGTGATTGACATTACTAAAAATGAGAATGACAAAATTACAGCAAGATGCACAGAAAAATTTAAAAGAAAGAAAAAAAAAATAGAAGAAGAAGAAGAAGAAGAAGAAAGAAAGAAAGAAATAGAGAATGGAAGACAAAGTAATAAAAGAAAAGAAAGAATAATATAGAATTTATTAAAAAGGATTTTGGTAAAATTAAACATTTAGAATGACAAATTGCAAAGATTTTTATTTGTTTATGAATCATGTTACAATGAACCTAATGAATTATAACCATAGTAAAAATCAATACAATATATAACTACTATAAAAATAAATAAATAAATAAATAAATAAATAAAATCTTCAAATTAATAATAAATAAATAACATAAATTCAACAAAACAAAGAAAAAAATTTGGTGTACTGGATCATAACTTTAAATACTAACTTTGACATCATGCCCATCTTGAATTTTTTTACTATTGAACTCGTAATCAAATGCATTGTGATACAATTTGTCATGAGTTCAATTGAATGTTGCCTCTCAAATCAAAATTTTAGCTCTACCACCTTGTAACGCCTTCAAAATAATACATAAAACTCATTACTAAAGACATGAATTGATACAAGAGGAATCAACTATTTCTATTCATCAGAGTAGTTCTTACAAAAATATTACATGTTAACAACAAAAGCAAATGCCCTACGGGGTTACAGCTTTCCAAGTTAACACTTAGTTACACACAAAAAGAGTACTAACTCTATACAAAAGAAGCCCTTGGCTTGATGTACATGTAATACAAACAAAATAAACAAAAGAGTCTTCAACTCTCATCCTCATCATCCAAGCTATGTCCTTGGAGGTGGCATACTACTAGTACCTGAAAATGATATCCCGTATAGGGTGAGTCAACGCCCAGTACGGATATGCTAAACATAGTATGAACAATGACTAAGATATTAGCAATTGATAAATGTTCGATTCCCATAAATCAGTTCATAACCCATTTCTTATCAACTTCACAATTTATATCAACGGCTTAGAACCTGGCCACCACTTATATGAGACAGTAACTCATATTAAACGTTTTCCATTTACAATAGATAAACATAATAGTTGTATCAACATCACAGCAGATAAGCATACAAGTTGTATCCACTTTTCAACAGATGAGCATATTAGCTATATCAACACTTCTAATGATAAACATATGAGTTGTATCAACATTTCCTTAGATAAGCATATTAGCCATATCAACACATTAACTAACAAGCATATAGTCTGTATCAGTGGACTCTATCCCCTATCTCCTCCCCATCAACAACCGGTTTAGAGGTCCATCCCCTATCTTTCCCTAAACCGTAGAGTATATCCCCTATCTCCTCCCACACAACACAACATATATATATACACAAAGGTCATATACATACTCAATCAACACATAACGTTAGTGCATTCTTTCATCCGTCACACTCTACGACTTATCCACTTGATTAGTTTCAATTTGCCTAATCATCATGCATTATCTACAACAATCGAAACTACCCTCCAACGGTAGTCCAAGCAAATATTTCTAAACAGGAAATAAAAGCTCCAACAGATAAAATAACTATGTTTTCCCAAAAATGAGCGATTAATAAATCCAACTCTACCATTTCACAATATAATGAATCCATTTTCATTAATTCCAATTCGATTTCATAAAATCCATAACTTTCCAAATTAAGTATACCAATTAATTTATATACAAATTAGGGTTTTCTTCCCCAACCCTCAATATTAACCCAAAGGTTCAAATATCAACAACCGACACCCAAATCATCATTTTGAGACCCAAAATGCAAGTTTAAGAATCCAAATAATAAACCCTCTATCATACCATTTTGAAACCCTAAGTCTCAAAATCAACCAACTTCAACACTTTACCAAAACAACCAAAAATCTAAGTCAAAAACCATAATAGTGAGTAGGAATCCCTACCTCAAAAGATGGAACCCAATGAAGAAGATGAAGAAAACAGAAACGCTCCAAATCACAAATTTCGGATCAAAAGATAGCCCTCGACGATCAACAACTTTTTGTAAAGGCCAAGGTGAGAAAACAACTCTTACTAGATCAATCCCTAGAGAGAAGGAAGGATTTAGAGAGAGAAGCTTAACAATGGTGTTTTTGGAAAAGTATGAGAGAAGAGAATAGGAAAAAGTGATTTAAAATGTCAAAATCTGAGTTTTAACTTGATCACCCACCACAATTATATTCTATTAGAATTTCCAAATACACATTTATCTTTCTTTCAATATTGTTAAGAAGAAAATGATAACAAAAATAGTTTTTATACAAAACAAATTCATACAAAAGATGTGGTTATGACATTTTTGTAATTATGAATTTTGATGATTTGTCACAACTTAATTTGGCCTTTCTGCTACTGAACGGTAAGATTGGTCTCCCATATTAATCGGTCCAATGAATCAGATGTCGAGTTATAAAATAAAATAAAAATCATGATTATCACCATTTTAACTTTTAATTAATGAATATACAAAATTCAAATTCACATGATCATGACATCAATGACATTATTTTCATTGTACAAGGAGCCATGATGGATTTTAAACTTGGGTCCAAGCATGAAGGTTTCAATACGAGGCTATGATTATTGGATAATGATATCCTATGAAAAGAAAAAGGTGAAAAGTCTATTTTAAAGAGGTTTAAAGAACTAAATTCAAAGTAAAACTTTATTTGTTGATAACGACACAATTTGATTAAAGTTGGGATTGAGGTTTTGATCGTATGAGAGAGAGTTTGGAAACGTTAAGTTTGAGGATGCTGGAGTGAGTGAACCTGAACTCGTGGAAGGGGATGGTGGCGCGGCGGTTAGAGCGAGTCTCGAAGAATTGGATTTCACGTTCTCTCTCTCTCTCTCTCTCTCTCTGTGTGTAATTTCTTAAAAATAGATTCTCTAGACCAACCTGCGTGTTTCATGGTTGATGACCTTCTCAACTTCACTTTGGACGTCAGAAATGAAGACAATGATGACAAAAACAATAACAAAACTAAGACTAGAGCTAGAATAGCAGCTGGTAAGAGCTTGAGTAGAGAGAGAGAGTCTCTATTTGCAATGTAAGAAAACATTGATGATGATGATTGTTAGGTTTTTGTAATTGACAATCCCGTTTGACAAAACTTATTTCAATTGTAATTTTATTCGTTCTTTTGTTTCAGTGAGGCTATGAGTGTTTAGATGCAAATCCAATCCAAATTGTGCCTTGTATAGGAGTTTGTGATCTTAATCCTTTCATGTTTGCCACTTTGCTGACTAAGTATGGGGATCGAGTTGCTTGGTCACGAGGGGTCCGAGGCAATGCCCCAATGCAAAAACATGCATTCAAAGTTGTTTGACCGCTCGAGCGGTCATTTGTACGTTCAAGCAAAGAAAATGATCATCCAATAGTTTTGCAGAGCGCTTGAACTTCTGGGAAAATTTTTTTACCGCCCGAGTGGTGAAAGTGGCACTCGAGCGATCAGCCTATACGTTTCGCACCGCCTTTAGTCACACCACTCGAGCGGTGAAATGTACGTTCAAGCGATCTACGCAATCATGTTTTCTATAAAGTGCGTTGTTCGCTGTTTTTAAGATTTGTGCGGTCTAGATTTTCATAGAGGAAGAAAAAACAAAGTACTTTGGAGGGTGCTTTATGAGTGTTTCCTTAATGATTTAAGAGTGATCAATAGACCTATGAACTTTATATCAACATCATCAAGAGATTTGTTTATTTTCTTTTATTCACTAGAGAGAGTTGTTCTTTGGTAGATTATGGGGAACTTAGGCCTGAAGTTTTGGTGGATTCCGAAGTGGCTTATCGTCATAAATTTGATATCAGCATTGTAGATTCAACGTTAGACAAAACAATTCTGAGGTGAAGACGGTGATTGAAAGAAACACATTAGGGTTGGTTCAATTTGGGTGTGGATTAAGCTAGGTAATTGAGAATATGCTTGTGTGGTTTCTTTTTGTCTTCTTAGTGGATTGTTTTGTGGTTTTGGTCCGTGATTTTTTATCACAATTGGACGCTCAATTGTGATTTTTTCTGATAAATCGTTATGTCGATTTGTCTTTAATTGTTTGATTGAGATTATTATTTATTGTTTAAAAGTTGAAACATAATCACAAATCAATATCTTAGGGATTTTTAGATTTTTCAATGATGAAGCTGATGCGTATACTTTACCTTTGCTTCATATCTTCATGTTTTTTCATGGATGTGGGAATAGAAAGCTAAGATGGGAACCTTGGTTGAAGGGATTTTTGAGGGTTGTATTTGGTGGTTTTCTGGGTAGCTAAACTCACTTCTTCGTCATTTTCTTTCGAGTCCTTCAAACAAGATCCAGATGGTCATCATACCCTTTCTTTGTTTGTAAGTCCTTCAAATCCCCTTTTTGTTTCCATCATTTCCTCAAACTCTGTCAGAGTTTCTTCTTGACCTAGATGATTCTAGGTTTTTCTATTGTTTGGGGCATAAAACGATGTTTCTATGTACAAATTATAGGACAACATAAGTTAATATAATTTGTACCAATAGATTCAATTTGAACAAATAAGAAAAAAATATTAAGGCAGATAGCCAAAAGAAAGATGTTTGGTGGCACAATTTACGTGGCTCGTATGGTTGAATGTGTCAAAACGATATCATTTTACACCCAAAACGAAATCATTTTGAGTGTTTCGAGCCATTCGAGCCTTATTTTTTCGGGCCACCTATCATTGTTATAGCCAAAAATACTAAGATAGAAAGATTCAAAGATAGGTTGATTTCAACAAATAAAGAGATAAGGTGATTTCAATAGATAGGTTGCTTTGATTTCAACAAATAGTGTCCTTTTGAACAAATTGTGTCATTTTGGCCCAAAGATATTAGAGTTTGGGCCTAATAGCCCAAAATATTCCAAAAATGACATATGGCTTGAGTACTCATTAAAAAATTAGATCGATTTGATAATTATATTATATTCAATTTATTTTATTTATCTGGAAAAAAAAAAAGATTTGTGTATTTCTCATAATAGACTTTATTTATTTATTTATTTATTGTTTCGTGACAAATGCGATACATTGAAAAGTTATAATTATCGAATCGACATAATTTTTTGTAAGGATGATATACCACGTTTGTTTGGCAGATTTAGTTGAATGAAATTATGAGTAAGGTAAGATTGAACGAGGAGATTAGTAATATGGTGGTATTAAGTTGAAAATGTAAGAAAAATTCATTTGTTTATATAGTAGTGTTGTGATATTAATTAATTGGGATTAAACCTATGAAATTTTACAATAATTCTTCTTCCATTATTGTAGTCATATAAGTTAAGGGGTAAAAAGTCTTTTACCTATTAATCTTACAGGATTGCATCTCAATCCCATGTCTCCAAACTTTTCTAGTCTTCCCATAGTGTAGGATTACTACTCCTTTAGGAATACTAATCCCCTTACATATTTCCTAACCATACATGGCATAAGTGAGCCCACATCACTCATATTCCAATCTCTCTCCCCAAACCTCCATCCAACATGACCAAAGAGCTCTACAAAATGAATCGTTAGGATTATCGAAACGATGCTCGTGGTGTACTCTACAAGTTAGGACAATACCCTCCGTCTAAATTTGGACTATTATAAAAATTAATAAATTTAACAAATTATTTTTATTTGCGACATACAATTATAAAACATTTTTTAAAGGGTGAATTACACTAACAGTCTCTATAGTTTGGGACTTGTATCATTTTAATCCCTAATATTTCAATTATGATATATTTAATCATGAATTTTGAATCTCGTCTTAAATAAAGACAATTGATGACACCGCTGCTCCATTTCAAGGGCAAAATTATCAATTTAGTAAAATATAAACTAGTTTGATAAAAATAAATGTCAAAAACTTATTTTTGAATTTTTAAAAATTATTTCTACCCACCAAAGGTAAAATTATATAAAAATGATATATTTTTTACATTTTATTATTTTATTTTTTTTAACAAATTAATTTTTAGTATGTGTTTGGATGATGATCCCGTAATTGGTGACTTTTTTATTGATATTTTTGGATATTTATCATGTAATAAATAGTTATATTTGTTATTAACAGATATTTTTTTATGGTTATCATATAATAAATGGTTATTACGTTGTAATCGAAATGTTTAATATATGTATTGTTTTTAGTTTTAAATTTTTGATTTAATGAATTGATTTAATAATGATATCAAAGTTGTTGCCATGTTTGACTTGTGAAAAATAGAAACTAATTTAACGAAAATAAACATAAAAAATTATTTTTAAAAAATATTTCTACTCTCCCAAAAGATAAAATTATATAAAACTTATGTGTGTTTTAATTTATTTATTTTTACCAATTTAATTTTTAGTTTCTTAGAAATTTTTTCTAAAAATAGATTCTGACAAACCAAACCAAACAGAACTTTATAATCAAGAAAGTTTTAACATTATTCATTGAAAAAAAAATGTCATTACATTTCAAACAACATACAAGTTAATCAACAAAAAATAAGTCATATGACGATTTTGCCCTTGAAATAGACCGTTTGCAAAGGAAATCTTTTTTATTGTCATTATTTGGAACAAGATTCAAAATTTATGATCAAATGTATCATAATTAAAAAGTTAGAGACCAAAGTGAAACAAGTCCCAAACTATAGAGATTGTTAATGTAATTTGTCATTGTTAAAAAAGTTAATCTAGTATAATAATAGGGTAAATTACATCGACGTTTTCTGAGATTTGAAAAAAAAAATTGTAAGCCCACAATTTTAACGTAATTACATTGAATTCTTTTTTTAATAAGGTTAAATAAACCAAAACTAATGCAAATGATACAGAAAAATAAATAAATAAACAATATAAAGTATACATTTTTGTATAAAAGATATGACAATATTATTTTTTCATTTACATAACTAATAAATTATTGATAATAATGAAGTTAGAGCATCCACACCAAACTCTTTAATTTTTTAGTTAAATTAAATCTATTTCATTATTTTAGCTGCTCATCTTTTAGTACATACTGCATCAAACTCTTTATTTTAACTTATTCTTATTAAATATTATTTTAACTCAATCCTATTAAAATATTTGTTATTCTTTTTTTTTTATAATTAAATTGATGATCTACGAACCAAACAATTCTTATGTTTTACAAAAGGTAAAACTAGAGGAAATTTTTTATAAAAAATAATAAAATAAATAAATAAATATTTTTTGCCGTTGACCGATTGACTGGCCGGACGTCCAGCTGGACTTCTGGGCAGACATCTGATAACACACAACTAGCGATGAACAGTACCTCACTTGTTGTAGCGAGGTACTGTAACACTCGTATATTAATGATGAAGAGTAGCGAGACTAATGTAGATGAACAATACCACTAATCTAGCTAAAAAATGAGTTTAGCTAATTTGATACAAATGCTCTTAAGTGTTATATAACTTCAAATCTCAACGGAGCTTAATTATGCCAAAGCTATTGAGTTTAGTGTCTATATATATATATATTTTAATTTTAATGGAGGTGGATGTAATTTATTCATAATGATGTAATAAGTATTCTCTGAATAAATAAATAAATAAATATTAAATTATAAAACATTACGTGTAGCTGAATTAAAATGGATTTGCAGTTGTTGAGCTAACAACTCATACTTGGAGTTGTACACATGCAATGTCTTGAAGGAGGTGCCTTAAAATGGTTGGAGATAATGAGTTTTTGATAACTTTAATTTGAAATTAAAGTGAGACTTAAACATCGGTTAAAGTGGGTTTGAGTAATTTTGTATTTTTTCAAATGAAAAGATTATAATACAAAAATAATGAGTCGAAACCACTGAGTTGTGAATGAAAATTATTTTATAAAGTAGATATTAATAAAGTTGGGTTTAGATTTAGACTTAATCTTAGTTTGGACTGGGCCAAGGCTTGTGCTTGTGTATGTACTGGGTTTGGTCTTAGACTTGGACTTAATCTTGAATTGGGCTAAGTTATATTGTGTTGGGCTTAACTTGTGCATGTGTCTGAGAATTGGGCTTGGATTAGGTTGTGATCCAACATTAGTATAAATTTTGTCACCCATCTAGTAGATTTATTCAAATATTATTATATACATATTTATTTGTATATATTAAGCACATGAGAAATATAGGTTTTGTAACTCTCATCTTTTGGTGATGGAATTGATGACCATATTAGTGGCCTTGGTTAATGGTATTTGATGGCCCTATTGATGTATAGCCTTCCTGGCTAGCGATTCCCTTTCTTGTATAAATAAAAGTCTTTCTCCTCCAACTTGATAGGATAATTTTTTATGAAAAATAGAGATGGTGTTTTGAGATAAAAAGTTGGAGATGTTTTTTTTTTACCAAAGAAAATTTTTCTATCTTCTTTTGCTAGCCCCTTCTTTGGTTCTTGTTGGAGATAATGCAGGCATTGTTAAGTTCGCCGAAACTATTCAGAAGATGCTTCTGCATTAGTTGGTTTCGATTGTCGTATCTTGTGAGACAAACGTCAGTATACCTCAAGTATCCATCGAGAGGCGATGAATATGTTTTAAAGAAACTATAATATCACACAGGTTTTGATTTGCTTCTTTCTTATCATTTGTTCTTAAATTTTTTAAAATTTAATTAACATCGATAAGTTCTAATATTTAATTTATCCATGTTAATAATTTATTCTATTAGTAATGTAATCTAATTCATTTCTGTATTTTTAGTTGTGTAATTTAATCTGTATTTCATTTTTTAATGAAAAATTTGTTTTGTTATTTCTATTTAATTCATTTTATATATATTTCTTATATTTTTATGGAAAAAATACCAACAGAAAGAGCTTTGGAAGTTCATCTTCTTTTGTCTCTTCCGCTGTGTATAGATCATAAATTTAAGTAAATATTAAGAAAGGAAAAAAAAAAAAAGTGAATGAAATGAAAATAGAATATAGTTACGGTTCACACATTTTTTTTTTTCATTTCATTTTAAGATTCTTATCCAAATTCATTATCTAAACACGGTTTTAATACGTTTTATGAGAAGTACGTTTTATGAGAAGAGTGAGAGAGAGAGAGAGTGATAAGATTAGGGGTGCAACTCGGGCGGGCTCAACCCGAGCAACCCGAGCCCAGCCCGAGTTTTTTTAGGGCTTGGGCAACTATATCTTATGTCTGGGCCGGCACAGGCGATTTTGATGCCAGCTTAGGTAGAACCAATGGCCAACCCGAGCAACCCGAACCCGAATTAAATTTAATATATTATATAAATTATATAATATATAATATATAATATATATATAATTTAATAAATTATATAATATATATAAATTAAGTAAAAGAGTTAGTCTTAATTTTTATTTTTTATTTTTTGGTGACCAAAAAATAACTTTGAATAATTCTCAATTCTTTGTTAATTATCAATTCTACCTACAGGTTTCAAAATAAATCTACCCACAAGTTTCTGGGCAATTCGGGCTAACCCGAGTTCAAAATACAAAGCTTGGGCCGGGCTTGGGCTGCAAAGTTCGGGTTCATGTTCGGGCTTGGGCACTGCTCTGGGCAATTCGGGTCGGGCTTGGGCAGACCCCCAATCCGACCGAACCCGCCCGAGTTGTACCCCTAGATAAGATGAATATGCTATATTGAGGCCTGTAAATAGAATAGATTTGGATTAATCCGAGTAAGGCACAATCCAAATCCAATCTGAATTCATTAACATCATGTTCGATATTAGATCATTCGAATTTGGATTTGATAATTTTGGACATCCAATAACCCAAGACCTGATTGTTTAGCTGAAATTGTAATTAACTCTTTTCTTGGTGATTTATAATTTTCTATTCTAAAAACACCCTTGAATCTTATGATAAATAATGATGGCATCCATTTTAATACATATTTAGATTGTATTTGGATCAAGAATTTAAAAAGAAAAATAAAATAGAGAGGGACAAAAGTTGACAAATCCTCAAATCTTTAATCCAAATATGGCCTTGATATTTTAAGGATGAAATGGACACAATTAAAATGTTGGGAAACATTTGGAATAAAATTAAACCTTACGTCAAAGGTTGCTTCTTTCGTATTTAGAAAAAAGAAAAAGAAAAAAAAAAGGGTACAACTATTTACTTATATGTTCGTCTCCATGTATGAACTTATCCTAGGTTTTGTTACCTATAATTTTGAACTTGTTCTAATTAATTGGTGATGCAAATGCAATTGATATAAAGAAACAAAAATTAAATTCCTTTTATGTCAGTCTGCAAATTTTTAATCTCTAAAGCAAGAATTATGATGGAAAAACGAAATGTTAATTGAATTAAACAAGATAATTAATCAAATCAGATCAGATTCTTGCAGATTTGATTCAAGTAGTGCTTTGATTAACCAATTTTGACTTTGGCAAATTTAGCCAATTTTGGATTTGAATCATATTTCTCATACTAGATTCAGGTATTTCAGATACGATTTGGCTAAAGTCCGATCTACTAATGTTTCATAGAGTGCCCATAACAACATATAATAGTAAAACAATAGAGCTACACTTGCCACATTGATTTGCCATGTTATGCTTATTGAGAGGGTAATTTGTATAGTCAAATTGGGCCATGCTAGGTTGGAGTGGCGGTCAAAGATATTTGACCGAACTAGTAAATGCCCATATTTCTGTACCTAGCTATAACGGGACCTAGCTACGAGGCCTAGCTATGAAACCCAGCTACGGAACCTAGCTACGAGACCTAACTACAGGACCTATCTACGGGGCCTAGCTATGGGACCTAGCTACGAGGCCTAGTTATAGGACCTAGCTACAGGACTTGGCTACTTCCCAGTGACGGTCAAAGATATTTGACCGAACTAGTAAATACCCATATTTTTAAACTGAGCTACTTCCTAGTGGCGATCAACGCTGTGGTCGAGCTACCAAGCAAGGTAGTCAAACAAAGAAGAGAGCCGAGCTAGGAGGAAAGCCATGCAATGTCAGCTTTCACGGCGCTACGTGTTACACGGCTAAGCCATTGGCCAGACAGACGAGAGGTAGTCTAGTTCTACGGTAGAAAATCGAGCAAAGACTTGTGCCATGTCACTTGGCTTGCAGTAATGAGGGTGTTAAAGGATATGCATTATCTTTTGGGAATGTGATTCCTAAGAGAACTCTACATTGGAGAGTTAAAGTCCTATTAGGATTGTGTCATGCGAAATCTATAAAAGCTCAAACCAAACCCTAATTTCAAGTATTGCAATTCTTACTCTCAAATACACAAAGATTTTTTGTCTATTGTCTATTTGCTAACTTAGGCATCGGAGGGGTTTCTAGCACACACCTGCCGGTTAGCTCACGTTTATATTTTCAAGCAATTAGACGACGACGTTTGGAGGAGGGCTAACTTGATCAGCAAGATTATACGAAACAGATTATTTGGTACTCTTACAATTGGCGCCATCTGTGAGAATCTCAGAAAACTTATCTTTTGATAGAGTTTTCCTTCTACAAGCTTTAATGGCGCACAACGAAGATTTGCCGCATTCCGCCATTAATGGCCAAACGCCAGAAGCGAACATGAGGCATAATGATTTGCCTCATGCTCCGTCTATGGCGATTTTGGACCCTCAGCGACAGAACCCTCACAAGGGTACGTGAGAAAAGCGAGGTTTGAACCCTCGCTACTTCCAGAGCCCAAATGGACGAAGGCGACGAATATATGCCCAGGTTCTGAAGGATCGCGTGAGGAAGGAAGACGAGCTGATAAGGAAGATGGCAGCAGACATGGAGGCTTTGAAATGCCAAGTGAAAGGCAAAGACGTGATAGAGATGGAGATCCACGAAGGATGAACGCAATCTCATCATTCTAGAGATCAAGATAGATATGCCACACCTGTACATTCTAGGAGCAGAAACTTTAGGACATGCGACTCCCATTTGAGGACTTCCAGAACTCGCCACTCCAGGTCTAAGGGGTCGAGGTCTGAAAGATCTTACACTGAGGGTAGCAATTATCGACCCTCGCACACTCATCAAACATCTTCTCGATATATGGGCGCCAAGATTGAAAGATTTGCAGCATATTTTGGAAGAGAGGGCACAAAAGAGAAAAGTTGCCCAGGCGCAAGACCCCCAAAGGGTATTTGCTTTGTAGCGATTGGCTCCAAGGATGCATGGAAGCGTCGAGGTTGCAATGCCAATGTTGCACATTGCTTATGAGCCAGCGGACAGGGCGCTGGCCAGGTTGCAGAGTTCACCGTTCATACCAGTAATAGAGAACGCGCCTTTGTATGTGGGCTTTAGCCAGCCCAAGGTCATAATCTACGACAAGAAGTTGGATCCTTATATACATCTTAGCCACTTTCGACTAGTCATAGTTATTCACAGAAGAAACGATGCTTTGATGTGCATTTTGTTTACGTCAAGCCTTGGGGATTTGGGCTTGATGTGGTTTGAAAGGTTGCCAGAATGTGGCATTACCTCTTGGGTTCAACTCGTGGAGGCGTTTGTTACCAAGTTCAAAACAAACACCAAAAAGCCCGTGGAGGTAGATCAATTGCTCACTATTGACATGGCCGAGAAAGAAACATTGAATTCATATAACAATAGGTACTGGGAGACATTCAACCAAATTGACAAATGCCCTACTAACCTAGCTATTGCCTAGTACAAGCACAGCTTGCCTGTTAGGCACAGATTTAGGGACTCAATGACTATGACTTCACCTCTTTCAATAGAAGCTTTGATGGAAAGGGTGCATCAACACATAATGATGGAGAAGGATGCCACCCGCGTTAAGGCAAGGTCCAACACAACAGCGATATCGGACAAGAAGCCACGTCTAAAGTTAATATGGTCTGTAAGAAATACAAACTGAGCTACAATACCCATGACGATCCTCCACAAAACAACGAGGAAAGCAAGAGGCAATCACAAATGGTTGAATCGTGCCAAGACTGTAAATACGGCCAATTTGAAGTTGTTTTATTTTCAAGGTTTTTAGCACTTGTAATTTTCTCTTCCTATTAGTTTGACATCAATGAAAGAAATAGAAAGTTTTTTAGACTTTGTTGTGTGATTATAATACTGGATAGAATTCCCTTAGTATATTAACCGAGTAGTGGTAGAATGGCCCAAGGGCAACTACTTCGGTCTGAACTTTGAAACTAGATCGGTTAAATAGGTTGGAAGGTTTGACCAACAACTTTTTGCACTCTTTGACCGAGATAGTTATCTTAGCCGAAGAAGGTTGGTAGGTGTGACCAATTTTTTTCACTTTTTAACCATGATGGTTATCTCGGCCGAAGAAGGTTGGCAAGTGTAACCAACTTTTTGCACTCTTTGACCGAGATGGTTATCTCAACCAAAAAAGGTTGGTAGGTTTAACTAATAACTTTTTGCATTCTTTGACCAAGATGGTTATCTAGGCCAAAGAAGATTGGCAATCGACCAACTTTTTTACACTCTTTGACCGAGATGGTAATCTTGGCCAAAGAAGGTTGGCAAGTGTGACCAACTTTTTGCACTCTTTGATCGAGATGGTTATGTCGGCCGAAAAAGGTTGGCAAGTGTGACCAACTTTTTGCACTCTTTGACCTAGATGGTTATCTTGGCTAAAGAAGGTTGGCAAGTGTGACCAACTTTTTCCACTCTTTGACCGAGATGGTTATCTCGCCCAAAAAAGATTGGCAAATGTGACTAACTTTTTCCACTCTTTGACTAAGATGGTTATCTCGACTAAAGAAGGTTGGCAGGTGTGACCAACTTTTTGAAATCATTGCCAAGCTGGTTAACTCGGCAAAGTAGGTTGGCAGGTTTAACCAACTTTTGCAATCTTTGACGAGCTAGTTAGCTCGGCAAAGTAGGTTGACAGGCTTAACCAACTTTGGAAAATCTTTACCGAGCTAGTTAGCTCAGCAAAGTAGGATTGGCAAGATTATCCAACTATAAGAAATCTGTGGTTGAGCAATTTTGGTGAGCCCGGTTGGATGAAGCAAAGTAGCTCGGCTAGATAGAGTAATCCTAATCATGCACTGTAGATGGAATTAAGGGGCAATTGAGAGGGTAATTTGTGTAGCCAAATTAGGCCGAGCTAGGTTGGAGTGGTGGTCAAAGATGGTTGACCGAACTAGTAAATGCCCATATTTTTTGACCTAGCTACGAGGCTTAGCTACAAGGCCTAGCCATAGGACTTAGCTATGGGACCTAACTACAGGCCTTAGCTACGAGACCTAGCTATGGAACCTAGCAATAGGACCTAGCTATGGGATCTAGCTATAGGACCTGGTTACTTCCTAGTGGTAGTCAAAGATATTTGACCGAACTGGTAAATGCCCATATTTCTGGACCTAGCTACTTCTTAGTGGAGGTCAACGCTATAGCCGAGCTACCAAGCAAGTAGTCAAACAGAGAGGAGAGTCGAACTAGGAGGAGTGCCGAGCTAGGAAGAGAGCCATGCAATGTCAGATTTCACGGCGCTGCATGTTGCATGGCTAAGCCATTGGCGGATAGAGTAGAGGTAGTATGGTTACAGGACAAAAAGCCGAGCAAAGACTTGTGCCATGTCACTTGGCTTATAGTGAAGAGGGTGTTAAAGTATAAGCATTATCTTTTAGAAATGTGATTCCTAGCATGACTCTACATTAGAGAGTTAAAGTCCTATTAGGATTGTGCCATGCAGAATCTACAAAAGCTCAAACCAAACCCTAATCTCAAGTATTGCAATTCTTACTCTCAAATACACAGAGTTTTTTTTTGTCTATTTGCTGACTTAAGCATCTGAGGAGTTTCTGGCACACACCCGCCAGCTAACTCACGTTTGTGTTTTCAGGCGATTAGACGACGACGTTTGGAGGAAGGCTAACTTGATCAACAGGATTATATGAGAAAGATTATTTTGTGCTCGTACACTTATCATCTTACTTTCAACACAATATTGAAAACTAAACTAACACATAAAATGGTACAATACGAGTGTAAAAATAGATAATCATTGTAACATTACTCAACAATAAAATTGCGGAACATAATCATCACCATTGATACTTTTCTTTTCCTATTTTAATTGATTTTCTTTTAACTAGTCAAGCATCATCAAAGACAGATATACAAAAATCAAGGAAAAAACTCATATTTCCATGTTAGAGATTTGCAAGAAAGAACAAGATTGTCTTAAATTTTCCTAAATACTGTGACATGTTTTCTCAAAGCTTATTTTATCTTTTTCTGTTTTTCAAATTACTTTTTCTTATGAAAGTTGGGAAGGAGGCTTCATCTCATTCTTGATAGCAGCAACTAACTGATCATAAGCTTCTCCCCATGCATTTTTCATCTCTGGTGACCACATTTCCGGAACTGCTTCTTTTATTGTTTCCAGCAGTGCATACTTTGTGACCTATAAAACATGAACAAAATGTTAACTTACTAACCTCTGAATCGAGCCAATCTGATTTTCAATATGTTTGAAAAAGCTTAGTGTGTTAATTTAGCAAACCAGAATCATAATTACCTCAAAATGTTCATCAACAACACCATATTTCAAATGAGTCGCACCCATATCTTTCAAACTAGACTCTCTGACAGTGACTTTGCCAGCCTTCCGAAGTTGAACTGCTGATTCACAGGTCTGCAATGTGACATATTGAGACTTGAATTCCCAAATATCATCTCATTTCACATTCAACACTCTTTAGATTTGTCCTTTTTAAGGGTTTTGCCTCAATGGTTTGCATAAATCCAAAACAAACATTGGCTTATAAGTTATTAAGTATGAAGCAACAACACTAGAAATTTAGGTTCAATTTTGGTGTTTTTCACATTAAAAATTTTGACATGTTTGATCCAGAACAACCCTGGTCAAGCCTCTACATATGGTTCTTCACAATCCTATTTGTAACAAGTTGAGTTTGAATTTGTTGCCTAGGACAAGTTAAGGCTTGTTTTGTGGGGTAAATGCAAAAAAAAAAAAAGAAAGAAAAAAAAAAGAGAAGCTAAACTGTCAATCCAGGCCAACCCATATGGTTTGAGAAGGTGAGCGAGTTGGTTTGGGTGACTACATGATAAAAATTGTTGGTTAGGTTGTCATGCAATTTAAAAATCATCAATCCGCCTACAAACAGATCCAATCAGCCTATATATAAGTACACAAAATTACCTTGTAGTTGCCCACACACAATTCTTCTATATTCTCTAAACTAAATACCATTCATCAATGACACCTACCGTTCATTTTCATCACATATTTTCTTCCCTAATTTGATTCTGTTTGATTTGTGAAAAATGATTTATTTGTGATCAGAAAGTTAATAATAATTTTTTCGATCAAAATTGTGAAAAAAATGTGATTTGCGTTCACTGATATTCACACCATTTTGTATTTTTAACACGTCCAACCTACTCAAGGTTCAAAATATCCAAACCAACCTGTCGGTTTTAAGGAAGGACAGTTTGGCAACAAAATTTCTCAATCTGCCAAGGTTGATTTAGTTGATTTTTAATTTTCCCACCAAAACCGACTCAAACTAACTTGTGCACATGCCTAATGTAAACGACCTTAGTTCCTCTAGTTTAGCATGGTGAGCATCTCCAACCCATCTTCCATTTCTTCATTTTTGAAAGATTTTTACCTCCAACCCATCCTCTAAATCCATCGCAATTTGGAATGAGAATGGATTGATCCTCCATATTATGGAGGATGAAAAATAGAGGAACACCTTTAAAACACTATTCATTTTATATTTTTGACTATATTACAAATAACTTTTAATTTGCAAATTTAATTTTTATAAAATTGGTATCATTAAAAAAGGTGAAATCATACCTTAAAAATGAGTATAATAATAAATATATTTAACAAAAAATTCAAAATTAAATATTTATTAATGAACAAAAATTATTTATTTTTTGATAAAAAATTTTTGGAGGGAAATCTTCGGAGAAGAAATGATGGATTACAAATCATTTATATTTTTGACTATATTACAAATCATTTTTTTTTTTTTTTTTTTTTTTTTGAAACGCGAAGAAATGATGATTTGTGATTGGAGTTTAGGTGAATACTGAGATGCTCTATATTTATTTTTTGAATAAAGAAATGTATTTCCATCCTCTAATTAAGAGTGTTGAGTTGGGTTGGGTTGGAGATGCTCTAAAGTAAGCTAACAAAAACAGGAAGAGAAGAAATAAAAGCTGACCATGACAAAGACAGTCATAGCATGGGGTTTGAGCTTTGGGTTCTGCTCCACAGGTACATCTGAATCTCTCAAGAATGTGAACAGCTTCTTTGCTGATGGTGCAATGTCAAAGATCCTACAAATTCAAACCAACAAAGACAAAGAAAAAGAAAAATTAATATGATGTTAATTTGATACAATTTTTTTTAATCAAAGTAAAGTAAAACCAAAACAACAAAGACAAAGAAAAGAAACAATTGGTAACCTCAGGAAGAACTTAAGACCCAATTCACCAGCATTCTTCTTCATTGAATTCCATGACTTGACCACCAGAGCTTCCTGCTCTTCTGTAAAAGCTTTCACTTCTAATCTTCCATTCCTCTCAACACCTTTGTAACCAAAACCATTTTGTAAAGAATGTGCAAAGGCAAATATAAGAAATATAAAACAGAAAAACACACAAGCCAGCTCACTCTCTCAAACCCCAGCTAACAAGATCATAATGAATCCTGCCACGCCAAATAACTCAATATATAGATGTCATGGACCTAAAAGTATCAAATTGGGTCAAAATAGACCTAAATACAAATATTGGGTCGGACATGTCATTTGCCCTATTAAGCATCATCCGGGTCAAATTCAAGACACACCCACCACAAAATGTATTAATTAGACTAATCACAATAATGCAGTCCACTATTGGAGAAGGGAAAGCCAAAATGAGTGAAGCATATATTTGCAAATTGCTTGGTTTCGAGACTAATTCAATTAAAATGGATTGAAACTATTTATAATTATGTTTCTAATTTTACAAAAAAGTCTTATTTATGTTTATTTTAAGTTTATAAAGTTACTGGTCAGTTTTAAGGTTAAAAATATTTTAGTAATTTATTTTTGGATACAGTTGTGTGGGACATCCATGTTTTGTTTTGGAAAGTTGTAAGTCAGTTATTAAATGAATTTTTATTTGTTCTTAGATAATCTTTGAAAGTCAAAATTTAATAATTTGTTACGTGCCAAATGTGGTAGGTCTTATGAGCCTAATGTGATAGGTCTAAGTCTTATGAGCCTAACACTAATAAAAAAACTGATACTTATCAAATAATATTATTATGGGTTAAATTGTGAGAAATTTTTTAAAGTCTCAAATATTGTCCTTTAATAAATTTCAATAGTTTTGAAACTTTATTGTTGATTGTGCAATGCAACTAAACTAGGTGTGACCGCTAAGGAAATCTAGAATTCCTAAAACCGTCACATTTTTTTTCCTCCTGAATTTCTGCATTTTAACAGCCATAACCCTGTTCCCCAAAGCAGCCCCTATTTTGATTTCCTTTCTCCCGTTTTATCAATTTAAACCTAGTTCATTCCATCCAGTAAATGAAACCCAAAAATTTCTACTGATTTTCAGCTTTAAATCACCATAATTCAGCTTTGAAGTCCTCCCATGTTGTCAAGCATGACACAGGTTTCAAAGAAAACAAGAGAGAAAGAGAGAGAGAGAGAGAGAGCTCTTACTTGTAACCGTTGTACAACTCTTGCAGACAAGTCTACATCCTGATCCATCCCTCCGGGCCCATGAGAAGTCGGCGGACCGGTCTAAGAATTTTAACCCAGATTTATTTGTTACATAAATTTTGGAGAAATCAACAGCAGCAGCCATAGGAGCTCCTCCTACAATCAACAATAATTTCAACTCAAAAAACAAATTAATCAAGAAAAAGAAAGATACCAGAGCGAGTGAGACCACTAAGCCTGTGTTTGGCTGTGGGATTTAAAGAAGAATTTGAAAAGGGAAAAGAAAAAATGTATGTAAAATTAGATAAAATATAAATATATTTTATTCACATTTCACTTATCTTTTCTCTTTCCTTTTTCAAATTTCTTTTGAAATTTCCAACCAAACACTTTCTTTTTCAAATTCCTTCCCAAATCTCTAACCAAACACAATGTAAATACGGCATAAGAAGAAGAAGTAGAAGAAGAAGACTAACCATGGGATAAGAGCATAGTTGCATTTGAAGCAGGAGTATTGGTCCTCAAAAGATTCATGCCTTTGTTTCAAGAAACAGTTTAGTGAAAGAGGGTGAGGGTAGGGGTGGGGGTGGTGGAGAAACACAAAGGGGCTATGGAGAACTCTTATAGTTAAATATAGATTAACCTTTCAGGGCCATAAAGAGCCAATCTGATTTTTATTGTGAAGGTGGAGCAACACAAAGGGAGAACTCTATAGTTTAGGAAAGATTAACCTTTCAGGGCCATTAAGAGCCAATCTGACTTTTATTTTATTTTATTCCAGTTTATCTGTTCATATGTACAGATACAATGGGCTAACATTAGTAAGGTAGCGAATGGGTTTGGGCTCTTTGGCTTTATTATTAATTAATATGCAAATGTGTGCTTTTGGCCATTGGCTGCTAATTAATCTGACAAAGATTAAATAAATCAAAATATTTGAATAATGAACAATAGTCAAACAAAGCAGATACAAATTTTGATTCCTAGGAATGCAGGAGGGGTAGGTACTTATATATCATCAGAGGAAGACTACTTGAAGTTGCCTCTTTTGACTGCAATATATTAGAATGAGCACTGCAGAGTTATATACACAAAGTAATGGAACAAACTTTTAAAATTAGATTAATGAAAACTAAATAAATACAAGATCATCACAAACGTAAGCCTTTTCCAATGAAATTTCATTAAAACCTCAAAAATATTTAGAATGTACACAACACGAGATGGGTGATAACAAATACCAATTTATTCATACCCATTATTTTACATCTTGTGTTGCAACAACCTATTCAATTGGAATTTCAACTCTCTTTCATACCATCACAAATCCTAGAATAGATGTTCACACCAACAAGAGTAAACACATGATTTGAACTTAATGAGATAATCTCCATTAGAAAATGCAGCAGAATAAAGTTCACAATCTACCTTCAACCCCCCCCCCCTCCCAAAAAAAAAAGAAAAAGAATTGCAGCATTTCATCAACAGTCCTCTTACAAAATTGTGCGTGCCACAATTAGAATGACAAGCTGAATCACAACCGGACCATTTTGGGAAGCAACAAGTCTAATGGCACAGAAAATTTTCACAGAACCGGTTACATATCTGAGGCAAAGAGCCATGTCTATGTTTAGGAGCACAGAAAAATTTCACAAAGCCCATCACAAATGTGAAAAGCCCATCACAAATGTGAGACAAGGAGGTGGCTCTTTATCTCCATCTCACATCTATGACCGGTTCTGTGAAATTTGTTTGTGCTCCTAGACTTGGAGGCAGCTTTTTGTCTTACATCTATGACAGGTTCTACGAAAATTTTTTGTGCTCCTAACATTTGTTTTAGGAAGACACGGATGATCAAACAAGGTCAACCTTATGGGAGCTCAAGGAGATGTCTGTCTTATAAAAAAAAAAATTGAACACCAATTCAACAAGCATCATCCCATTTGATTAGCATTCTTCTGAAAAACATGTTTTATGTTGTATCAAAAACTCAAAATTTTTTGGCTATGATTCTATTAGCTTTTGATAAAACTGTCTCTAGAATGAACTATTATTTTGTATTGAATTTAACTTGTATTGATCTTGAATTTTTTCCTCTTATTCTTCTCTTTGCCCATAGGCTTACGTCCTTTTGTATAGAGAAGGTTATACATAAGTTCAATGAACAACTTTACAACTAACTATGTATATGAATATAATCTAAACAATGAACTTAATAAATATAAAACACATGAATATAAAAATATATAAATACAAAGAATACATGAACCCAATATATCCAATGTATATAATGTAAATATGGCATTAATTTTAACACTCCCCCTTAATGCCATATTTTGTGACACCCAATATTTCTCTAAAAAATTCAAACTTGTCCCTTGGTAGAGCATTGGTGAAGATGTCCGCAACTTGATTTTCAGTCTTGCAATACTTAATTTGAATCTCATCATCTTCCATGACTTCTCTAATGAAATGATGTTTGATAGCAATGTGTTTGGTACAAGAATGATAGACATGATTATTTGTCATAGTAATAGCAGACTTGTTATCACACATAATTAGAGTAGTTTCACCTTGCTTCTCACCAAAATCATCTAAAATTCTTCTTAACCCAATTGCTTGTGTAGTTGCCAATGATGCTAAAACATATTCGACCTCAATCGATGATTGTGCCACAGTTTGTTATTTCTTGGATGGCCATGAAATTACGCCCAATCCAAGAGAAAATGCATACCCAAAAGTGCTTCTCATATCATCAACACATCTGGCCCAATCACTATTACAAAATCCAAGTAACTTTGCATTAACAAATTTCTCATAAAAAATTCCATAATCAAGCGTACCTTGAATGCATCTCAACACTCTTTTTGCAACTCCAAAAGGAATTTGGCTTCGACTATGCATAAACCGAGACAATAAACTTGTAGCATACATGATGTCCGGTCTTGTAGCAGTCAAGTACAACAAACTTCCAACCAAACTTCTATAACAAGATGCTTCAAACCGTTCTTTGACAACTTTTCATTCACAATTAAGAGAGTAGTGACTGATTTCCAATTCTTCATTTTGAATTTCTCAGGAAGTGTTTGAGCATACTTCTTTTGGCAAATAAAAACCCACCATTGTTTTAGTAGATTTCAATGCCTAAAAAATGATACAATAGCCCCAAATCACTTATTTCATATTTCTTCATCATTTCCCTTTTAAAATCTTCAATCAATTTTTTATCACTACCGATAAAAACCAAATCATCAACATAAAGTAAAATAATGAGAATATCAGTTGTACCTTGTCTCTTGATATACAAAGTTGGCTCACTTTTGCTTCTTTGAAAACCCTTTTCATTAAAGTAAGCATCAATTTCACCATACCATGCCCGGGGTGCTTGTTTTAGGCCATATAAGGCATTTTTCAACTTGTACACTTTATATTCTTTGCCTTTGACAATAAAGCCTTGAGATTGATCAACATACACCTCTTCTTCTAATTTTCCATTCAAAAACGCTGATTTTACATCAACTTGGTGCAAGAACCAACCCTTTTGAGCCGCCAAAGCAATGATAGCTCTATTTCTATCAAGTCAAGCCACAGGAGCAAAATTTTCTTGGAAATCAATTCCGGGTTGTTATGAACACCCTTTCGCCACAAGTCTTGCTTTGTTCTTTTAAATAGAGCCATCCGGATTGAACTTTGTTTTGAAAATCCACTTCACATCTCAATCACATGAATTTCATCTTCCATTGCTTTCTTCCATGCTTCATCTTTAATTGCTTCTTCAAAATTTTTAGGTTTAACATTGCATAATTTGCATCTTGCATACACATCACTAAGACTCCTTATATTTCTTGGTGTTGAACTTGGAGATGAAGAACTTGAACTTGAACTCGAATTGAAAAATATTGTGAACTAGCAATTGGTGACAATCTTTGTAGAGATCCAAGCGTTGCAACATCTTTAACTTGTAGACTTTCCAATTCTTCATTGAAAGCAATACTTTGATCTTGGACTTTCTTTTCCTTCCAATCAAAAGACGTCTTCTCATCAAAGAGAACATCTCCACAAATAATCACATTCTTTTGATCTAAACTGAAGAGTCTATAGCCTTTGGATTTCTAGCTATAACCCACAAAGATACATTTCTTACTATTTTCATCAAGCTTGTGCCTCACTTCTTTTGGAACATGAGCATAACAAATATAACCAAACACCTTCAAGTGATTCACCAATAGTTTCCTTCCACTTCAAGCTTCAAATGGAGTTTTGTCATTAAGAGCTTTTGTAGGACATCTATTCATCATGTAAACGTTGTATACACGACCTCACCGCAAAAGTTTTGGGTAGCCCCTTCTCATGTAGCATAGACTTAGACATCCCCTCTATGGTTCTATTCTTCCTTTCCGTTACACCATTTTGTTGTGGAGTGTACCCAACGGTCAATAGTCTTTCCATACCAATATCTTTACAAAATTTCATAAACTTATTTGAATTGTATTCTCCGCTCTATCACTTCTCAATACTTTCATCAAACAACCACTTTATCTTTCAACAAGGTTTTGAAATTTCTTAAAGATAGAGAAAACTTCACTCTTTTATTTCATGAAATACACCCAAGTCATTCTAGTAAAATCACCAACAAAAATAATGAAGTACTTGTTACCTTTATCAGTTAGTGTATCCATAGGTCCGCACACATCAATGTGGACAAGCTCTAATGGTGCTTTAGCTCTCCATGCTTTCTCCTTTGGAAATGACTCCCGGTGATGCTTTCCAAGTGCACAATCTTCATAAATATGTTGCACTTCATGAATGGTCGGCAACCCAAAAACCATATTCTTTTGTTGTAGATGCTTCAAGCTTTGAAAATTCAAGTACCCAAATCTTCTATGCCAAAGCCATGAATTATCAATCACATCCATCTTCAAAACTGCATTTTTGCTATATCGAAAAATGAGAGGAAAATTTCTATTCTTCCCCATCTTGATTTTTACTACAACTTGGCTTCTCCCCCTTTTGTTAAAAATTTTGCAAAAATCTTCTTCAAAGTGAACAAGTATCCATGCTCCATAAGTTATCCAATACTTAGCAAATTTTGCTCCAAGTCTGGAACTAGAAGAACATCGGAAATTAATCTTGTACCCATCTTGGCTTCTACAGAAATAATACTTTTTCCTTTTGTTTGGACTAAGGCACCATTCCCCATTTTTACTTAGAACTAGAGGAAGCATCCATTTTCACAAAAATGCTCTCATCTCTTGTCATGTGAATGCTACATCCGCTATCGAGAAACCATATATCCTTGTTTTGATTCGATGCCTTGTGACAAGCATAGAACATATACCCTTCACTTTCTTGCTCCTTAAAAAAATTAGCTTGTTGAGTGCTTTTGACTTGGCAATCCTTCTTAACATGTCCAAATTTGTTGCAATTGTAACATTTTGGCTTTCCCCGAAGCCAACAATCTTTGTCAGCATGACTGCTTCAGTTGCAAATTTTACACTTTTGTTGAGTGGACTCTTCATTTTCTTTTCTTTGAAAATTAGACCTTCATCTTCCTCTTGCATTTCTTGCTCTTCTATTTGCATTTCTTCCTCTTCCTCTTCATTGGGAATTAGAAGTACTGACATTGAGCTTGGATTGAAAAGAACTTTCAATTGACTTTTCAAATTGCCTACTCAACCTTTGCTCAAATATTTTAATTAAATCCATCAATTCTTCAACACTCAAATCAGCAAAATCTTTAGCTTCTTCAATGACAGCAACAATAGGATTGTATTTCTCCAGCAAACTTATCAAAATTTTCTCAACAACTCTTTGATTAGAAATATTATCCTCATAAATTTTCATTTGGTTTGCAAATTGCATAACTCTAGAAAAATAATCCTTCAACAATTTCATATCCTTCATCTTTATATTTTCAAAATCTATTTTTAATGATTGAAGTTTGATGGTTTTTGCTTTCAAGTTGCCTCTATACTCTTTTTGAAGAATATCCCATGCCTCATTTCCTTTTGTAGCATTGATAATTCTTGGAAAGATTGCTTCTGAAACTCCTTGTTGAATCAAAGAGAGAGCCTTTGAATCCTTCTTCCTTTGCTCTTTCAATTGGTTCTTTTGGATATTTGTCAAAACTCCTTCATCTTCAGGTTCTTCGATCTCATTCTCAACAAGATCTCAAAGATCCATATAGACAAATATAGTTCTCATTTTCACATACCACATATCAAAATTTTCACTATTAAAGATAGGAGTAGATATATTTTGGTTGTTGGAATTCGCCATGGATGTCAACTTGTTCTTCTTTGGGGCTTGTTTTCCCGTATCCGATCACTACGCCCAAATTTTGTTCTTGACCCAACCAAAGCTCTGATACCATCTCTGTTAGTTTTTGATAAAAATCTCTTTGGAATGAACTATTATTTTGTATTAAATTTAACTTGTACTTATCTTGAATTTTTTCTCTTATTCTTCTCTTTGCCCATAGGCTTACATCCTTTTATATAAAGAAGGTTATACGTAAGTTCAATAAACAACCTTACAACTAACTAGACACATGAATATAATTTAGACAACGAACCTAATAAATATAAAATACATGAATATAAAAATACATGAATACAAAGAATACATGAACCCAATATATTCATGGTATATTACATTTATCTCCCCTAAGGTTTGCCTTAATTATAGATATCTCTCTTGTGATTTCAAAATGACATGCACCTCCCTTACTTTTTGAAACTAATATACAAAGACCCCTTCGCTACCCATCCGTCCAAAATCAAATAGATTTTGATAATGTCATCCATAATGATTCTACAAATTCCAATATTACCCTTCAGCATAAATTACACTTACCTCCCTGCATATATATATATATATATACATATATACATAATAAAAAATTTAATATAAGCATCACAGAGAAGAGAACTAAGGCCTCGTTTGGTAACCATCTTTTTTAGCCAAAAAGTCAAAAAGTTACTAAATTAGTCAAAAAGCCAACAACCCATATCAAAAAGTCAAAGATTCTCTTTTCTCTCTACTTTTTGCACATCTTTTCGTAAAAAGTCAAAAAGTCATCCCAAATATACTAGTTTTTTTTAGCTCATATTTTAGCCAAATAGCCAAAAAGTTACTAAATTAACTTATTCCCAAACGAGGCCTAAATTTGTCTTGGGATTCTCTTTGCCTCATTTGTTCCGTTCTTTCAAACATCAATGACATTTTTTTCCCTAGGAAACAAACAGAAACGGGAAGATCTCATTATCATTTCGGATCTCATTTCGGATCAGGTCTCTCCGTTGGCGGAGGTCCGAACACAATCATTTCGGATCTCATTATCAGCGCCATCTTGATGTTTGAATTGGTTAGCAAACAACGGCGGGACCCAGAAGAAGGAGACTCTCTCTCTCTCTCTCTCTCTATGCTTCTTCTCCCTCATGCTCCGACGTCGGTGCTGGTTTGGGCATATATGTTTTCGAGGAGGACAAAAGAGATTGGAGGAGACAAGTGCCATTTACAGGGAAACACAATACTAGGTCTGGTTGGGGTAAGGGTTTTTCTTGTTCTTGCAATTGGAGGTGGTGGTGTTGTAGCATTTTATGGCTTTCCCTCTCTATATCAATCTTGTCTGATAGTTTATGGATTATGGTGTGTGGGCAACATCATAATTTGGGTACAATTTGTATTTTTTTATTAAATAAATAAATTTGAAGGCATCCCTTGGGCTTTGTTTGAGTCGTGTTGGATTTTACAACACATATTTTTTTTTTTTCAAAATTACATTTATTGAGATTCAAAATAAATTTTAATTAATTTTTGTTAAGGGCTTTGATTCATCCCCCGAAAGGGAGGCCCCGAATCCCCCGATTTTTCATTTCAAGTAAAAAAAAAAAAAACAGAAAAAAAAAAAACAGTTTGCCAAAAATGAAAATTAAGGAGATTAGGGGGAATTTTTTTAGGGAAATTTTTCATTTTCCTTTTGTTAATTCTAAGTATTATCCAATATACATATTTTCAAATTACTATAAAATGAGTTTTTTACATTTTATTTCAAAAGTTAATGACTTTAAGACTAATTGATTTTAAATGTTTACAAATTATTTTTTTTTATCAATACTTGGATTATTTTTGACCAATAAACAAAAATTATTTTTGAATTACTGATTTTATTTATTTATTAAAGATATTTTTTAGATAACACATTAATAAAATAAAAAATATTAAATAAAATAATTATAAAAATAAATGCAACCATTATTTATAAATATATATTATTTTACATGCTAATGTAATGAAATAAAAATTTTAAAAAAATTTATAAAGAAAAAAAATTCGTATAAGATTTTTTCTCTAAATTTAAATCACTTGAGTATCTGTTCTTTTTTTGTTAAGTATTTGTTCTTTTTTCTTTTTTCTTTTTTGGTAAGCTTTTATTAGTATTATTATTATTTTGGAAAAAAAAACTATTTAGAATATTATAAAAGGGAAGTACCTGTAATTATGCTAAACCTCAGGGGAGCTAAGTGTAATTTACCCTAAGAAAGAATGAATAAGAGTCAACTGTGTCAGTTGTGTCAATAGCACAGTGGGTAGTTGTGTCTTTTCACAATATGGTTCAAAGGTATTATGGTCAATTCGGCTGTCAAGTTAACGTCGTTCATTCTCTTTTAATAAGAAAGGGGAATCTGTGTATTATTTTCAAAAGTAAGGGAGGTCAGTGTTATTTTTAAAACTACAGGAGAGGTTCCTGTAATTAAGGTAAACCTTAGGAGAGGTCAATATAATTTACCCATATATTCAATATATCTAATGTAAATATGGCATTAATTTTAACAGATACACCTCTCACTCTAAGCTATAAATCCTCCCACATTGAAAAATACCAAGTAACCGGAAAACTATGAGCCAACTTTTAAAAACCCATAGCAACATAATTGTTGTAACCTCCTAGATGATGGTAATTCATCAAGGCTTGAGATCACTTGGCCAAATCCTTAGAGATCAGATAACGGAATGTGAAGTTGTGAGGCATCCAGTCGATTCTCTTCCAGCATTTCCCGCGCTGATGCTGGTAATCACTCCTCTTCCTTAGAGAATCAGACATGAAATGCTCAATCAACTCCATCAAACCAGCTGGACATAAATCCGACTCTTTCGCAAAAGAGTCTACAATCTTTGGTAGAATGATCTTCTGTTCTTTGTGGACCCTGATGGCAGTATGGATGTAATCTTCTTTTGCAGCTTCCAGCTCCTGGAAAACCCACTTGGGTGTGTACATACGAACCTGCAGAAATCAAAATGAAAAGAAATCGGGTAAAAATATGTTTGGAAAACTATTATGTGTCATTTTCATGCTTTTATCGCGTTTGTGTTGGTTCATAGTCCAACTTGGTTAAACGTATAGCCGGTACTGCAATTACTATATCAGTGAGTTGAAAAATCAGGGAAATAACCATACCACTGGATCAGAATGGCTTCCTGAAGAAAGTGCAAAATATACACGAGGTTCTGGATGCTCGATTGCATAAACCTTCCGTGCATCTCGAACCTTAAATTTTGTCTTTGGGAAAAACAGTGATTGGAGCCACTACAACACAAGTAAGCTTCATTAGTTCCATAAAAAATGCAATATTTTACTATCAAACATGTAAATAAATATCATTCCATGGAGCGAAAATGTTTTTGTTTTGTACCCAAATGACCGTAAAAATTATGATATTTATTTTAAAAAAATTTCAGGGAACAGAATATACTTGTCCTGGACGAGGCAGTCGACATCCTAAGATTGAATTTTGTATCATGTTTACGCTTATGGTATGACCACCCACATTATATGCAGCCTGAATATTGTAGACACTTTGAAGTTAGGAAAATACTTTTAGAAAACATTTTTCTTCTCCAAAGAAAATCAAAGAGTTCCCACCTTGAGAAGTAAGGATATTCTTTTGAGATTATTATGCGGGATTCCATAAACCAAAAATGCCTGAAAAATCAAACAACTAAGTCTAACATTAAAGATTTCAAAATATATCAGAAGCTTGTGTTTTAGAATTATTACGTGCATTGCTAGAGCATTGTGTATGTTAATCCAGAATGCTAGCTTCTCCTCGTGTTTCATCTTTTTAGGATCAACTTTTTCCAACCGAGAAACTAGTGACCTGCAATGAAACAATTTTACCTTCTTCATTCTCTGTTGTTACTAGCATAAAAGTAACTATTATGACATTGGAATCTATGATGTTTGAAGCAAGGTATCACTTCGTAATGTCTAAAGTTCAAGTCCTAAAAGCATGAAGTGCAACTACTTAAAGCATCATTGGCCGTCTAAAAAAGCCTAATACACACACTTATAGAAAGTACAACTATATACTTGATAGCCAAGAAGAATGAAAAAAAGAAGAGTAAAAATTCCCATGTTTTATCTATCTTTTCTTCAATTTTCTCAGGATGAAATAGTAGAAAGCAAAAAAATTTAAAGATTTTAGACTCACCTAAAATTTTGTAGCATATGCTTCACGCTGTCAGAACCTCTGGCTATCTCTACAAATCCATTGCACCTCAATCATAGTACTGTAAGATCCACTGACTTCCTTTGACCCTTCAACACTAAAAGGATTGTCCGTCCACAAATGGGAAGATGAATTTTTTCTGGCGTCAGGGTTGCATGTGTCATATTGACATTGCGGAGAAGAGTCACAGATGGATGAGGAGAGTGAAATTGGAGAGGAAGGGAAACTGTGATTGATCAAAGGGGGATCTGCAAGTTCACTGTATATAGCTGAGATGCACTTGATCATCTCCTCAGAGATCCAGTTTGGTGTTTCTTGGATGTGGTCAAAAATACTGGCACCAAGATGTTCAGCCAGACTAGCCACATTTGAAGCAGAAACCTGGGCATGCTGGTGAGAGACAACATTGGAATTCAAATTTTAGTTAGGTGTGAATTGTTGTTGAGAAAAGTTTGTTTTGATTATGAACATATAGGACAACAGTAAATAATGGTTGTAGTTTTTTGAATTGAAAGAGAAGTAATGGGGCATCAGTTGGACAAGGAGTTTGGATACAAATCATTGTTGATTTTGTGTGGGCGGTGGTGGAGGTGGCCAGAGGTGGCTGCTGGAGTTGGTGATCTGAGTGTCACCTGAGATCATGGGTGGTGACTGTCCTGTCACCAGATTCTGCCAGAGGGTCACCGGTGGTCAGCAGTCTGTCAGTGGTGATGGTGGCCAGCAGTGGCAATGGTGGAAAATCGTTTGAAAATGAGTGAAACACTTTTTTCCCAAAAAATTAGAAAACTTCGAAATTAATTGTACCTTTTTTTAAAAACAAAAGCTCTGATAAAAGCCAAGTATGGTTTTGATGAAATTTCCCTTTACAAACTGAAAGTGCATCCAAAGCTTAAGAATTCAAAATTCACTTTTTGTGTACAACATTTAATTGAGAATTCAACATTGATTAGATTAAGGGCAAGCCCAAAACAACATTTTGATCTGAAAAAAGACCAAATTGCCAGAAGCTTAAGAGAAAGGACCAGTCTCCTAAAAGAGAGTTTGATATGTTCTCCAAAGTAACTACACAATTCAAATTCCAACAAACGGCCCTTTAAATAGTAGTTTTGCTGGTAACACAACACAGAATATACATGAATAGACAAGAACTTTTTGCTAACGGAATCCACTTTCAAAGAATGTTATCCATCCATATACATTCTGTGTCTGATTTTGTGTTTGATTTCTGTGTTAGCAGACTTAATTCTTTAAATAGTTGTTTCAGATTAACTTACCTGCAGCATTGACAAAGGTAATGAATGGTATGACTGCACTGCCTCAGCAAGAGTTCCCATTGGAGGAGAAGTTCTAAAAGAATGTGCTGAACGCTGAGACAGCGAAGAGTGGCTACGATGAATACTAGAATCTACTATTGTGTTTGCTCCCGAAACTTCTGATAGCATCCAATCATGCGCAGCTGATTTTGATTTTGATTTTTCGTCCAATGTGGATAAAAATGAGACTCGCTCATCAAATGTCCTGCGATACAGCGAAAGAAGATACTTCTCCAAATAGACAACTTCCAACTCCAAAACAGCTATCTCCTTGATCAGATCCTCAGCAGGCTGAATGGAATTAAAAATAAAAGGTTATAATTTATAACGCATGAAAATTGTATATGCATTGGCATAGGGGGGAAAAAAAGAAGAGGAACCTTGGTGACTGAATTTTCATTTGTAGGATCATAGGAAAGAGGCCTATTAGTCAATGCCTTTGTTAGCGCAGACCGAACCACAAATTGGTCCTCGAGTTGTTTCTGAAGATGTAGAATCTGTGAAGTGAAATCAATACATAAAACAACTCAAACTATATAGCAGGAGCACATTTTCATTTTTGTGATTTTTTATTTTATTTTTTTCCTTCTGGGTAGTATGGAAACGTTGGCTTTAGTTGGTTTCATTGATGAAATTTCGTTTTTGTTTTTCGTGGTTTGGGAAATGAGAGAGAAAATTTTGGAAACAGTAATTGTTTTCATTTTCGTGCAAAAATAGTTTTAAAAAAATTTTAAAAACAATTACAGAAGTGTCTTCTGAACAGGGTATTTTTAGAACTTTTTTTGGAAAATAGTTTTTGAAAACAATTTACCAAAAACTTTCCATATTAGTGGTGGTGGTGTGGTTACATTGGGATGACTATAGTCTGAAAAATGTTTTTCATATTTCAAAGTGAAAAATGTTTTCGTCCAATTAAGTTCATTTGCTATTGATTTTAGTTTTTCATCATACCAAATATTAAACATTTCTGCCGAAACAAACAGACCAAATCGAATTGATGATATTGATACCTCTTGCTTTAAAGAATTCTGAACCCCAGTGCCAAGGGACTGCCTCATCCTGCCTTTAACACAGCCCTCCAGTTCTTCCATATCCTGTTATGAAACATAACAAAACAAAACAAAAATATCATACATTTTGAAATATGCTTTTAAATAAGCAGAAAATTAATTTAGGAAGAAAAATTACTGGAGTTCCATTTTAAAAATTATTATATAATACCGGACCATAAATAGATTTAGAAATATGGTAATTTTTATACATAGGACTGAAAGAATCAGGGTGGAAAAAATTGGAAATGAAAATAAAAATAAAAGCTGCTTATCATTGTTGAGAAAAATCTAGAAAGCAAGAAATAAAATAAAAAAAGGAAAGGAAAAAATAAATGAAAAATCTTACCAACTTGGGATGATAAGAAGTCGCGAGAATGCTACTGAATTTATCTTCTTGAATTTTTTTCATCGCAGAATCGCTGTCAGAAATTGACAAAAATAAAACTAGTGTCAGTTTAAAACTGGCAGAAAACATAATGGAAACTTTAATTCTGTTTATTTGGTTATTTAACTTATTTACTTATGAAATCCTTCTTACCTTTAAAAAATTAAAAAACAATGACAAATTGTAAAGAAGTTCACTAAAAAAGTCCAAAAAAAGAGTCTTTCGGATTTTTTTCGTTCATTTTTAAATTTTTAGGATGGGTTTAGAGGTTGTAAAAGTGATTTTTTTTTTTTTCTTTAAAAAAATCAAATTTTCTATGAGACAAAGCTATCAACAAAAAATAACTGTTAAAAAAACAATTGTCAAATCTCGTCTAATCTGTTTCATTATGATCCAAATGGAGGGAAACAAATGATAAAAGTGGGTAAAAAGACAACTTTGATTTAATACATGCCCCAAAAGCCACCAATTCTAATTGTAGTTCTAGTAGTGACACTCTAAAAGCAGAACTGCTTTAAAGAACTTTTCCCGCCTTTTATAACCCTCCCTCCAATTATAATTTAAGAGTACCAAACACGGCATCCATCACAATAATGGACATAGAAGAAGACATACAAACATCCATACAACCACACGAGTAACTGACTCTCGCTAAAGTGATATTTAGAAAGGTTAAAATGTATGTAGCATTAACCGAGCCACTAAAGTGGTATTTGAAAAAATTAAAATGTATGTAATCTTATTCTCATTTGCGAAGAAACTATTTTGGTGAATCAAATCAATATATATACAATGAAATAATTTGCAGTATTTTTTTTTTTCAGTGATACTAGGTATCATGAAAAATCTCTCATGAAAATAATCATAAAAGCTTTGTGACCCTTGAATTACACTTAGAATAAAGCACTACATACTAAGCAAGGTAATCTAAGGATCATAAATCTTTCATGATCATTTTCATGAAAAAAAATTTATGATCCCTAATTTTTCTCTTTTAAATAAGTTACTTTCATAACTCAAAATGTGCATACAAAGGAGTAATTGCAGTACGTTGTTTTCAACTAATCAAGTGCACATGCAGTCTTACTCCTTAGTTCTGAAGAAGTTGTTTTCATGACTCGATACACAATTGTAATATGCTTTTTTTAACTAATCCAAAGTGCACACACTCTTGTTAAAGCTGTATCTGAGGAGGTCAAGATGTATACAATCCTACCTTCATTTCTATTTTCGTGACTGAAACTTGCGCCAGCAGGACAACAATGGCAAACCTTGCCTTTTTCTTTTCTTTTCTTTTCTTTTCTTTTCTTTTTAGACAGGAAACAAATTGAAAATGCAAAGAAAAAAGAAGAGAGAATTGACCTCTTAGAACGCTTGTGGCCTTGAGTTTTTGCATCTTCTTCCATGAAGTTTCAACAGCTTCAAATATGAACACTTTCAAGCACACTTCTTAAAGAATTTGGCTGAGAGAGACAAAAGCATTAAATGAAGGCAAGTATTTCCAATAGAAATTGACAAGTACCCACAGAGGAACAGGATCAGAATTTAAGAAAGATCCAAGAAACATTAAATATGGCTGCAGAAAGCAACTCTGCTTCAATAAACAGAAAGAAAAACACATTCAAGAGAGAGAGAAGAGAGAGACTACTCACCCACAAGTGTCCTCGGAAAACTTAACCTCTTGTTCTGATTCAATCACCAAAATGGATTTATCCGATATGCCAATTCAAACCTATAAAAAAGTCCATGTGTTATAGCATCCAGTTGGCCCTGTTTGGTACATTTATTAAAGATGTTTATATCATTTTTTTTTTTAAAATTTATATCAAATTATTTAATGTAGCTTATGCTCATAGTTTATGAGGTATAAATAACTCTAATAAATTGAACAAAAAAGTTAATTATCTAGAAGTTGAGGAAGGAGTATATTTAGCTTCTATTTTTTTTTATTATTATTATTAATTTTTAATTAGTAAGATCTATATAAGTTGTCATTTGGCAAAAACTTTTTTAGTTGGCTTTTTAGAGTTAGGACTTTTTTAGTTTTGGACTAAAATGCTCGTTTGACAATTTTTTTTTTAATTTTTTTAAATTTGGTGAGAGAAAAAGTTAAATGATTATAGTTTCGATATGACATATTATCTCATTGACTTATTTAACTTATTTTGTTTTTTATATTTTTTTAGTTTCAACTTGATATAGCCAAACGAAACCTGAACAGGTCATTGGCAAAAATAATGCAAACATGGTTGCATATAAGTTATAGTGGAAAAAATATTGAGCGAAATAGTGACCGCATCCTGTGTGGTGTCACTCAATAAAAGGTCATAATACATTAGATTGATAATTATTATCTCACACTAACAATATTGTGATTCCAGTTATAAATTAAAAATATTTATTAAATAGTGATATATTATTTCCTGATATTACTGTTATATTTACTATTTATTTTCAATAATGCGAGCTAAAGAAGTGAGTAGGTTTGTTTTGACCAGTCGCTTGTCTTAGAAAGCAATACCACCTTTGTCGCTTTTGTTGCAATGGGGAGCTTTTTTGTGGCATTAAAAGAAGTAAATAAGGTGGGGGTGACTTTTAATTTCAAGAAAAGTCTATGTTATAAATGCTTTAAAAGTACAGTTTTTTTTTTTTTTTTTTTATGCCCTTTGCCCAATCAACGTGTATGGGGTAATTGAGGATTGGATTGGGCCGGGTGTTATTCTATTCGTTATTTGTTTAAAATTAAATAGATTAGAAAAAATTAGTTTACATTTATCTATCGATTTAACGGATGTGAATTGAGTTAACTGTGTAAATTGGCATATGATGTGATCAGTTTGGCAGTTTAAACTTTATAAATTTTGAGTATTTAGAAAAAATTAGTTCACATTTATCTATCGATTTAACGGATGTGAATTGAGTTAACCGTGTAAATTGGCATATGATGTGATCAGTTTGGCAGTTTGAACTTTATAAATTTTGAGTATTTTTTTTAAATTATAATTCATAACTTTATAATCTCCAATAATTAGTAATTTTCCCAAAATAAATATTAAGTAGTGACTTTGAGATCTGATGACGCAGTCAATTTCTAACAAAAAATTTTGCAATAAAATGGATTTTCTAAAAGTTGCCAAATCTAGACCTTCATCTATGTTTCACATTGCACTCGTGAGACTAAATCAAAGAGATCTCGGGAGTCCGAACTGTTTAACACGTGCGAGTACCCCCTGGGTATGTTACAGTTTCTGGCGACTCTACTAGGAATTTTATGAAACCTTGACTCGAACTCCATGATATGACTTTTATTTTCAATTATATGTTTATTGCATGGCATGCATTGGTGCACTTAAAATTCTTGTGTTGCCCAGATACTAGTGGGAGCATAGACAAGCTTTTTGTGACACTACACCTATCTTTACGATACCTTAGAGGCCTCGTGTTGTAACCTTTTGAGATCTGTCAAAAAAGTAGCTCTGCTATGTAGCGCTACTATTTAGCTTTGCTATTTAAGGTTCTCAGACTCCGAAGAGAGACTATTTGACTCTTCTGATTTCTTGGGATCTTTATTGGTTATGACCCAAAGGACTCTTTGGTAACGTCACATTAACTTCAACTCCTAGAGTAAAGCTAACCTTGTGCATATAATGAGCTATAGCACCTTCCAAAATTAGGACAGGATGCTCTCCCATTTATAGGATGTATGATGCCGCTTGTTTGAATAGTGAAACTCTAGATCATTTCAAAGTAAGGACAGGGTAACCCTAGCCCCCATTGTGGTGTTTGTTCTCTTTCCTACTATGTGTTATGTGCAATGTATGGGAATTCTCAGATTCAGATTAGTGGTTCAGTCATTTCAGTTTGTGGGGTTGAGTTCAGTTTTCAACATGAGTTAGTAGTAATCAGTTAAGCTGGAATGCTAATGAAATTCTGATTGGGGGTCCCATTTTGTTTCAGTAAGGTAATCGAGCACTATAGCTTCCGAAAGGTTTGATATCCTCCAAGTTCTGTGGACTCGCGTTGGTAGACTTTGCAAAAGTGCAGATTTGGTTCAGGGTCAGCCAGTGTTAGTTTCTTTGCCACCAGTTACACGAAGAAAAGCAAAAACTTCATCAACTGTCCAGAATACCCCTTCTTCACCTGCTAGATCATCACCACTCAACTCACCAGAATTAGTGATGGCTCAGATTCCAGAAAATATAGCAGACATGCTATTGGCCCTTCAACGGAGCATGGATACTATTGCCACTACAGTTGCTGCCCAAGGCAATACTCTTGTTGAACTGCAACACTCATCTCGGGCGTCCATTACTTAACCACCTCCGGTAACTCATCCAGTTCCACCTCCACCTCCACCAGCTGACGAGTTTCCCAAACTTAACTCACCAGAAGATCTGAGGGTTCCCACACAAACTTCAGGAGGATCATTTCCTCTTCTACAACCAGTGGGAGGGCTCCATCCCCCTAAAGCACCCGAGTCTGACTCAACTATGTTGAAGCTAGCCAAGTTGGAAAAACTTTTCAAAAAGGCTCAAGGAGTCAATTCAATCCCGAACATCAAAGACAGGTACACTGAGACAACTGTAAAGTTACCAGAACAGTTCAAAATGCCACACATTGATAGGTTTGATGGCTCCGGTGACCCAATGGTGCACATTCGCCTGTTCTCTGATGTCTTAAAGCCTATGGATCTAACTCGTTCACAAAAGCTCTCTTTATTCAAACGAACTTTGTTAGGAGTGGCTGCCATCTGGTATGCCAAGTTAGAGGACTCGGTAAAACAAAGTTGGGAAGAGTTGGCCGGGGCCTTTATCACCAGTATGCTTATAACACCCAGATTGAAGTGACTTCTCAAGAATTAGAGGCCACCCGTCAAGAGCCCAATGAAAGTTTCGTGGCCTTTATCACCAAATGGAGGGCAAAAGCAACAATGATGACCAGCAGGCCACTTGAAAAAGACCAAATCCGTATGATAGTCAGAAATCTGCATGGACAGATGTTACAAAAAATGATAGTCCTCCCGCTTTTCACTTTTAAATGACTTAAATGAGATAAGAGTCCAGATAGAGGATGCCATCAAACAGGGAATCATTGTGGAGGATAAGGAACCTGTTCAGAATCCATTTGATCGCAGTTCCAATGCTACCACCAATGGTAGCACAGCTGTGAAGCCCTCTGAACTCAACTTGGTTGCCACCACCACTAAAGTAGCCGACCCATTTGCTCATACTGGCTCACAAAACACAACCCAAGCCCCAAGCAAAACATTCACCCCTCTATATATGTCACTCTCTAAAGAAATGAACATCTTGACAAAATGAGGGTATTTGAAGCCTTTGGACCCCCGACCTCTTCCCGAACCTCTCCCAGCCAAACATGACCCTACCAAACACTATGCTTTCCACCAACAATCAGGACATGACACAGATCGTTGCTTTCGTCTCCATCATGAGATCCAAGATCTCATAGACAATAAAGTCATAGCTCCCCCACAATCACTAAAACCTAACGTCACTACCAACCCATTGCCATCCCATGACAGAATTCCACCACCTTCTCATCTTAACCTCATCCATACATTTTCATCCACCTTTAATCCCAATATCTATATCACACCTACCCATTTACCAAAACCTGAGGTATATATTCCTGAAGGCACTGAGTTATGCATGATGGATGCACCTCCAACCCAACCAAAACCCAAAAATCCTATGGTGGTAATACCTATGCTTGAGGATGGCAAACTATTAGAGAAAAAGTATGATCCTAGCTGGTATATTGCTCCCAGTGGTCAACTAAAGCTTGAGGTTGATCTACCTGACTCATTCTCTATCAATGTTGTTAGAAAGGATTTACTTGAGCAGGGGTTGAATGATTTGGCCGACCTAGAGGAGGACTTGGCTAATCTTCATTTCTTTGAAGAATTAGATCTTGGGGATGTGCAAATGAAATAGTGGGAACCGAAGAATTACAGTCACGATTGGTCAAGCGGTGAGGAAGTTTCTGATGAGAAAACTGAAAGAAAATGGGATAAACTAAGACTTGATTTCAAAAACCTTGTTGAATGTGGTAAAGGAAAGAGTTACAGAGGAAAAGAAGAAGAACCAGAAAGTCATTCAGAGCATACTATTGGAATGATTCAAGAAGGGCTCAATAATTGCTTTTCAGTCAACGAAGGATGATAATGACCTACAGTTCGCCCACACTGATGATGAATGGGTAAACCATGTGCCAGATAAGACTTGGTATGCAGACGAAATTGATCATTTGACTAGGAGTGGGTGCTACTTCAAGCCTCCACATCTAAACCAAGGAGAGCCCTCTGGCAAAGATAAAGAGGTAAAGAAAAAGAAAGTGAAAGAAAAAGAGAAAGAGGTAGAAGAAGACCTAGTTCTAAAACAACTGAAAAAATCCAAGCAAACATTTTCATTTGGGGTCTTCTCATGGCTTCCCGAGAACATCAACAGTTAATGTTGAGCAAGGCTAAGTTGTCAATTGACACCACTCCCGAGCATTTAGTGTTATTAATCATCCCGAGAGAAACCATCCCAACAATAACTTTTGCTGACAAAGAGCTACCACAAGAAGGATCAGGACATAAAAAGCCTCTATACATATCACTGGAATGCAGAAAGAAATAGATCCCGATTGTTCTAATTGACACTGGATCAGCCATCAATGTTTGCCCTACACGCACTGCTTATGCAATCGGGCTAAAGCCGACAGATTTCATGCGCACTACTCAATTGATCTGGGCCTATGATAATACTAGTCGGGAAGTGATGGGGACAATCAAAGTACAAATAACAGTGGGCCCATCTGAGCACGAAGTTGAATTTCATGTCATGGATGTTCCCACAATATTCAACTTACTATTGAGAAGGCCTTGGCTTCATCAGATGAAAGTTGTATCCTCCACATTACATCAATTGGTAAAGTATCCACATGGCGGAGGAATTGCCACTGTCTTCGGAAATTCATCCATTCATCCTCCTCCAAAAGTCACAACACCACTACTAGAAATACAGCATGGGGAAGAGGATGTGTTCCTATCAGGTTTTACATTGGCAGAGGCCCAGCTAATTCAAACGCTAATGGCAAAAGACGAAGGTGTATACGTCAATGCCCAATCAATCTATTTCATGAGTAAACTAGGTCACATTCTAGGGATGGGATTTGGACGAAGTGGCAGGAAAGGTATTACTACAGCCAGTGAAGTACCTCATAACCCACATGCATTCGGACTAGGGTATACACCCACGGCTGATGACTAGAAAAGGAAAACTGAAGAGATCAAGGAGAGGATCAAGGCCAAGAGAACTGGGCAGCAGTTGGAGTTGGTTCATAAGCCAATTCATGGGACCTTGAACGAACGCTTTGTTCACCAAGGAGAAGACTTCCTTTTCTGTGGTTTTCCTGAGCCCTGGTTTGATCAAGTGGAGAAGAAGAGATACCCTGGGTTTGAGATCTTCTTCGATCATCAGCTCTCTGACAGTGGCGAGGAGTAGGTAGATCCTAGCAACGACATCTAACAAGACAGAGAATTCAGCTCAGAAACCAGCACAGAGGAAGTCCTGGGTCTAACACTGGCTGATTTACTGACAGAATCGCATACTGGCACTGAACCGATGAATTTGAGGGATATGACCATTGCCGTGATCGGAGAAGACGTACTTGCTGACTGTTCAAGCTTCATCATGGATGCAATGAATGGCTTACAAATAAATTGGCATTTTGAAAGGAGTTATATTGGGAATTCTAAATTGGCTGTTGAGTCTAAGTCCGATGGGCCTGTGGGGTTAGAGGCAGATTTAAATTTGTCTACAATGACTGAGTCTTCTTTTTTTTTTTCTCTTTTGAGTCTGTTGCAACTTGTGAGCCCGAGGCTTTAAATGAAGATGTGATTTCTGCTTACTTTTCTGTACCCATAGTTCATAACATTAACCAAAATTTTCAAGATCTTGATAAAAATGAAGATGAAGAAATTCCTCGGGCTTTGACAACTTTAATCGATTGAGAGGAAGAAAGGCGTGCTAAGCCATTAGTGGATGAAATTGTTTCTGTAAATGTGGGTACTGAAAAAGATCCTCGCTTGATCCAAATTGGTTCTACATTGTCTTGAGAGGAACGTGAACAATTAGTTGTTTTATTAACAGAATTCAAAGATGTCTTTGCATGGTCCTACGAAGACATGCCAGGAATTGACCCTGAGATTGTACAGCATAGGATTCCTCTCGACTCTGAGGCCTAACCTGTCAAACAGAAGCTTCGCACAGATTGGGCCTTGAAAATTAAAGAAGAGGTTACCAAACAAATAAATGCTGGGTTTTTGTTCGTATTAGAATATCCAACTTGATTTGCCAATATTGTACCAGTTTTGAAGAAAGATGGCAGAATTCGAGTTTGTATTGACTTCCGGGATCTAAATAAGGCTAGTCCGAATGATGATTTCCAATTGCCACATATTGACGAATTGGTAGACTTCATTGTAGGGCATGCCTTACTGTCATTCATGGATGGTTTTTTAGGGTATAACCAGATCCTTATGGCTCCAAAGGACAGAGAAAAGACAGCATTTACCACACCATGGGGGACATACTACCACAGGGTTATGCCATTCGGTGGGAAGAATGCTGAGGCCACTTATTAGAGAGCTGCTACCACTCTTTTGCATGATATGATCCACAAGGAAGTTGAGATGTATGTAGATGACATGATTATCAATTCCAAAGATCGAGAAAGCCAGTACACTGCATTGAAGAAATTTTTTGAGAGAATTATGGAATATAGGCTAAGGCTGAATCCACAGAAATACACCTTTGGGGTAACTGCGGGCAAGATATTGGGATTTCTGATCACACAGCGAGGAATCGAAGTTAATCCATCTAAAATTAAGGCCATCTTAGAAATGCCACCACCAATGACCAAAAAGGAGGTGCGCAGCTTTTTGGGAAAGTTGCAATTCATAAGGAGGTTTATTTCAAAATTAACTTTAACTTGTGAACAGCTATTTGGTCTATTGAAGAAAGGGAAGAAGTTTCAATGGGACGATTGGTGTCAGTTCGCTTTCGAGTAAGTTAAGCAATATTTGCAGAATCCGTCTGTGTTATCGCCACTCGAGCCAGGGAAACCACTAATTTTGTATTTATCAGTGACTGAATCAACCATGAGATGTATGCTTGCACAAGAGTCGGATGAGAAAGTGGAGAAGGCCATCTATTATTTAAGTAAAAAGATGCTTGAATATGAGATTCGCTATACTCCTTTGGAAAAAGCTTGCTAAGCGTTAATATGGGCCACCAGGAAGTTGAGACACTACCTGTTAGCTCACTCGGTAATTCTGGTTTCAAGTTTAGATCCAATCAAATATCTCTTTGAGAAACCAGCACTTATTGGTAGGTTAGCTCGTTGGTTACTTTTGCTTTTCGAATTTGACCTTAAGTATGTCACTCGCAAATTTGTTAAAGGAAAGGTCGTGGCAGAATTTTTGGCTGATCACCCAATTGAAGAAGGAAAATATGTAGAGTACTTATTCCCAGATGAAGAGGTCATGCAGATGGAAGAAGATACTTGGAAGTTGTACTTTGATGGAGTGTCTAATCAATTTGGCTATGGGATAGGCATGTTGCTCATAGCGCCAGACGATTCCCATATTCCCTTAGCTTTTAAACTCTGATTCAAGGTATCCAACAACCAAGCAGAGTATGAGGCGTGCATTGCCGGATTGGAAACAGCCCTGGAACTAGGGGCAATAAGGTTGGATGTGATTGGGGACTCGAACTTGGTCGTTTCTCAAGCCAACGGAGATTGGAAAGTTAAAGAGGAAAAAATGAAAGTCTACCATCAAACCTTGGACATGTTGATCCCGATGTTCGAAAACTGACTTTTACACACCTGGTAAGAGAGAACAACTAATTTGCTGATACGTTGGCAACCCTGGCATCAATGATAGATATACTGGTCAGGATTAAGATGCATCTGATCCTTATAGAACAAAGGTACGCCCCCGCGTATGAAATGATAGCTGCAACAGAAGAAGTTCAAGATGAAAACCCTTGGTACTTTAATATTTGGAATTTTCTGGAAAGTGTTACATACCCACAAAGGGTAAACACCAAAGACAAAAGGGGGATACAGTGTCTGGCCACTCAGTTCGTCATTTGTGGAGATAAGTTATACAAGAGAGGGCATTTAGAAATGCACAAGCTGTGTATAGAGAAAGAAGAGACAAGGCGTATCATGGAAGCCATCCATGGAGAAGAGTGTGGAGCCCATATGAACGGTATAGTGCTAGCCAGAAAAATTCTTAGACAAGGATACTATTGGTTAACCATGGAGAGTGATTATATCAACTTTGTTAGGCGATGCCACAAATGTCAAATCCACGCCAATCGCATGAACATCCCGCCATCAAAACTCTACAATATGACTTCGCCTTGGCTTTTCTCAGTCTGGGGCATAGATATCATCGAGGCAGTCACACCGAAAGGTTCAAATAGGCATCAGTTCATCTTGGTTGCCATTGACTATTTGACCAAGTAGGTTGAAGCACAATCGTATTCAGTGTTGAAAGCATTGCACGTGGCCAAATTTATCAGGAACAACATTATCTGCAGGTACAGGGTGCCAAACGAATTAATTTCAGACAATGGCTCACATTTCAAAGGAGAAGTGGCAGTTCTACTTGAGAAGTATAACGTGGCTTTTCACAAGTCATCAACTTACAAGCCACAAACCAGTGGAACCGTTGAAGCTGCAAATAAGAACATCAAGACCATTCTGTGTAAGACGGTAAAAACTTATAGAGATTGGCCAGATAAGTTGCCTTTTGCACTTTAGGGATACAGGACATCAATCCCAACGTCTATAAGGGCAACCCCTTACTCTTTAGTATATGGAATGGACGCTTTTTTGCCAATTGAGTTGGAAGTGCCTTCATTAAGGATTATGGCCGAAGCTGATTGGTAACAAAACCAATTTGAGGAACTAATGCTATTTGATGAACGAAGATTGAAGGCTTTATGCCACATTCAAGGGTATCAACGCAAGATTGCCAGAGCATTCAACAAAAAGGTTAGATCCAAAGATTTGAGGAAAGGGGACTTAGTGTTGAAAGACAACCGAGCTCCTATTCACGACCCTAGGAGCAAGTTTAGACCCAATTGGACGGGTCCCTACATCAACGCAGGATTGCCAGAGCATTCAACAAAAAGGTTAGATCCAAAGATTTGAGGGAAGGGGACTTAGTGTTAAAAGACAACTAAGCTCCTATTCACGACCCTAGGAGCAAGTTTAGACCCAATTGGACGGGTCCCTACATCATTAAATCAATTTGGTCAGGAGAAGCAGTCATTCTCATAGATTTAGATGGTTTGGAGTTCTCACAACCAATCAACATGGACAAGCTGAAGAAGTACTACCCTTAAGAGGCTCACTAGGCTGAAAACTCGAAAGGGCAACCCAGGCAAAAGTTAGAGCAGAAAAATAAACTAAAAAAAAAAAAGACAAAAAATAGAAAAAATAAAAATAAAATAAAAAATGAAAAGCTCGAAAGGTTAAAAACCCGAAGGGGCAGTTTTGGCAAAAGTTAGAACACAAAAGGAGAGTGTCAATACCCAAGTGAACCTTAACTGGAATTATGTATGGCCTGATTCCTATCTTTGGGATACGTAGGCACCTTCATCTTGAAGTTCGGCTTTAATCATTTTTCAACTCACTCATCTCATCCATGTTCGATTGGTGTATCTTTATTTGACTCGGCTATCCATATTTGATTGGCTCGTCCCTATTTGATTCAGTTGTCCTATTTCTCCTTCATGACGGGTTCAGTCGCAAGACGAATTTAGTTGCACATCTCGAGGGTTGATTTCATGTTGATCGAGTAGTGGTCATTTGTGAAAATAGATTTTGAGGACTTTTAATGAAGTTAAATGATTTTCTCAAAAATTATTCCATTTTTTCAAAACTCAGACCATTCTTTGGACTAAAAAGAGAAAATTTTCAGTGCTCATAATTTGGTTAATATGATTTCAAGATAGAAAATGGAACAAGTGTGCTAATTTACCTCTCATGTTGATCAAAATCACTTTAGCATGAAGGAAAAACAAAAAAGGGCAAAGTGATAAACTAGGGGGCACAGTTGAGTTAGGTTTTCTGTCCTTTACCCACACTATCACCTTGATCAAGCAATCGCTGAAAAATGCACAGTAGTTGTCACCGGCGATGCTTTTCCGTCGAGCGGTCAACCGGTGTTGCTTTGTTTTGCATTCGTTTTGCTCCAACAAGCACAAAAGGGTGTGTTTTGAGATGATTTTTGCTTCATTTTCATTTCATTAAATTGTGTGTTGTTTTTTGGTCGATGATAGGCTCAATATTCAGTTCAGAATTCACTAAAATGTAGCCATTTTCAAGTACAAAATTCAAAACAAAATGATTTTTATGTTCAGTATTGTGTCATTCATGCCATCCAAATTTACAGAACAAAATTGTTTTATTAATGCCAGGGATTAACCCCGATCAAAGTTGTACAAAACACAAAAAACAAACCCAGAAAAACAGAAAATTATAAAAAAAAAAAAAAGAGGGATCTTTTTCTTCTTTCTTCTCTGGCAACAGCCTAACGACAAAGATTACAACTGGCTTCATTTGCACATAGCTTCGTTGCCTGACTTTACCATCAACTGCCTCGCTTCATCTTTACTCATTCGAAGCTCTTGAAGACTCTGCCTCGGCCTTGGTAAAGCTTCCGAAGGAGATTATTCCTCACCGGCCATCAAATTGGTTGTGCAAAGAAACTCCGAATCGAACCACGGAGGTGGCCTGTTGTTTCATCTCTTTGCTCAGCTTTTTCAACGCACTAATTTCTACTCGAGCGTTTTTAAACATACGTTGGAGGAGGGAGAGTTGTGCATTTAACTGATGTACCTCACACGTCCTATTCTGCAGTCAACGGGACAAGTTGGAGACAGCAGTCACGGTCTCCACACATGACCTAAGCGTATACGAGTTTGCTTAGATGTCAAATTGTGCTGCCATTATTTGCTCAACTGACATTGCTGAAAAGCTAAAAATAGGGAAAGGAGGAGAAGCCCGCGGTTGAGGTTCAGAGGAGTCAGAATCGGTCATCTCTATTGTGGACTCGTTCAAGTCTAGAAAAAGAGTGAGAGAACCATGTAAAGAAGCCATGGCAGAGGAGAGTAATGCAAAAGAAAGAGATTGCAAAATGGTGGCAGAGAAAGTTTGCAGGCTTTTGCTCTGCCTCTCTCTCTCGTAGGTCTCAACTTAAGAAGATAGCGAAGAAGAAGACAAAGAGGGAGAAATGCCGAGATGATCATTGACAATCGAAGCAGGATTGGATAGCTTATCGGTCAGGCGCCACGATTGTTAAAATCGCATGCCAAACACGACGCTCGAAGAAGATGAAGGAAGAGAGAGTGAGACAAAAATAGGGGAAGAGACGGGAGAGTTGTATATATATATGTGTATATGTATTGTACATCTATGTATTATATATATTTGTTTGAATATTTGGTCACAAGAGTGGCTTGGGCTCAATGGTTCGGCTCAGTGGCTAAGGATTGAAAGCCTGAGCTTGAGGTCAGAGGTTCGACCTCCCATAGCAACGAGTGTTTCTTTTGTTTTGTTTTGATTTTATGTATATATGTCTCATATACCTACATATTATATATATTTGTTTGCATTTTTTTGTCACAAGGATGGCTTGGTTCAGTGGTTTAGCTTAATGGTTGAGGACTTAAGATCAAAGGGTCGAACCCTCGTGTCCTTGCATTTTTGTGTTTTTCCTTTCTTTTTGTGTGTTTTACATACACACGTTGTCATATACCGTATATATCTGTGTAGATATCTGTATATGTTTGTGTGTATATCCATACATATCTGTGTGTATTTTGTCTGTATATAAATATATGTATACTATATGTACATATCTGTGTGTATTTTGTCTGTATATGTATATATGTATATCGTATATACATATCTATATGTATTTTGTCTGTATATGGTATATGTATGTAGTATTTGGTTCGAACTTACAATTCCTCCTTTTATTCTGTGCATGTATCGCACAATAATCTCACTTCGAGCATCTACCATACAACTCCAATTCAATCGCGCTATCTTGCGCATCGCACTATCTTGTGCACTCCAAGTCAATCACACTATTTTGCACATCACACTATCTTGTGCAGTTCAATTCAATCGCGCTATCTTGTGCATCACGCTATCTTGTGCACTCCTGGGGTCTAGGAGACCTTAAATCCTCTAGAAGTGCAATTCCTTTGGTGTTTGTCATGCCCGAACGACTTCAGGTGGTGGTCTGGTATAGCCATCTGCCTGCGTTTGCAATGAGTTCCTAAGAAACCAACTGCAATAGTAGAAACTAGAGTTCGAATGGCGATGCCTAGAACGCAAAGGCTTGGAATTTCTGTGACTAAAGTCTGGTTTAAATACCCAGGGGTGTATCCCCGGCTTGAAATCTGTATGGTAGCCCCATAGGTTGAGGTAACGTGTATACGCCTCAATTCTAGATACTAAATCAACCTAGTCTTTCACCTCGTTGGAGAATAGGGAAAGTTGTGAATATGATCAAGAAGAAAAGTGACATCAGTGGCTTCTACATGTAGAGGTTACCCCTTGTCATTCTACCATACCTTCTTTCACTCGCGTGAGATGCGTTTGGACTTCGAATTTACCTTTGCTCTTTTCATGTGAAACGTGTTAAGATGAGAAGTTTACCTGGTTAAAACCTTCCCTCTCTTCGCATGAAATACGTTGAGATATGCTTGTTGGTTACACCATTATTGTTCTCCTTGGTTAAAACCTTCACTCTCTCCGTATGAAATATGTTAAGAAACGCCTGTTGGTTTCACCATTGTTTTTTGCCTCAGTTAAAACCTTTCCCCTTGCTGTATGAGATACGGTTAGGTACACCTGTTGATTACACCACATTTGCTCTTTTTACGTGAAACGTGAAACTTTCTCCCTTTCCGTATGAAATACGGCTAGGAACATCTGTAGGTTATACCACTATTTCTCCTCTCGCGTGAAACGCGTTTGGATTTGTTCACTATTTCTCCTCTCGCGTGAGACGCGTTTGGATTTGTTCACTATTTCTCCTCTCGCGTGAGATGTGTTTGGATTTGTTCACCTTTTCCTCCTTTTACGTGGGACACGTTTGGATTTGTTCACCTTTTTCTCCTTTCGCGTGAAACGCATTAGGTTGTTGATTTACTTGGTTAAAAACATCAGGTGTGCCTGATGTTTACACCCTCCTTCTTTCTTTCGCGTGAGACGCATTAGGTTGTTGTTTTACTTGGTTAAAAACATCTGGTGCACCTGATGTTTACACCATCCTTCCTCCTTTTGTGTAAGACACGTTAGGTTTTTGTTCTACTCGGTTAAAAACATCAGGTGCGCCTAGTGTTTACACCATCATTCCTCTTTTCGTGTGAGACGCGTTAAGTTGTTGTTCTACTCGATTAAAAACATCAGGTGCGCTTGATATTTACACCATCTTTCTTCCTTTCGCGTGAGATGCGTTAGGTTGTTGATTTCTCTTGATTGAGGTCTTTCCTCTCTTTCCGTATGCAACGCGATGAGATGTTTCTGATTGGTTGCACCGTCTTGTTATTCTTACTTCTTTCCATTTGAGACATGACTTGCTTTTTGTTTTGATTAAAAGACACTCATCTATCCAAAATCAATTAAATCAAATCGATTCAATCTGATTGAACGATCTATGATCATCCTCAATGTATAAATAGTGGCTTCTAGGACCATGGTTTGGTTACAATTACAAATTAATTCTCTCTCTCTCTCTCTCTCTTTCTCTCCCCCTCTCTCTCTCTCCTTCCTTGTGGGAAATAAGAGTTCAAATCCCATTTTATTATGATTGTACAAAAACAACCTCTTCATACACAGTAGTAATATATGTCCCACAATGGATATTATGCAACTCTTATTAGGGTTGAGCAGTGGATATTTTGATCCATTTAAATTTATCGAACTAAATCAATCTGTCGTATTTTAGATGGATACAAGATGACGAGCAGATGGTTGTGAATTGATTTTTTTCCAATCCGATTAATTTTGGACGAATGACAGATTTAAGATTCTTTTGGCCACAACCGAACTACTAAACCACGAGCACCTCTAGTAATTTGTAAGACTTTGTATTTTAAATTTGTTTAGATATTCTATTTGTGTATTCAATTAAAAAAGAGTTTAGATATCCTGTTGTGTTTTCAATTTATTTTCAATTTAGAAATCCTTTTATCAAATAGTAATGATTGATATTTGGTATTTTTGTGTGGAAAATATAAGGCTTAATTTTGTCATTTTAAAAAAAAATTAAATTAAATAGTTTTTGAATAAAAAAAAGTAATGAAATAATTTTGATAATTTATGATTTTCTTATATGTATTTATTATTGGTATTTGACAATTTACTTGATAATCTTTTGGTTATGTTAAGTTAGATTGTTATCCAAAAAAAAAAAAATATTGCCGAGTTGTTGTATTATATTCAAAATTTGTAAAAGTTTAAACCGCCAAACCGATTCGCATCCATTCGCCAATCCGCTCAATCCGCATATGTCAATTCGGCGGACGAATGAGGATTGATTTTTTTCAATCAGCCCATCCAGCGGACGGATGGCGAATTAAAGGTTTTACAGCCGCAACGGAACCGCGAACACCCTAACTCTTATTATCATAATAGTATGGATTCAATTTTTTTTCTAGGGATAATTACAAAAAAGGAAAAAAAAAAAAAAAAAAAAAAAAAAAAAAACTCAAGGTTTGAGTCTCTTAACAAAATAAATTTTATATTTTTAATTTTGTCAATTTAAACACTAATATTTTGATTTGATTTCAATGTAAATCATTCACCCATTTTTGTTAAGTAAAATTGACCCCAAAAAAAAAAAAAAAAAAACTATTGTAGTTAAATAGGCAAATAGTTTAAATTAAAAATAAGAGAAAATATCAATTTGCCTCTCAAACTTTCGTGCATTTTTTAATTTGACTCACATACTTCAATTAATATTAATTTTACACCTAAACTTTCAAAAAATTGATTAATTTAACCCCTGCCGTCACATTTCATCTACAATTAAATAAAATGTGTTTGGCAAGTTTTTGACTCTTGGCCAATTTTTCTAACCTAAAATCAAGAGGGGCAGTCATCTATTTATAAAAAAATAGGTTTCTCAATCGAAAATATCTATATTGAGCCAACTAGTGAAAGGCATGCACATGAGGGGAACAGCTAGCAGCAAATATCTACCTGCCACTAGACATGGTCGGCCACCGGGCCATGGATGGGGATAGTCGACCAATACAAATTGGCCTGCCAACCACCTATTAGCCAGTAGGCCTCTGAGTAATCAGGCTAGAAAAATTAAGTTTTGGTTCAAAGGAGGAACAAGGTTTGGGCTCTGAAGTTGGAAAATCGAAGCTTTTTGCTGAAGAAGTTGAACAATTTTACAGCGTGCTAATTCATCATTGAGTGTTCACCATAAGACGTCCAAGTCTTAAGGGCAGTCAAAAATGGGATATCTATACCCTATTTATTTATTTTTTCTTAAATGGTAATGCTCTGTTTTTTTAAGAGTGAACACAAATTGTAACAAATGGTGTGATGTTCTGTTTTTTTTTTTTTTTTTCAAAGTACAACCTTAACACAAAATATGAAATTTTCATTCAAAATACATCCCTCATTACATTTCATTCATAATATTCCTCGCCTCCTAAAAAAAAAAAATTACATTCTTTCTTACGTTACATTACAAACCACATTGATACAATGATACACCGTGAGACAGCTAAGCATATCCATAGCTTTCTGTCTTTTCTATTCCTTGTCTGTGTAAACACCCCATTTTGACCGACCCTAAGACTTGAGCGCTTTCTTTTGATTACCCGATGATGACAATTAGAATGTGTTTCTCACAGAATCCTCAGTAAGAGAAATGAAATTTGAACTTTAATCCCAACCTTCACCATTATGGCCAAATTGTTTTAAAATACTAAATATTTCATTAGTTTAGTATTTTTTGTAATTTTGCATAATTTTATGTGTTCGTTCATATTTTTGGTGTTTTTATATAAATTGGTATAAATTATATATTCTATATATATAAAAGAAAATAATAAAAAAATTATAATATTAAAATATGTGTTTAATATTATTATATTATATGTTTAGTATTTTATGTAACTTATATATTTTAGATATTTTATATATTATATAATAAAGAAAAATAAAAAAAAATATATATATTGATGTCGGTCAGCCCTCGACTACTGACATCAACCTCAGCAAACATATATAAATATATATATATATATATATAATCTTTATATACTTTATATTATTATATTATATATAGATATATATTATATAGATTTATATTATTATATTATCTATTTGTTGTCTATATAAAGCAATCAAATGGAGAGATTTCGGAAAGGCAAAAACAAAAAAACAAAAAAAACAAAAAAAACAAATTTGATTAAAGAGAGAGTTAGAAAGAGTCAAAGAGAAAAGAGAGAAACCATTAACTATTTCAAACTCGAGCCAAAACACTTACAAGCTTCCATAGCTATTGAAATTCCTTATTTCCATACACCAAAACCACTTCAAAAATTCTGATATATCCAAAGATCAATTGCCTTGATCATAAGGAAGAGTGTTTAGTAATTGAAAGTGAGAAAAATTAGAGAGTTAGCCACTTTTCATACCATAAACTCCACAATTTTGAATTGAGGATTAAAGAACACACTTCCTACGCTTGAGGGTGATCAAAATGAAGTTTGAGAACTAAGAAGTTCATCCTTTCCTTGGAAGGTGAATTTCACAAACCTTTCATTTTCTTGCATTTCTTATCTATTTTGTTCTTTTGCTTTGATTTATTGTTATATTTTATACTATCGTAATCTAATTGAAAGTAGTGAATTGAAGTCTCATATATGTTGTTTTTAGCATGAAAAAGAGACCTTCTATGCTGAATGGTTTAATCTCTTCGGGGGTTCATTACTAGGGCATTACCTCTCTCTCATGCCAAGAACAACTCCTTATTTGAGGCTTTTCTTATTTTAGTGGACATAACTCTCATTTTTGGACTAAAATGACTAAAGAATGGCAAGGTAATTAAAATGGCTAATAAAATTGGACTAAAAGAGACACAAGATAATAAAATTGAGTTGGGTTCAATCAGACGTCATATTTAACCAATTGTTTTTTTATTTCAACTTATTTTCCTCTTTTACTTTGATTTCTTGTCATATTACATATTGTTGTAATCTAACTGAAAGTGGTGAGTTGAGACTTCCATAGATATTATTGTTGAAATCTAAGAAAACAAAATTTGGCCGAGCCTATCGAGCTACCTAGCCTGTTAGTTGGTAGGGTAGCCACCTAAAAATACACCATCGTGCCTGCAACCTTCATGACCGTGCCTGCAACCTTCATGACCGTGCCTACAACCTCTAAGCAAAGTCGGGCAGCCATCCGACAACCTCCGATGCTCTTTGAGGCACTTGAAACTGCTATTTTATCATGTTTATTTCATTTTGAGTGTTTGTGAGGATTTTTTTATATTATGTTGTAATATTTATTTATCTCCCTTGGATTTGAAATATTTAAAATGTTGTAATAATTCCCCCGCCCCGTTTCTTTCTATCCCGTTCTTTTACTTGCTTTCTTTATGTGTGAATACGCATCATATTTTGGCTTTTTTTATCCATGCTTTGCATCCATGTTTCATGCATCTTGATTCGGCTAAGTTTGCATTTGTAGATTTAATCAATTCCTATGTAATTTTGTGCGCTACCTCATGTTTTGAGATGATTCACATGTCATATCTTAGAAGCTGAATCTTTAGTTGCATCTCATGAGTAAATTGCATTAGGATTTTGTATATAAGATCATGCATGTTTTATTAACTTTGTTTTGTAACTGTTTGAGAGACGTCGATCAATATGTAAGTTTTTATGCTTTAGCATCCTGTTTGTGTGCGTTTTTCTTATTATGTTTAAGCATCTTTCATGTGGCTATTTGCTTACTTGATATAACTATATGAATGACAGTGGATGGAGGTTGTGTCGCTTAATTTGGAATAGTGTTGATTTTTATGCTTGTAAACTCAATTTATTTGGGTTGTACATCTCCAAAACTCTCTCAAAACTACATGAAATCAAATTATTCCAAAATAAATGACATAGTCTATACTTGTATGCTTCACATAGTAAAGTTTCGGATTTATTAAATAATTGAAATATGAACATATAAAGTAAATAAAATTCATATCATGGTTTAGTAGAGGCCGATCTTTGATCAGGTGAACGGGGGTGTTCATTATTAACCTTCCCCTCTCATACCTTAGGTTCCGAGCTAAGCATCTTTGGTTACGACAAACAGTGGCCTTGGCACGAGTCATGGGTTTCCTAATTTTTCCAAAATACATATTAGGTGGCGACTCTGAGATCTGATGACGCAGTCAATTTCTGACAAAAGGTTTTGCAATAAAATGAATTTTCTAAAAGTTGTCAAATCTGAACCTTCATCTATGTTTTACATTGCACTCGTGAGACTAGATCAAAAAGATCTCGAGAGTCCGAACTGTTTAACACGCACAGGTACCCCCGGGCATGTTACAATCTGTAGTCCTGCTTCTAACTTATTGACCTTCTTCAACAACCCAGGGATGATTTGCACTGCCCGTGAGCACATAGATGGGTCTGCCTAGGTAAACTGATGATAACCACTACTGGAACAACTGAGGAATCTCCTACCAGGATTTGCATCAGTCCATGATGTTTGTACCCTTCGTCTTCCATAGAAGATGCACCTCACATTTTCTATGTCACTGGAGCTCAATCTTCCTTTAGTTGAGCGCCATCTTCCTAGATTTCTTAACCCTTTATTCTTTATTCTCTTTCACCCAAACGATGCTCTGTTTTTTTTTTTTTTTTTTTTTTTTTTTTGTGGAACTTGCATGTGTTAAATAGTAGAAGGGAGAGGTTGAATATGGCGGGAAAAACCTTCAATTTCCCACCAAAAGATAGTTTAGGGGGGACAACTTAGCAGATTCCATCTAATTGTAGACGGAATGTGACGACATGAGTTAAAATGATCAATTTTTTGAAGTTTGGGTATAAAATTAATATTAATCAAAGTATCGGGTCAAATTAAAAACGCATGAAAGCCTAGAAGGCAAAATGATATTTCCTCTAAAAAGAATTCAAAAGTTTGGGGTTTAAATTGAAAAATTAAAAATTCATGATTTATTTTGTTATTAGGGTAAAACTCTGAAGGTTTTTTTTTTGGGATAATTTTTCCTTTTTTCTATTACATAATTGTGATGAAGCATTTCTATTTCATCATCCAATAGTCTGTTTGACAAATTATGAGATATAAAATAATAATTAAATGGAAAAGAAATATATATATATATCCTTCCTTGGTTAGATATTTGACACAAGGACGATGATGAAAGAATGTATGCTCAACTCCTATTGTTTACATAAATAAAGGAGAGAAGACGGCGGAAAATAGAAAAGGAATACTATTGATGCAGAAATTTTATCAAAAATTTGATCTAAAATGGTAAATTACACCTGGCATTTTTATATTTTACACCAAATTTTATTTTGACTCTTATACATGAAATTATGATAGTTAACTTTCTACACTTCTGGTCAAATCTCGTGATAGTCAATCCTTCGCACCTTTAGATAAATCTCACTTTGATCATTACACAAGTATCAATGTCCCCCTTCTTTATTCTATCGTTTAAATGTTTAACATAATTGAATCATGTAACAAAAATGTGAATAAAATTTACATCAAATTATGATTGTATTAGATTAAAACAAAACACAAATTATAAACGATTAAAAAGATGAAATAGAGTTTTTTTCATAAATTGGAATCGCAAAACTTTATTTTACACAATAATATAGTCTTGTATATGTTCTTCTCCATTTCTCTTCAATTTCTGTGTTGCCTTTTTTTTATTTCAAAAACTCTATTTTTTTGTCTTTTCATTCAAATTTTTAATATACGAACATATATATATGAAAGGAAAATGATTTGTCCCTCTAATTTTTTGCCCCCGAATCCCCCGAAATCACAGAGGAGAGAAAGAGAGGGGAAAGAGAAGAGAGGGAAGGAGGCAGTCCCAGCCTGCCCGCATGACCCTCGCCTCGTACCGCCTCCGCGCAGTCCGCCGTCAGCCTCGCCGCAGCCTGCCTCTACCACCTCCACTCCACGCCTTCGCCTCTGCCCCATTTGTTGGGCCCCCTCCAGTCCCTCCTCCTTCTCTTCCTCCCTCCTCCATCTTCTTCTTCATTTCTAATTCAAAAAAAAAAAAAAAAGAAGGCAAAAACGACGTCGTTTTTGCCTTTAGGGGGATTCGGGGGCCCTGTTTTCGAGCGACGTAGCATTGCTCTATATGAAAAATGACTTAGACCCCCAGCTGGGGGTGCTGGGGGTCTTCCCTGATTGGCCAGAAAATTGTTTTTTTTTTTTTTTTTTTTGGGATTTTAGCCAACCACACGCTGCCACGTCACTGGGAGTCGAGCTGGGGGTCGTCCGTACTGGGGGTGTGTAGCATTTCCGTATATATATATATGTAATATAATATAATTTTCATGTGCTTATCACGTATGACAAAGTGTGTGTTTGTGAGAAATATGAATGATTTTCCTTCTTACCTTCATTTTGTAGTCACATTCTTGTTACATAATTGGATTTTGTTAAAAAAATTGAACAATAGAGTAACAGAAGGGGAACATTGACACTTATGTAGGGTCCAAAATGGGATTTAACCAAAAGTGCAGGGGTTTAACTATCACGATTTCATGTATAGAGATTAAAGTGAGATTTGACCAAAAGTATAAGAATTAACTGTTATTATTTCATGTGTTGGGACCAAAATAAGATTTGATACAATGTATAAAGGCGCAAAATGTAATTTATCCTATCTAAAAATACCAATATGTGGCTCAAATTTTTATTAGAAAAATGTTTGATGGCCATAAATTATGTGGCTCAAATGGCCTGAAAATGCCAAAACGATGTCGTTTTGGCATTTTCGGAGTTGTTTTGTATCCAAACCGACGTCGTTTTAGCATTTTCGGACTATTTGAGCCACATAATTTATGACCACCAATCATTGCCGTTTTTATTATATATAGATCCCACAATATATTAATTAAATCTCAAGCACACAGTTACTTTGAGGTAAAAATTTTTAACCCAAATTCTAAGTTTTTCAAAATAAAAATAAAACTTTACAATGTGAGTGAGGGAAAAAAATAGAAACCACATACTAATTCATTTTACCTCTAAATCTATGCATTTTGAAAGAGATTTAAAAAGAGGGTTTTAGGAGAAAAAACTCTCTTCATTTTGCTTCAGAACAATTTCAAGAGTTATTATAATAGCTGCCATGGTCAAATGTAGGAGTTTCACTAAAAGATAATCTCTATCAACCTACCAAAAGGCTACCACGAAATGACATTCTCAAACTCTGTGCCACCTTCTCTCGCTCATGGTAATGCATTTGTGCCAACTTAGCTTGCCCATAGTCTCGTGTCACCGTGCTATACTCTCCGGCGAGTTTGTATGAAAGGAAATTCATATCTACCGTATTAAGGAGTTTGTTATTTGATTGAAAAATTATAAATTCAACTAGTAGTTTAACTGGATTGTTAGTTCCTTATATGTCGGGCTAACCTATCTTAGGGGAAGGGGGGAGATACAGTCTCTGGATAAACCTTCTTCTGGATTAATTAATAAAAATATAATTTTTCTCTCCAAATATTTAGGACATGTTTGGTTTAATTTTCAACAACTAATTTTTAATTTTTTTAAAAAGAATTTAAAAATTATTTTTGTGAAAAAAATAAAAATAAAATTCAAAATAGTCATTTCTTAATTTCTAATCCTATGACTAAACAAATATAAAATACACAGCATTTCTAACTAGATAGTTCAGAGACTATATATTTCAAGATTAATAATCCAATAAATTATAATTTTTTCTTATCTAATCCGTCCAAATAAATATGTTCTCCAAATCCATAGCGGAGATTGTGAGTTTAAGCTCCGTGTATGGTGTCGGAGTTTGATTCTCTTTCCCTTTCTCTCAAATTAAAGTTGGAGTAAGTTCTTCCCTTGACCAAAAATAAATTAATAAAGGAGTGGGTTTGATCCAATATTGTGGATGTGAGATATCCAACGGAAAGAAATTAGACATCTAGTTTAAACGTAACAAAATAACATTTGATCCAATACGAACAATATTTTTAAAATTTAATATTTTCACTCTGTGAACACAAAAGTTCACATTCTCTATAAAATTTATGTACAAAAGTTTTATTTGTATAATATTATCTTGGGCAAATTACATCAATATCTTTTGAGATTTAAAAAAAATACAAGTAATCTCACAGTTTTGATAAAATTATATTAACCTTCCTTATAGTAAGGTTAAAGTGATTTTCTCAAAAAATAGTGAGGTTAAAGTGATCGAAACAAATACAAATAATGTGAAGATTTAAAGATAAACAAGAAAAAATATACATTTCGGTGTAAAAAATATGATAACATTTTTTATTCATGTGACTAACAAATTATTGATAAAAATAGAGTCAAATGTTACGAGAATTAAAATTTTAAAAGAATCTGATTTAATTACGCCAAAATAATAAAATTTATTATATATATTTTTAAAAATTTCAATAAACATCAATGTAATTTACCCTGTGATCGTTTACCCAATTCAAATAAAAGAAAATATATACTAGCAATTCACTGGTATAAAAAGAGAGGATTATAGTAAGGGACTTTAATACACCAAAAAGGGTTGCACAAACCAATGGGAATAAAAATAAAGGCAGCCTCAAAAGGGCTGAAAGGTGAAGGGGTCAAATGAAAAACAAAAGGGTTGCATTCAAATGAAATGACTGGTTTTGGTAGATAATTTTTTGACGAATTATTTAATTTTTTTATTAATTATAAATATAAAATCCATTATATCAATTACCGGAATAATTTTATACTTACAAGTCTATTAACTAATTCCAAATACGAGAATAATTGTATATTTACAAGTCTATCAATTAATTGTTTTTGTGTTAAAGTTTTATGAAAAAATATCTAAAAAAATGCTTAGTAGCCTGAATTTGTATAACTCAAATGACTTGAATGTGTCAAAACGACGTCATTTTACACTCAGAACAATGTTGTTTTGAGACATTCGAGCTAATAAAATTCGGGCCACTTAACGTTGTTGTAATATCTATATATATAAAGTATCATTCAGTAAATAGAATAGAGTATCGTTTTTTGAACATTGAATAATTTTTGTATTTTATTTCTTGTTTATTGTTTTTAATATCTGGGAAAAACAAAAAAACATATGGGGCTCAGCCAAACAGGGTCCATTTTTGTGGTGTCACAACTCACACGACCCGTTAAGAAAAGCTTATTGCCTTTTTCTTGCCTGGGATAGGGTGCTCTCCTTGAATCTTGATCCACCAAAAGAAAACAAGGTGTTGTGTTGCTGAGCTCAACACCACCATCCTAACAAGTGGATTCAAATTTTTTTATTTTTTTGATGCTGAGAATTTAAATATGGCACCTTTTAGCGGATTCTGTGAATCTATTATATTATCATCAAATGCCTTATATTAATAAATAATTGATTCTAATCATCAAGAATCCTCCCTCCTCAAATTATCTATGTGATTCAAATTGAACTGCAATGTCACAATTCATTTCATCCCATTTTGTACTCAAAATGATGGCTGACTTTGACCAAATGATACCAACCTTTTAAATAGAACACACCCTAAAAAATCTACTTACAATGAAATAGTGTCGAAGATGTTTATATTTAGGGACTATCTCTAATTTAGTCTTTGAATTGCACGGTTTAGTCTGGTTCATTTTTTATTCATCTCGATAATTTAAACGGTTCAATCTGTAAGACTCGTCAAACACTTTATTATTACAAAAAATTACGTTGCTTGGATATCAATAGTCACTTGACCAAATCACATTTGTATTAACAATTTACTTTTAAAATTTTATCTACCGTTAACACAAATGTAATCTAATCAAGTAGCAATTAATATCAGATGGGAGTTACAAAATATAACAGTACAAATGAAAATGTATTGAGACAGAAACAAAAGAATTTAGAGACTGTAAATTCCATATTTTCACTTTATTATTGAACCCATAGATAGTATTAGAAAAGGACTTTAACTTTATATTAACTTCGGGTAATTCTATTTACACGTCACAAAAGTTCTCAGTACATACCATTTCCATAATTTTTTTTTATTAAACTTATATCCCTTTATCAAATTACCATTTTGGACATAATTCTAACCCTAGACTCTTTTGGGCACCACCACCACCACCTACCACTAGTCTCCGTCATCTACTTTCACCCCCGACCACTGTCACTGAAACCCACCCACCATCGTAACCCTGACAACCCTTCTACCTCGCCGGCGACAACTTTCCTCTCTGCAAACCCTTCTCCCTCCCCCCACCAACAAACAACCTAGCCCCTTACCTTGGTCATTGCCTACTTTTCTCCATCCTAGTGAGAGAGAGAGAGAATCCTACGATTTTCAAATTTAGATCTAGGGTTTGCAGGAGTCCGATCGTGCAAACTAGATTTGAAGCTCCAATCTTGGATTTCAAGCTCCGAATTGAGCTTCACCACTGCAATTGCCTTCGACAAGAAGCTCCTCTCTGATAGGTTGAGCAAGATTGTTGTAAAGGGAGGGTTACGATGGTGAGAGTGGGTTTGGTAGTTTCTAGAGAGAGAAAAGAAGAAGAAGAAGATAGATGGGACGAGAGGTTACGGCGGCAATAGCAAGAAGGTGACAGAACCGGTGGTGGAGGGAGGAATGGGGTGGAAAAGGGTTTGGGAGTGAGGTTGGTGATGATGAAGTAGGAGGAGTGATGGATAGAAGAGTAAAGAAGAGATTCGCTGAAGAAGAAGAAAGATGAGATGATGGCCGACAGCAAGTGATAGTGGCGGTGGCTAGGGTAAGGGTTGGTGGGGTGGTTGAAGAAGATGAGGATATTTTAGGTTTATTTGAAAATGAATGGTGTGCACTAAGCCAAAATAATAAAATCAAATTTGTGTTTGGTGTGCCTTTGGGTAAGTGGTGTATACTGAGATGATGTGGGATGTGTAAATAGAATTACCCATTAACTTCTCTTGAGGTTTGGAGGAAATATTGTTGGGTAATTCTATTTCCACACACTACTTCCTCTCTTTACACACACTTAAAGATTTTTTTTTTTTAATTATATTTTTGTCTTTAAATTAAATTACCAAAATATCTTTTTTCCAAAACCCTAACTCTAACTCTCTCAAATCATTAGTTTCCACCATCACCATCCATGGCGGAGTATATGAACTGCAAACAAGTATATGAACTGCAAGCAAAATAAAAAGATTCTCAAACAAATTTATGCAATTATAAATATAAGGAAAAATATACTTTTGCACAGAGGTCAAAAAAATATTATTGTAATCCAATCAATAGAGGCACATCTATGCAAAAATATGCGAAACATGTTCCACCAAAAACCGAAGGTTTTACCTTCATCTTTAAGGTCATTAATAACATCTCCAACAGTGCTATGTTTGGGCAATCTTATAGTAGTGGACCAACATGTTTGATAAATGTTTCACTCCTCGATACTTAATTGGCTGGGGCTTAGGTTGCTGGGAGTAGCAGAGGTGCCGGCAGCAGTGGCAACAACGGTGGTGACTTGTTAGGGTTAGGGTTTGGAGGATGAAGATGGTAAGGGTATTTTTGATATGGTAGGATGTGTATTGAATGAAAGTTGATAATTTAAATTTATTTAGTGTGTGTATTGAGAAAAGATGTAAAAAGAGATGAAGTAATGTTTGGAAATAGAATTTCCCAATATTGTAAGCTCCATATATGTAGCATAATTACATTGAACTCCCTTTAGATTTAATTCACTTATCATTTAGTTTTTCATCCTAATTCCTCAGTCATATGAATGAAAAAAATAAAAAAAATTATTTTTTTTATTACATTAAAATGAATATTTTACCTTATTTATCTTGTGTCTTCATATCATCTATATTAGTTTCAATGTCTTTAGTTTTATAAAAAGAAATGTCAGTGTAATTATATCAAAATTGTGAGACTTGTAATTTTATCAAACCTCAAAGAAGATCATTCACTGTATTTTGTTTCAATTTTTTGAATTCAAATATCTGAAAATTGAGTTTTTTATTTTTTGTATTTTTTATTTTTAGTGAATATTTTTTAAATTTTAATCAATTTTTTTACTTTTTTAAATGCACTTTATTTAGATGTATTTAAAAAGTAAAATATTTGTAAAAAAAAATATTTTAAAAAATCAATAAATACACAAAAATACAAAAAATGTACTGAATTTTTATTTTTATTTTTTATATTTTTTATATTTAGTGAATTTTTCATAGATTTTTTTTCACAAATATTATACCTTTTAAGTATATTCACAATTGCTTAAAATATTTTTTAAAAAAATTCAGTAAAAACAAAAAAATATATATATGAAAAACAAAATATTTCAATTTTTTGAAAAGTGAATTCTAAGTTATGAAACCAATCCTTTAAAATTAGGGGATTTTTTTTTAAGGTCCCTATTAGTAAGATTTTATAACATAAATGACATTCAATATTTTAATAATATCTAAAGTCCCTCAAATTGATTTAGAGAAAATTCAACTTCATAGAGAAAATCTCACCAGAGAAATTCTGGTTTCTCTAGACTTTCACTTCAACCCAGAGAAATTCTCTGAAAACCAGAGAAATTCCCCTCTCCACCCTAGAGAAATTCACTCAAACCTAGAGAAAATTCAAATTTCTCTGGGTTCATTTTGGCCAATTTTCTCTGGGTTTTCAAATTTCTCTGAGTTCATTTTGATCAATTTTCTCTGGATTTTCAAATTTCTTTGGATTCATTTATAAATCAAAGAAAATTCAAATTTCTCTAGGTTTCTTCCAAGTAGCGCTGCAGACTGGGCAAACCAGATTACTGTTCTTGCTAATGTGAACCGCTATACAAGGGAAGTGAAACCCATATGAGCATTCAGCTGTGTATATAGCCATTTATTGACCTGTCTTCACGCTTTGCAAGCATACTCCACAACTATTCTGCAAAAGCATACCAAAAATCCAGTCAAATTTCTATTCACACACACGCATATATATGTATACAAACACATTTTCAAATTATAGAATTCTTGCTCTGGAGAGATGAAGACTGTTCCTCAGGATCGAAAATGGAGATCTCAGAGAAGATGGGTTCGAACCTCGAAGTCCTCTTGGTGTGGTTTTGCATTAGAGCTTGGGGCTAGCAAAGCTTTCTGTACCAAAAGATGCTTGAACTTGTTGTACTACACTGGTGGTGAGATCAAAGAGAGAGAGAGAGAGAGAGAGAGAGAGAGAGAGTGTGTGTGTGTGTGTGTGTGTATGTGTGTGTGTATGTGCGCGTGCGCGCGCTGGGATTGATTTGGAAATTTCTCTGTAGTATATAAGAGTATAGGGGTTGAAGACCTTAGACATAATAAAATAATATTGTGGATTTCTTTCATTACTAAATATGCGAAAGGAACTTTAGATTAATTTGACCTTAAAATTATACTACAGAGTATAGCTATTTTTTAACAATCGGTTAAAAAAGAAATATATATATATACACATTATAACGATAAGATTCAAAATTAGATATCGCAACTAATTTAAGGAAAGTGTAATGCATCTACAAAGAGTTGGACTTTTTTCAAATTCAAATACAAATTTGATAAAATTGTTCAAGACTGTGTCCCACCACAAATTTCTTTTTGATAAATTGAGTTGTTTATTTTGTACAATCTTCCGTGTTTAGAAGAATATCAAGTCAATTCGATAATCATAACATTTCATGAGCCACATTTATTTCCAATAAAATAGATAGTCTATGTTTTAAAAATAAACATATCAAATTTTTTGAAGACGAATGTTATTAAACAAAATACTACGATTATCAGATTAATCAAAAAAAAAAAATCATGAATAATATATAAAGAGGATTCTATAAAATAAAGAATTCAAAAAATCGAAACAGAACTTATGACACGAACAATTCACTCAAATTTAAATTTGAACTTAAAAATAACCAACCCTTCTTGTATTCATTAAATTCAAATAATCAGGGTGTGGCTGGTTTTGCGTGCCGATTTCAATGTATAAAAAGATTTAGATTAAACAAGAATCAAACAAAACAAACTTTGTTTTCTTCAGAGAGAAAATTTTTTTTTTGATAAGTCAAGTATACGATTTTCAAAAGAGACTGACAGACATGCTTGCAGACCCCATTATATTATTAATAACTTCGAGTTGCGTTAATAATAGAATATATGTATTTTTGTTTAGAGCTTTGATTTGTAGCTCGAGAGGGAGGGGGCCCGAATCCCCCGAATCACCTTTTCAGGTAAAAAAAAAAAAAAAAAAAAAAAAACAGAAAACAAAAAAAAAAAAACAGTTTGTCATTTTTGGCAATTAGGGGGATTCGGGGTCTCATTTTTCGAGCTCCCCCGTTTTTCCCTTTTGTTTAATTAAATAGTAGGAAACTAACAAAAATTAAAACTAACTTCAATGCCCATTAGAATTAGTGCTACAGATTATTAGATTAGTACATATAATTCGGATCTTGAAAAAGGTCAAGCTTATAGCACTAGACTGAAATTGAGATGTGAGAGGTGGGTTTCTTGATATCCTCCTCTGAGTTGACTCGTAGAATTAGATCATAAATAACTCCATCTTAGAGTTTCTTAGGTCATCAAAAATAAATAAATGGGTAAATTACATAAATAATCCTTATAGTTTAGAACTTGTGTCACTTTGGTCCTTGACTTTTTAATTATGACACATTTGACCCTAAATTTTGAATCTTGTTCCAAATAAGGACAATTGAATATATAATTAGATTTTTCAAGAGTAAAATTGTCAATTTGATAAAATATGAACTAATTTGACAAAAATAAATGTCAAACAAATATTTTTGAATTTTAAAAAATTATTTCTACCTACTAAAAATAAAATTATGTAAAATTGATAAATCTTTTAGACATTTATTTATTTATTTTTACCAAATTAATTTTTGTTATGTGCTTGGATGATGATCATGTAAAATTAATTTTAAAAAATTAATCATGTAATTTTTATTAATTTTACATAATTTTATCATTGGTGGATAAAAATAATTTTAAAAAAATTAAAAATATTTTTTTGACATTTATTTTTGTCAAATTAGTTTATATTTTATTAAATTAACAATTTTACTCTTGAAAAATTTAATAATATTTTCAATTGTCCTTATTTGGAACAAGATTTAAAATTTAAAATCAAATGTGTCACAATTGAAAAGTTAGGGACCAAAGTGATATAAGTCCCAAACTATAGAGACTATTAGCGTAATTAACCCTAAATAAATAAATGCTTCATGCTTGGCTCTCTCTTCTGTGATATCATTTTCAATCACAAATGCCAAAGCCATATTTCTACTTTACAGAAATCATTAAAAGGTCAAACAATAACTTGCTAATATGTAAATTGCAGCTTACAAGATTTCGGTCAGAGGACACTACTCTTTGACTTTGGTTGGATTCTGCATTAGTGTTTTTTCTTGCTATAGAAGCACTGACAGTCCACGCCTCAAAATTTTACCACAAAAATTATAGGATATCAGTTGAAAGATTAAAATACTAGTGATGCTACCTGCATCAATTAATGTACTAACTAATATACTAACGCTAGTTATGATATTATTATTGGTCCCACTCATTAATCACATTAAAAATACCAAAAATCTCTTAAATTATGTCACATCATCAATTAATTTATTAATTAATACACTAATTAGTACATATAACATTATTCTTAATATATATATATATATAAGATTAATGATGAAGTCTATAAATTTTAATTATTAAAATTATAATTTTTTTCATGTATTTGTAATTATTTTAAAAATTTAGCTTGATTTGTAATTTTTTCAAAATTATAACCTAAAAATTTTACCTAAAAAATTATAATAATAATATTAGGAATAGTAACTAGTACATTAACAAATATACCAATTAGATATAATGTTAGGTGAGATCCATGTTAAGTGTCTTGAAAAATGTCTCAATATATAATGTACATCGTATATAACCTTATCACAAAATTACGTAAATTTTCACAAATTTATATAAGTGATTTCACAAAAATACATAAGTTGAACACAAATTCACGTAAATTTGTGAAAACTAAGAATTTATATGAATTTATATTCAAATTATTCATTTTTATGAAATTACTTATGTAAATTCGTAAAAACTAATGTAATTTTGTGATAAGATTGCATACGGCGTACATTGCACACCGAAATTTTTTCCAAATGTTAGGCTCTATTTGTTTGAGCAAAAAATATTTTTTAAAAAATATTTTTCATATTTTCTAATGTTTAGTACAATAAAAAACAAAAATCAACAAAAAATATTTTTCATAATTAACAAAAAAACAAGTTTATATAGGCAAAAAATATTTTCTACTTGTAAAAAGCAAAAAACATTTTTGGAACTAAAATTTTACCAATATCATCACACTACTACTACCACCACGACTCTCACCCCCACAATCACACCACCATCACCACTGCCATTGTCATCACCGCCATCGCCACTGTACCACCATGTCACTATCTCTACCTTCGTTCCACCTACACCAGCACCAATCATAGAAAAACATTTTCTATTAAAAAATATTTTTTCCCCCAATAAACAAAACGTTAAAACCCACAATTAATTAGTACACTAGTTAATATTTTTAAAACTATTCAAAAATATCAATATATGGTTCACATTTCAGTCTACAGATTAATACTTTTATCCGTTACTTTGATTGTTCATTTTTCTACGTAAAGATAAAAAAGAACCATCATATTTGAATTCTATACCACAGCTTACTGGAAAGCAGGGCCTCATCTTCAGAGACTAAATTCATGGCAGAGTCATTTATCTATTCTATTGCCAACAATTATATAAGCTTTTTAAAACCTCATTCGCAGTCCCTAAAGTTTTAAGAGGACTTTTCTCACTTTAACCACTTTGCCATATCGAATCTTTGTTCGCCTAGAACAATGTTGCACCCATGCATTTCTCACTCATCACTACTTACGAGCAGATAGACCTTCCTACCTTGTTCACGTATATATATATATATATAGAGAGAGAGAGAGAGAGAGAGAGAGAGAGAGAGAGAGATAGTCCAGAAGAAGACACAGGAGCGAACTTTCCGAAGGCACATGCATGTATTCAACGCCAATGATAAAAAAACAATTCAGTAAAATTACATCTTCGAAGAGATAAAATAAATAAATAAGTTTATGGCATGACAAATTTCAAATCAATGCTTTGTAACAGATTAATAAAACTCACCTACGCGAGGGAGATCAAGAAAAATGTAGAGTCTGACTCTTGTTTTGAATTTGACTGAAATATCGAGCTATGAACCCCACTCCAACACTGATCGATTATTAGTGATGGACCTCACCAGAACTTGTCGATCACAATCCATTTGGAAGAAGTTATAGCCTTGTTCGTTTGGGGACGACATATTTTAACTAAAAAATTAAAAAATCACTATAAGATGTCATATTAACCTTTTTACTTTTTTGCACGTCTTTTTATAAAAAGCTAAAAAAAACTAAAATAACTTGTTTCTAAAAAAATCAGTCCCAAACCTTCCCAAATCCAAAATCAGTAGGCACAAGGCTATAAGTTCCTCCAAACGGATTGTGATCGAAAAGTTCTGGTGATTTTTGGTATAGGCATTCGATACTAATGTTTTGTAAAGGTTACACGTAAATCGTCAAGTGCTAGTAAGAACCACATGGAAGACTGAGTTTGCTGGCTCTCCGTGCAGGGCTAGTTTTTGTCATTTCATTGTCGATGCAAGATGAGGAAGCCATTTCTCTTCATGTCCCCTATCTCTGATCAATACAAAATATACATTGTTTGCCACATTAGCCAAAGTATAAGATATTATCGAATATTCATGCTAAGGACTTGCACAGAATAAGTATCACAAATACTAACGCTCTTCAAACACTTCTAAAAATGTGTTTGACACTAAAAGTGACTAAATTAAAAAATCAAATTCATAATATCAGACACTTTCCGATACTTCGCAGACACTTTGGTAACATTTCTTCAATTCTCGGAACATGTCTTATGTGATGAATCCCTTCATAATAATAATGTTGCATTCTTCATAACACAACTTATGTACTCTAAATATATTTGAAACATTTATAAGACAAATATATCATGTGTATCATAATGTTTTATAATTATTTTTGCATTATGTTTAATGTAATTATTACGTGAATGATATCTTGATTTTTAATTTATAAAATATATTACTTTTTAATGTAATTAGTGTTATGATGCATAATTTTCATTATAATTAAATAAATTATTCATAAACATCACATATAATAAATTAGTAAAAAAATTAAAATTTAAATATTTTCCAAGCGTAGCATTTCTCTATCTTGTTAGTGTCTTGTCATGTGTCCGTATTTTTGCCACTTAGTATTACAGTATTCAGAACTACAAAATACTGTAAGTACAACAATCATCATATCAATTAGTCCAATTGCATCGCCAACTCCTCAAGTGCAGCTTTCTTGAATCAGTTCCATGAAAAATATCAGTTATCAGTTCCATAAGTTGTTTGGTGGAAAACATCAACTGGGTAAAATACTACTCCCTCAGTCCCATTTTTTTAGTCCATTACCTCATTTTTTTGTTATCCCAAAATGTATGTCCACTTTTGAAAAGTCAAAATTTTAAATTTAGAAGTTTCCAAAATTGTTGCTTATAAATAATTATAAATAAATTTTAAAACAAGAAGAGAAGGGTATTTTTAGAATTAATGCTTTAAAATTTGAATTCAAGTATAATAATTACTTCACTCCTTAAAAAGTTGAAAGGAAAGATTTTAGTTATGGAAAAAAAGAGATGCTTATTGACACCAACAAGACTTCAGGTCCAAGCAGGAAACTGAGAAGGAGTTTGATCCACTATTTTCATATGCTAGGTGTTCAAAGCAATTTCTTTCCTGGTTAAACTTGCACCTCACTCTAGCATGCAGTTGCATATAATTCTTTAAATGGAGAAGATGAGTAAATAAAATGGTCATGCAGAAATGGATTGATTTGTTATCAAACAAAATAAAATAAAAAACCCAGTTTAGTCCCTATTAGATACCAACCTAACTTTTGGCATTATTTGCACAAATTGAATTGATTTGCATACCTGCTTCTACCAAGTAAACAATCATGTGAGCAAAAGCAACGGACAGAGGAAAGGGTTTAACAGATAAATTGCTTTGGATACCTGCTATCACTAGACCTGGATGCAATGTAGTCATCATTGCCAAAACAAAAGATTTTTTTCTTTCTTCTTCTTCTTCTTCTTTGTTATTACAGAATGCAGGAAATAAACTATAAGATATGCACAAATGAAAAGACAAGACAAACAATAAACTTGGCAGAGCTCATCAATTTTCCTCAACTCAAGATCACATTTCCCACACGCTGATCAAAAGAATGGAGACAATAAATATTAATAAATGAGAGTTGAAATTACCTGATCACTAAAGAATATCAACTGATTAGAGGTTTAGCCTTGCGCTTATGGCCCATACTGTTCACAAGAGCCTTACGAGTACAGACAGGGAACATGTTGATATTCCTAAGCACTCTCAGCCTCCACAGCACATAGGGGAAACTGAGCTGGTCACGTGAAGTGAATCGAACTACCTCATTGAACCAGAGACACATCAAAAGATTTGTCAATGGCGTGTGTTCCCTCACAATGACAGAAGCCTCAGCTAAAGCTGCAAAAATTAAACTCCAGTACATTCAACTCTTGATCAAGATTAGCAGACAAAAAAAACTCATGATCAAGATTCATAAACAAGGGTGCATTAGTTAGATAACTTGTCCCACTCAATTTTGTCTCTTTTATTTATTCACTGTGTCATTCACTAAGAAGCACAGATATGGACACGTAACAAGACACAGACACGCAAATTTTCAAAAAATGTAGGATATGACACGTTGGGGACATGTTCAAAACATATAATTATATATATATATATATTTATTATGTCATATTTTTAAATATTTAATATATATTTTATGTCAAATATTTTAATTTTATCAAATTTAGATATGCTAATTTAGTAAAAAAAAATTTAAAATTAAATTTTTTTTTTTTGAAAAAAATAGTCCTCAAAGTGTCATTGGCATGTCCAGAGTGTGTCTGAAGTGTCCCAACGTATCCAACTCTTTCCATTGCGTCTGAAACGTGTCCGGCATGTGTCCGTGTCTGACACATGTCAGACACCTATACATGACCTATGGAGAGGTGTCCGTGCTTCATAGGTCATTCATATGTTGCTTCTCATAGATAACAAAGGGGCAATTTGATTAGCCACATAGTTTCCAGTTCCCAGAAGATGAAAGCATTGGCATACTAATCTAACACACAGAAATGTCCTGCAATGGGCTGAATGTTGATCATTACAACCAGTGTAATGCATCAATATTGCATCAAGTACTGACAACAAATTACATTCATAATGCATCAATATTCCTTCTTGTTTTCTCGTCGCATACTACCATCAAAGAACAAGAGTCAGTATAAAACCATACCTTTCTTTCCATTAAACCTTTTGTCCTCAGGAAATCCATCCTGGTGGTAATGTGTCAACTGCACTTCAACCTCTTCAGGGGTGGCTTTGTTTTTCTTGACAACAGCCTTTGCCTCATCATAGACACTACTTCGAGCTCCGTGCTCTGATATTGCAAGTGAGGAGTTTGTGCGCCAAAGAAATGCTTCCAGAACACCCAGAGGATCTCTCCGAAATTGTGACTTTGAGTCCACCCAAATTGAATATCTCGCTCGAGGAAATAGTCTATGCCCTAACATCTAAGAAAAGCACAAATAAGAAAGCAAATCAAGCAAACGCTCGCTGTGACTGTATATAAAATTTGACAAGGATTGTTTTTCCATCTGAGTTATTGGACAAGGATATATTCACTAAAACTTTACGACTTCCTCATAACTTCAACTCCATTTAACTGAAATAACATTCAATGTTTAATCTAGCCATACAAACCAGGTAGTGCAAATAGCTGTTCTGCCACAATAATCTGATACTTATCCTCTACCAGGAGTATTTATGTACCTCACCCAAAAGGTCAAGCATTTGGAGAGTGCATTTTCCTTGTTTATGTAGGAATGGAGCCAATATAAACTCATGCTCAGTCAAGTCTTGATAAAGGAAATTGGTCTTTCCAACAAACAGCTGGAGCTATGTTAATAATTTATATATATAGTCTTCAAAAGTTCTTGTTATGGGTTCAAAAAAGAAAGTAAAAGGGGGCCTCATCAACAATTTCTCCGGGTCTATTCAGACTTGAAGTGAGGAGCTCAATTTTTTCTGTTTCTTTCTTTTGTCTTTTTTCTTTTATCTTTTCTTGTTTTGTAGTTCAAATAGTACTCTGTTCAGCCACAAAAATAATTAAATACAAAATTTAAATCCAACCGAAAACCTCGAAGTTCTAATCATGTCTAACAATGCCACCCACACAGTGACACAGCTTGAGACATTTCTATAAACCAGAATTCTCCTGGGAGACTTTTGGATGTTCACTTTCAGGAGAACTCTTAAAACACAATTGCAATGAGATGAGTTGAATATGCACATGTGCATGAGTGTGTCTACGCATTCATAGTTACACACATACGTAAACTTACACACACGCAAACACATACAGAGGGGCAAAATCATTCCACTTAAATGCCAAAAAAAAAAAAACTTAACCGAAGCAGAGAAGATACATTAAATCACATAAACTCAAGAAATGTTACAGTAAAATAAAAATTGAATGGGTAAACTGTGGGGCTTTTGTTGAAAAATATAAAGAACATGGGCTACAAAACAAATTTAGGGGGCATATATAATTTAGAGGGGCAAATGGAAAATAAATAAATAAATAAATTCAAAATCTTAGGCTAAAGAGTAATTTTTTTGGATCCACCACCGCTTGGAACTTTTCCAACATTAAAGCATTCAACTCACTCTTATACAGGTAACTGATCAATTGACACAAAGCATGTAAAAATTAATTAACAATATTGAAGTAGAAAATGAAATTGTGCAACTATTGAGTTAAAAAGCCAACCAAAATTGAGACAGTACTCTCTTAAAACTCCTTTCTCTTTGCAATTTTTAGGATCACTAATGCTAAGAACACAACAAGTGTATTCACAGGCTGATATTTATTTTGAATGAGGACCCCACCATTACTGGATTTAATACCAGGCATTCATTACATTTTTTGTGGACCAATATGTGATCCATTTAATGTTCCTCTCAACAACAAAGTTCTATTTAGTATTTTAGTATATGTATATAAAAAATTGCAGCTCTTAAAAACGTAGTTTTGAGAAACAGGAAACCTCTATCAAACCACATGATATTAACGGTATTTCCGTTGATTTTGGACAATCTAGATAAGGAAAACAGGCATCTTATCAAACCATAGACAATAGAGCAAATATCATCAAAAGGCCGTGCAGACCTCATTGTGATTCATAATTTACCATTTTAACCCCTAGAGTAATAGTTACTTATCAATTTAGTTGTTATGGGAGTATTCCTTGTTAGTGAGAGAGTAATGTATGTTTGCTAGATTTGGCAAGGGAGTTCCTAGAGGCGGAAGCAAGAGAAAGAGAGCTAATATTTTCGCGATAGATGAAACACGGTGAGCTAAGTCTGTTTTCCTGACAATTTGATGGAAATTTAGTCACTCCAATCACTAGAACCAGAGATTATAGTATATGAGGAGCTTATTATAGCACACAACACGAATATCACCACAATTTCAATTTTCTTCAAGTCACAGAAAATGTGAAGAAATTATGCTTAGATATAAATCCCACAGGCATATATATAGTAATTTAAAGGTAATTGGCAGCTTACATTACCTTTGGAATTTTACCATTCAAACGTTGGTCCACAAAAGGTAGCTCCCTGACAACCACTACTCTCCATCGACCAATCATATGGTTCTCATCGATTCTGTGTTCCTCCAACTCCTGAGTTTGAAGAGTGATTTCATCCCAAAATGCCACATAGCAAACCTGCAATACAAATAATACTATAAAATGAACTAAGCACAACAAAATCCAATATATTTGGAATTTCTTATTTAACAGACCTTTTTAAGTGATGCCTCTGACATTCCAATAGGTTGATATAGATCATCTCCCCCACCAAATGTACAAGTGGACACCACAACTTCACATGTTTGCATGAAACTTTTGTCCACATCTGAAACCTTAAATCCTCCATTTTCACTGTAGAAACCACAATGCACTACAGCAGTTTCATTTACCTGAAACATTCATTGTGAACGATAACCAATACAATAAAATGAAAAAAAAAAACAAAAAACAAAACTACGTGAAGTGGGAAAAGGTCAACAACTAGTGAATTACTAAAATTAAGAATGGATTTCTCCTTATGCAATAGGTCCAAAAGAAAAGCCTGCAGAAGTGCAGGGTAGATTTTAGAGAAGTCAAACTCATGACAGTTATGAGTTTACAACTGCATCTTAATTATTCAGCTTCAAGATATCAAAATAAAATCTTAACCTTATAACTTTCATCTCTCTCCTTAACAGTTTGGTATCCAGTGAACAAGTTAAACCTCATAACTTCCGTATGAGGCTGTTGCAGGGTGGTGCTGCTTGCATCATCATGAGACCTATCAGTATCCAACAAATATACAATTCTTTTAACAGGCAAAATGGGGTCTCCAACAGGAGGAATATCCAGACCTTCAAGTTCTTCAGGAGGCAATAACTTCAAGCAACCTGATAGAATTATTTAAATTTCACACGCATAGTACCGTTTTAAACATTGACAACACAAGCCAAACCAATAATAATAAAATATAAAAACTAAAGCAATATAACACATCATTGGATGTCAAAAACAAACTGCATGTCGATAACGATACATGCTTAAGATCCAAGACAAATTTAAGTAAAATGCTACAAATGTTTAAATTAGGTAGTTATCAGCTAACGATGGAACCTTAGGATATACATTTAATACAATAGATGACTTTCAAGTGATGGTTCTACAACCATTTAGTTTTGTGCTCCAAAAACAGCCCAAAGAAGTTGCACATCTGTAATCATAGCATACAAACCAAATATAAGAAACTGATCATGAGTGGATCATGTAAATAGGTCTCTAACTATGAAGCATGGGAACGGGCAAAGTACCGGTACTGGTACGATACGGGTACGTCGATATGGTAAAATTCAAAAAAAATATGGTACGGATATAGCTTGGTACACTTGTAAAGAAATATTTATTTTTAATTTAGAGTAATGCAAAAAATTAATTAAATGGTTTAATTTGTTAAGATCTAACTTATAATTAACATTTAATGCCAAAGTAAAGATATAAATCAAAATTAAATATTAATATATTAAATAACTTACAAACCATAGTTTAATTTTAAAATCATGCTAATTATAAAACTAAAAATAAAAAAGAAGTCTAGTGAAAGGAGTTTTATTCTTGTAGTAGAAGAAAATATTGTTTCAATTGAGGTACAGTACGGTTTGAGTATATATTAGGTCCATCTGGATATGTCAAAAATTAAAAAGAAAAAATTTGGGTACGCGTTTCGTGTACCTGGTATGTATGTAGAAGCACCATACGAGATATCATAAGCCTGTAAGTACCCAGTACAGTTATGGCATGCTTTTCGAAGTATCCATGCTTCATAGGTCTCTAATAAGCAAGGGCACTTCTAACAAGATAAGGTATCTATGTCAAACACATTAGAGACCGACACTCCTTGGTCCCATGTCCGACACTTCTTCTGTGTCATTATGTAATTATTAATTTGAAATTTTGAAGAAATCTATAATTATGAAGAAGTAGTTCCAAAGTGGTGGTGTATAGGTGATGGAGATCCCTTATTGACTTTATTTATTTATTTATTGCACAATTGACTTTATTTGTTCAGTTCAGTGAGAAGCATCCAAGTACAATTCAGAAGAGTCTCTAGCTTGTGTTTGGCAATAGGTTACTATACGTAAAAAGCTAAAAAGTCATTAAAAAGGCTAAAAAGATAAATAAAATAAAATAAAAATCAAAGATTCCTTCTCATTCTCTCTACTTTTTGCATGTTTTGTGTAAAAAGTTAAAAAGTCATTCCAAAACACTTCCCAAAAAAAAAATTCACCTCATATTTTAGTCGAAAAACCAAAATACTATAAATAAATAAATAAAAAAAGGCACTTTAGTCATAAAAACAAATGGTGTGGTATGGGAAATTCTATGATACACACACTCCCTTTGGGGTGTGTGCTATGAACCCTTAGTTATGACTTTCGTGTCTTTGGTTATGACCTATTTTGTTGTTAGTTATAATTCATTGTGATATTGATTATAACATTATTTTTGTTATAATCCAAGAGTTCTTTGTTTTTTTTTTTTTTTTTGTAGTGTTTGGTTATAACTCTTTCTTTTTCTTTTTTTTTAAAGTTATGACTATAATGTTGAGTTATGCCATTTGTAAACTCACAAATGGCACAACTTGCATATGGTACACACTTTTTTACCCATGATGGTATAGCTTGAGGTGTAATGAGCACACAAGGCTGCTAGGCAAAATGCCTTGTAAAAGAACACAAAAAAGTACTATCTCTATTTTGCCTAACTAGTTTAGATAGCGTACACTCCAATCATACTCTTTATTTTAGATAACCAATCAAACTAACTTAACTAATTTTTTTTTTTTTTATAAAAAATACTATAAACATAAATAAAAAAATACAATCTTTTTTATGACATGTTGCAAATGCACCTAGTGTTGACGTGGTTGCTGACGAGGCATTTACAAATATTTATTTTTTAAAATATATTATTAAATTATTTTTTTAAATAATATTTTTAAATGATCATATTCTTTCAACAGTAATATTTTCAAACGATCAAATGGGCTGGAGCAAAGAAGAAACAACAAATATGAAGCAAGCATAAATGCAGCAAGCAAAGACAGGAGATAGCAAGCAATTATGGGCAAAATGACGGGAAGACCTTTTGCCTAGCATTGGATGCAAGCTACTTGTAGAGAGCCAAAATGAAAATGGACAAAATGCCTCTTGTGATGTAGAGCCCTTTGAAGGAAGACCAAAACAACTTCACTAGCAAAAATAGTAACCGCCTATGAAAGGCTGAGCATTAAAATACCATCAAAAGCTGAGATATAGAAGAAAAAATAGAAAAAATCCAAAAATAAAACTAAATGTTATGGGCTTATTTGGTTGTATTCTCGTTTTCAATTTTGCATTCCATGTTTTCATATGGTTTTTATTTTTGTGCAAAAACAGTTTTTAAAAATTCAAAAATAGTTTCTTGGTATTTTCTAAAAAGTGGATTATTTATCAGAAAATTTTATCCAAAAATATTTTCTGCAGACAATTAATGAAAACGCCCAACTTCCAACAGTGCAAAGAAATTTTATTTTTAATTTTTCAAAAATTAAAATCACAATCTAAGGATCATAACTCTTTCATGACCACTTTCATGAAAAAAAATTCATGATTCCTAACTTTTCCCTTAACCAAAACGAAAAATGAAAACCCAATACATACATGCATGCAATAATTAAGCTAATCCACACAGTTAGGGCTTCATGATCCAATAAACAGCGAACAACATTATATTACTCATTTCCCTGAATCTTAAACAACATGATAAAACATAAATGGACTTACGTTGTTTGACGCCATTGCCGCCATGAGCAGGTAGATCAAGCCGATTCGATGAGTTCAGGTTCAAATCCGACGGCGGAAGTTGGGGTTTGAAAAAGATTCCGGAGGCCTCGAACAAGAGGAATGCGAGGGCGAGAAGAAATAGCAGAATCTCCCACCATTTCCGGAGAAAATTCGTAACGGCTCGCCAGAAGATGTGTCTCTTTTTGCGTCGATTCCTCAGTTCCTTGCGCCTCCTGAGGGCTTGGAGTCTGGCATTTCGGAAGGGACTGTCTTCGTCGGAGATTGAGATCGATACGCTGTTGTATATCGTCGATGATGACGGCAACGAGGACATTGACGGTGGCGGCAAGTTAACCAACGTCGCGATGGAGTTGCAGAGGCTGATGTGAAGCGGACCTGATACCGGTGCCCCAGGACCAAGGCAGACGACTGTACAACGCAGGCCCCGCTTTCCCTCCGTCTCAAGTACTCGATTTGTTTAGAGGGTAATGTTAATTTTTTTCTAAATCAATGATTAAACAACAATGATTCGTCCTATTAAAAATATCACCACTAATAATACTAAAAAAATAAAAAAATAAAAAAAATATAACTCCAAGATCAAAATATCACATCATTATTGACAGGACTCACTGCCACCTAATTAGTGGGAGCACTAATTATTACTCCCAAGCATTTTTCATAATTAAAACGGGTTTGGTTGGAGGAGTAATTTTGGAAAAAAAAATTTAAAAATCTTGTTTGGTTTGTAATTTTTTTAAAATAATTTTTATAATCACTTTTTTTCTCTTACACATTAATCAATTACTTTTTGTTTTCCCTTCTCTTATTTTCAATCACTTTTTCTCTCATATACATCTATTCAATTATAACAAAATATCAAATCATTCCAAACTCTCAAACTCTAAAATTACTTTCAAAATACACAATCAAACAAATTTAAAAAATTTCTAAACTCTCTCTCCCAAAACAATTTTTAAAAACTACTCTCTCAAAACCAAACCAAACATATCCTATATTTTTATAATGACTAGTGGTTAAGGCACACGCGATGTGTGTGTAAATTTTTAAAAAAAATTATGTGATTGAGTGAATAAAAATTGAATTAAGGAACATTACTTTTCAATTGATAAAAAATTTAATACATACTCATTTAATTTGTTTTTTTTTATAATTTATATATTCAATTGCAAAAAATTTTTTTTTTTTTTTGCATTTGATATGATATATATACACACATTCTCATATACTTCTACATTATCTCAAATAAAATAAAAATATACTCACAAAGATAATATATATATATATAAAGTCTGTACAATTCTTTTTATATTTTTATTTTATTTTTGCAATGAACATAATAAAAAAATAAAAACTATTAAAGAATTAATTTATACAAAATCCAATCAAACAACCCTGCAGAAGTCAATATCCCAATGCCATGACTTACACTTGGTGTGCAAGTCTAAACATTTTCAGTAAGCTTTCCCAATATCATCACCTACCAAAGTTCTGAGAGACTTGTCAATGATGGTGGGTTTTTGTAAAAGTGAAGACAACGATACCCTATCTAGAAGCACTCAATGAACCAATGATCTCTCTCTCTACATATACATAAATACAAATATATATATATATATATATATGCATATCTGTATGTAAGTATTTTCTCTCTTTAGGTTCTCACTTCTCTGTGTGTTGTCGTCCCCTCAGGGGAGTCTCGTTGTTGTGCTCTAGCTGGCTAGAAGAAGAGATCGAAAAGAAGTTATTTCTAATAATGTTTTTGTCCCTCTAAGGTTTTAATCATTCAAAACAGAATTTGAAGATGTTGAAACTAATTTAAAACTGTTATGCAATTTGGAAATGTGGGATAGTGGAATTGATTGGTTTGAATTTATCATGTTACCCTTAACTACAAATTGATATTAGTGTAAAAATAATATAATTATTTAAGAAGTTATAGTCATTTTAGGAAAAATAGAAAAAAAAATTTAAGCCAGGCTTCAGAACACCAAAGTTCCTGTTGGCTTTTAATAATAGTATAGATATAGATAATACATGGAATTCTAGTGAGGTGGAAGAGAGAGAGCTCTAGTGAGGTGAGAGAGAGAGAGAGAGAGATAGATAGAAGAGTATGAGTCCCACCTTCACATGGGCATTCTCTACATTATTAGAGTTGTATTAAAACTCTCAAACAACATACATATTTTTAATACTCGATTTGTTTAAAGGATAATGTTAGGAATATAAATTTCTACTAAATGAATTACTAAATATTTCATATGGGTGTGGGATTCACAAAAATGTGGACCCGACACCCATGTGAGATATTTAATAATTCATTTAGTAAAAAATTTGAGACTTATACCATTTTTCTTGTTTAAAAGGGACATGTAACACACGCTCTTTATAAATATTGAAAAAATAGTATAAGTCCATGCGGTTTTTAGTCATAATTTTAAAAAAAAAAATTATAATTAAATATAAAAAAATCATAATTAAAGAAAAAAATTTGTTATAATTAAAAAAGAAAATGACATAATTAAAAATGTATATGATATGTGGGTGTGTATAATAGAATTATCCTGTTTAAAAATAAAGGGCGCTCAAATAAATTTAATCTTGAATTTTCTTTATCCAAAGGTTCAGCGCTAAAATAGTATGTCCATAAGGACATCATTCTGCAAAATGACCAAACAACCCTAAAAAATTTGCGAGCTTATTTGTTTGGAACCATTCTCTTTATTTGTTTAAAATTATATTTATCAAACCCATTCTCTCTTCCCTCTCTCTCTCTCTCTCTCTCTCTCTCTCTCTTTACCATCACCATCGTCGTTGCCACTTCCACAATCGGCTTCACCCATCGACGGATTTCATCATCATCTTCTCCACCTAGTCACTCAAATCTTACTCTTCTAGAGTCTAAGATCATCAGTCTCCCTCGTCGTTTGTCACTGTTGTCGCCGAAGGTCTGCTCGACCAATCTGTCTACTAGTTCAGATCCAAGGCCAATAACTTCACCATCAGCGGCCTGTAGCGAACATGGTGCTTTGATTGGCGACGATGGAGCTCGAAAACAACATCATTTCCATGGAGACTCCTACATCATTAGAGTCTGATGCCATCTTCTACTATGACAACTCAGTCTACTATATCAGTGAGGCTATCGAAGGTAGACCAAACTAAAGTGGTGGTGTTTTGAAAGATGAACTTACCTAAGTTGTCAAGGATAGTGGATGAGATACCATAACCGGCAGTGTTCACTATAAGAAAAAACGTTTTTGGCAACCAAAATTGAATTTTTCGTCACTGAAAGTAGTAAAAATGGCGACTAAAATGAAATTAGTCGCCAAAATTGAACACTTTTGCCGACTAAAAGACTTTAGTCGCCGAATACAATGGTTTTAGCGACTAAAAGGCAGTTTAGTCGCCGAATGTAGGGGTTTTAGCGACTAAAGGTTGTTTAGTAGCCAAAAGTGACGGTTTTTGGCGACTAAAATAATTTAGTAGCCAAAAGTGATGGTTTTGGCGACTAAAAAGCAGATTGGTTGCCGATTGTAGGTGTTTTGCCGACTAAAAACAGATTGGTCGCTGAAAGTGAAGCTTTTTGGCTACAAAAAAAATTAGTAGCTAAAAACTGAGTATTGGCGACTAAAATTCAGTTTAGTAGTCAAAAGGGGACGTTTTTTGCGACTAAAAATAGGTTTCGTCGCCAAAACTGCTGATTTTTAATTGGAACTTATTTTTTTTGCGACAAAAAATTAGTTAGTAGCCCAAAATAATAGAATTGGCGACTAAATAATGGTTTTAGTCGCCAAAAGTGGCCTAAATTTTTTTTAATAAATAATTTATTTTTTACATAAATTATATTAAATAAAAATAATTATATATATATATAGTTTTGTATTAATACCGATTAATATACTATATAAATAATATATATTGCATATATATTCATGTGATGTTATAGTGGCATAGTGGAGGGAGTGTGATGCCAAAAGGTTAGAAATGTGGGACGGTTGGGGTTCGAAACTCAGGAAAAGCAAAAAAAAGGTGGGTTTTTTTTTTTTCACCGGAAACACCTTTGGCGACTAAAAATTTAGTCGCCAAAAGTCTTCATTTTGGCGACTAAGCCGTTTAGTCGGCAATTCAGAGGGTTTTGGCGACTAAATTATTAGTCGGTAAATGTCTGATTTTCAAAAGTGTAAAACACTATTGGCGACTAAAAAGTTGGTCGCTAAAGAGCTATTTTTTGCCGACTAAAAAAATGTTAGTCGCCAATACCTCCAGCGACCATATATAGGCGACAAATGTGACGACTAAAAAATTTTGTCGCGGAAAGTAAATTTTCGACTTTCGGCGTCTAAAAATAGACTTTTGGCGACTAAAAATTTAGTCGCCAAAAGTGCTTTTTTTTGCCAACGTTGGACTGCAAGACAACGACGACGAATGAGGAAGATGAGCTATTGATGAGGCGGATGTTGCCATTAGTGAGGAATTGAAACTGTCATATTGCCTAGATAGGAGGTGTTGGCGATCCAAACGAGGATGTCGTTAAAGGTGATGGCGGCGAAAAATGTAGCGCCACTGTCGAAGAAAGAGGAAATGAAGAAAAGAGAAAATGTGGTGTTTGATGAGGTCTTTGAATAAATGAGAGATATGGGTAGATCTGGATAAATCTAAATCAAATTTGAAAGAGATTAGAGGTCATGGTCTCCATAAATAGAGGATTTTGGGATCTTGGTATTTTTCTACAGATAGATTTAAACATATATAAGGTTTTATTTATATATATAGATTTAAATAGATAAAGAAAAAAAATTTGAACAGATAATAAAATTTGGACAGATATTTAAATAGATAAGGGAAAAAATTGAACAGCTAATAAAACTTGGATATACATTTCAACATAATTGAACAGATAGATACAAATTTAAACAAATAGATAAACATTTAAACAAGTATTCAAAAAAATTAAATAGATAGTCAAAAAAATTTAATAAATAGATAAGGAGTAAAATAGGAAATAAAATGTCCTCCAAAACAACAAAAAGGACTTCTCACCAAACTATTTCACAAATGGTAGATCTCTCAAAACAAAAAATATTCAATAGATCTAATGCCTTATACCCTCCTTAGATTGGACTTTTCAATAATTTTCTCAAATATAAATGTGGTCAGTCAGAATTTTTGTCTTGTTGTCACCATGAGAATGATCTACTTCATATCGTATACCTATAAACAAGAAACAAGTTCCGGCGAGACGGTATACCGAGTGAGCCCTTCGAAGATTTTGTTAGTATCTCATTTTAGTATATACCCTTTCTAAACGCCCCAAAATAATAATAACAACAATCCATCTCATGATATTCAAAAATAACATTATATGCGAAATAATAACCTTTCATTCATATTTTACCGTACAAAAGGTGACATATGCAAGTATACATTTATAAATCCTACATCCTGAATCTATAACATATACCACACATGAGTAAATTAAAGCAAAAGGTCATACAAATAAGTTAATGCCGTAATGGCTACATCTTTCCATGACAATCCTTGGTTACAACAAAAGTGAGTTCTACTCAATACAGTTAAAGTCTAAGGTTTGTACAAAATAATTACAGCAAGAAATAAAAAATGAGCCTTCAACTCCATGGTCCTCTTAAGCTAAGTCCTTGATAGAGGTATGTCATCAGCACCTAAAAATTGTTTTTCACATAGGGTGAGCCAAAATCTAGTAGAGATTCTTTAACACAATATGTAAATCTTAACAGTTATAAGGTGAATGCATGTGCATGCCATTTGTCGAATGTTTTACCTTTCCAACTCAAAACAATGCAATGCAAGGATTATATATCAGTTCATGAAAAATATCCTTTTATAAAAGAAAACAAGGCAGTAGATACAAAATACTGGAAATCTTTAGGTACATGTCTGCTAGTAGGCTATACAAGTATTAGCAAAGCCATTTTACTAGTACTAACTAGAAGGATCAGTACCTAACTGTGTGGGTTTCTAAACTTTCACCAAGGACACATTCCAACATAATAACCACAACCACACTCCCTAACTAGATTCACCAAGGTATTCACTATTTTTCTCAAAACAATACATTTTCAATGTTAAGTATGAAACAATGCTCAATGCAAGATGTATGAATAATTAGTTTCAATTCACCTAATCCTCATGCAATTTCTATACAATCAAAACTATCCTCCACCGATAGCCCAGAACATATATTTCTATTCAACAAATAATTTCCAGTAAAGGATATAATCTCATCATTTTTCAAAATAGAAGAGATACTACATATCCAACTCCACCGTTATCATCAATAGATGCAATCATTACATCCTTTCAAAACCCCACATCTTTTCCCCCCTTCCCCCTTTTTTTTTCCTCACAAACCAAATATCAATCATTTTTGGACAAAACCACCTTTACTTTCAAAATTACATTCAAGTAAAGAAAATCCAACATTTTAACATATCTCATCCATAAACACATCCTCACAACCTTTCTCAAGAATCTATTTGAAAACCCCTATTTTACATTTCAAAATCAAACCCTAGGTTTCAACCCAAAATCCTCAAATCACTAAATCTTTTCAATGAACAAATAACTAAAGTAAAAATTATACCTAAGGTTGAAGAAATTCCTACCTTAAGAGTAGAGGAGGAAGAAAGCAAGAGTGAAACTTTAACAGAGCCAAAAACAAGATCCTCTCCAATTAGAACGAAACTTTTGACGAGCTCTACCTTTTTCTCTAAGGAGCAATGATGGAGAGATCAACGGATGATGGAGTATTTGAGGTATTAAGCAAGAACTAGAGAGAGAGAAAGAGTGAAAAAATTAGGGTTTGAGAGGTTTTAGAGAGAAAGAGAGAGGAAATGAAAAAGTGATTCAAAAATCCTTTTTCTCGAACTGATATACGCGTAGACCACTCAAGCGACCAAAACAACGCTCGAGCGTCAGACACAATAAGTGACACTGCTTGAGCGCATAATGACCTATTCCCAGAAGTTTTGCAAACAAAAGAAGACTGGTTGAACGCAATAAAGATCGCTCGAGCGAAGATAACCCTATTCCCAGAAGTTTTGCAGACCTGCAAAGGAGATCTCAAAGACCGCTCGAGCGACCAAAACACCGCTCGGGCGAATAAGAAGAAAACTGGATATTACCTCTTTGAAAAAACTAGCTCCCAACCTATTTCAAACATAGCCAATAACTCCTAAACAACCAAACTCAACTAGCAACGAGATGAAAATGGCATGAACAACAATTAAGGACATGGATTCCCAACTTCAAACAAAACATATACAATGTTCACATTTTACAACATGAAAAAAATTTCCAATACAAAACTCAAACATTAACAAATAGGTCCGAATACTTCTCACGGACTTCCGCTTCACGCTCCCAAGTTGCCTTCTCAAACCCATGGTGTTGCCACAACACAACCAGTGGAATAGTCATGCATCTCAAGACTTGATCCCAAGTATCTAACACTCGAACTAGTCTCTCTTCGTACGAGGCATCATTATCTACCTGTAACTCAATCCAATCCAACATGTATGAAGGACCAGGTTCATATTTCCGGAGCATACAAATATGAAACACGCCATGACCCTTGGCAAGTTGGGGCGGCAAGACCAAACGATAAGCTACCTCCCCAATGCACTCTAAAATCTCAAAAGGCCCGATAAATTTAGCAGACAACTTCCCTGTAACAAGTCCGCGGGGGACCTCGCTACAGTTCGGACTCGATTTTGTTGCGGTTCTTAATCTTGAACCAAAGAGTCCAAATCCGGCAAATCGTTTTGAGAAAAGATTTTTTTGAAAGAAGTGCCAAACATGGACTGCTTTGCCAGATAACAAAGTCGCCACCTAAATATTTTTAAAATGGGAAATTTAGGAAACCCTGACTCGGTGCCAAAAGGCCACGTGTCCGTCATCACCAAAGTTGGCTCGGGAACTTGGGTACGATTAGGGAAGGTCACATCGTGAGCACCCCCTCTCGCCCGGTCAAAGACCGGCCTCTACTAACCATGATATCTGTTTTTGAAAACTTTGTGCGTTCTTATTCCAGTTATTAGCCTAGGTTTACTATGTGATACTCGCAGCAAACAAGTATAGACTGGGCCGTCTGAATTGGAACTAAACATCTCATGTTTGTTTGTTTGAAAATGGTTTGATGGTGCTACTCGCAAGTAGGCTAAGACGTGGATTTGCCACCCTCGGGTGGGCTTAGAAAACAACGGTTTTGCCACTATCTAGTGGGCTTAAAACAAACATTTGACGAATTATTCCAATTCAGATAACTCAACCTCCACCCATAGGCATTCAAGGCAGTTATATCACATAAGCACGTAGCCTCATGGTAAGCATGCTATTCATGGCAACACTCACACGCATGTAAGGATGCTAAAGCATAAAACTTACCGAGTACTCCAAGCCAAAACAGAAGCTGATTAGAAATCATGCATGATCCTAAATATGCTGAAATGCCTAATGCAACACATGCAAAATGCAACTATAGCAGGCTCGGCTATTCTAAACATGGCACGTGGAATGCTACAACTATCACGTATTCAATTTAGAATTGAGATACGATGCGCTTGTATATGTCCGAGCCGATGCATGCAAAAGCAGATGAATGATGCAAACATCTTTGTCATCTTGTATGCTAATGAAATATGCCCTATATCTAACCATCATAAGCGGGTAAATAAAAGGGAGAAAGAAATGGGGTTGGAAGACATACATCACACTCACACCCTTATTACAATTACGCCTCGCATGGGTCCGAATAAATAATACAATCCCAAATGAAAGAATATTACAGTCCGAAATATACAGATAAAGTACAAATTTCTGATTAATTAACAAAGAAAGCGATGGAATCGGCATGCAAGCCGTGGGCCGCTTACCGGATGAATAATGTATCTTTGGTGCTTGGTGCGGAAATCCAGGATGCCCCAATTAGCCTCTGTTTGCGATTAAATTTCTCCACGGACTCCGAAAAGTTGTTGGTCCTCGATTTTGCTGTAACAGAGAGCAGGAAAAGGGCATAGCAATGTATTTCACAAATATATGCATGCCTCGATCCTCGTGCCACCAATCACGTATCTCGATGCATGATGGCCGAGAAGTCGGATTGTACAACTCAATATAGGATGAATGCAGATGAATGCTACAATAAAACCTAACTCCATCATGGGTAATCCGGAGTGTCGGTGACTTGGGAATTGAGACCCGTTCTGTCACTCGGAGTACGGAATGTGCCTCGTTTCCCGTGCCCGGGCTAACTCCTATCCCGAAGACGATGCAATATGCATGGTATGCATGAAATGCAGCTAACATGTGATATAGCATGCACAATGCTATGAAAGTGAGATGTCTCGAAGTGCATGCCCGCAGGCACGCAAACCGAGAAAATTCATGAATGCAATCTAAGATACAACCTGGTATGCACTATACTGGAAAAATGAGATGAAAATGAGATGCCTCGAAAAGCGTGCACGAGGGCACGCAAACCGAGGCCATGATGTGAGATACAAATCGGATAAAATCGAAGTGCCTCGAAATGCGTGCACGCGGGCACGCAAACCGAGGCCATGATGTGATATGCAAATCGGATAAAATCGAAGTGCCTCGAAATGCGTGCACACAGGCACGCCAACCGAGGCGGTGATGCGAAATGCAAATCGGATAAAACCGAAGTGCCTCGAAATGCGTGCACACGGGCACGCAAACCGAGACGATGATGCGAAATACAAATCGAATAAAACCGAAGTGCCTCGAAATGCGTGCACACGGGCACGCAAACCGAGGTGATGACAAAATGGAATGAAATGGCATACGGAATGCAAATTGGGCTTACGCCAACATGAGAGGACCTCAGCCGCACTCACATAAGCTACAGGTCGCTTGATAAAAAGTGCCGAAATCGTGCACACGGCACGCAAACCGAGGCGGTGATGTCTGAGCATGAAAAATGTAGATCGCTTACACTAACATGAGGACCTCACCGCACTCACATAAAAGCCGTCGGATAAAAAAGAAGTGCCTCGAAATTCGTGCACACGGGCACGCAAACCGAGGCGATGATGTACAGGCATGAAAAATGCAGATCGGGCTTACACTAACATGAGAGGACCTCAGCCGCACTCACATAAGATGCCGATGAATGAAAATGGAGTGCCTCGAAGTGCGTGCCCACGGGCATGCAAATCGAGGTAATGCACTAAAACATGAAATGACATGGAAAATGATATGCAAGCATGCAAACCAAATTTCAACAGCTAAATGAAAAGAAAAACAGCCCCGAAATGATACGAAATGACGATCAACGCATGAAATCATCCCGGAATGTGATTTTAAGTACCCGAAATGGCCTACGGCTATGCTAAGCATGCAAAATTGGTACATGAAAGCAAAAACAGTAGCAAGGCAGCCCCAAAAATAGCATCTTTTCAGTACAAAACATGGCCAAATTGTGAGCATAGATATGGCAACAATGGCATGCAAAAATGGGGGAAAAGAGGGGATTTACAAAGCAAGTAGTATATACAATGCTCAAACCACAAAATTTCCTTCTACAACTTTCAAAAGGAGCCCAAAATATGCATATTTACAGTGATTACATCCCCAAAATCAGTATGTAGATATGCTCAAAATAGCATGCAATATATGGACCAAAAGAAGGCTATAATGATAGGTCATGCATGGAAGCACCAAATGAGGTTGAGCCCTTCTACAATGTTGTAGAGGGGCTCAAACTAAGCCTAAAACCAGTAGGGGTCGGAGCCCAAAAAACAAATGTATATAAGCCAAAAATAGCATGCAAGATTATGATATACAAGGTGGATATTGAAACAAGTGGTATATAGAAGCATCAAACAAGGTTGAGCCCTTCTACAATGTTGTAGAGGGGCTCAAAATGAGCCTAAAACCAGTAGGGGTCGGAGCCCAAAACAGTGGGCAAGTAGGGTAGAAATAGGAAGCAAGAAAATGTCACAAAAGATGGAATTTGAGACTTACCCTTGAAGATCCAACTTTTGCTACCTCTTTGGCTTGAATTTGTTGCTTCTTAGCCTTTGAAGAACCTTCCTTTGCTGCTGGAATGGTAGTGGTGATGGTGAGGCTTAGGGTTGATGAAGGAATTAGCTAGGGACTTGAAACTTTTTAGGATTTTTGGCTATGGAAATGGAGCTTTTGGAAGAGAGGCTCTTGAGATCAAATGTTCTAACCTTGACAAAGAAGAGGGTCAGCCCCTTAAATGGGCAAGAAAGGGTGTAAAGGGAGGAAATGCACCCAAGCTTTCCCTCCCAAAATATCCCGAGGCGTAAGATATTTGGAAAAACAATTTGACAAATAAAGTACTCAAAAGCGAGCGAGCCGGCAGTGGTTTTGTCAGCAAGTGGCCAGCCACCCCTCATGGCCGGCCAGCCACCTCCCATGGCCGGCCAGCCAAGGGCAAAAAATGAAATGTTGAATTAATGGCCGACCATAGGAGATTAGGGTCCTCCCATGTGTCCTCAACACAACCATGTAGTTGAAAATTGGCAACTGTGAACCAGGAGAGACAACACTCAACTTGAAGGAGAGGCTCAAAAATGAAAACAAGAATTACTGGCCGACCACCACTTTTTAGGGTCCTCCCATGTGTGTAGAACAAGACTCCATGGTTGGAATTTGACAACTCTGGAACAGGAGTCACAACATTGCACTTGAAGGAGAGGCTCAAAAATGAAATCCACAATTGCTGGCCGACCAGTAGTTTTTAGGGTCCTCCCATGTCCCCTGATCACAGATATGTAGCTTTGGTTGGAAGAAAATATCCCCAGGGTGTTCAACATTGGCCCGGAAGTGAGCAAAAGCAGGCGGGAGGAGCTGGCCCGGTTATGGGATAATTGCTGGCCTCCCACCCCCCAGTGATCTTCCTGGTGTTGAAACAGAGGTACCTGCCAAATTTGAACAAAAACTAATGAGAAATGAACGCTCGGGGCCAAAACCGGGCAATTCGGGATCCCGAAAATGGGCTGCAGGTGCCAGAAGTGGTGTTCAGCAGTGAAGTGGGTATCTGCGATGCCAGTGTCCCTCGGAATGACAAAACAGAGGTTCCTGCCAAAAATCGGAGAAAACCGATGCGAAATGAATGCTCGGGGCCTAAACCGCGCGGTTCGGGGTCCCGAAAATGGGCTGTTGGCACCGGAAGTGGCATACGGCCGCGAAGTGGGCATCAGAGGCCCCAGTGTTCCTCAAAATGATAAAACAGAGGTACCAGCCAAGAACCGGAGAAATCGGAGATGGTTGGGCGGTCCCGAACCGAGGCACCTGGCAGCGGTCAGCAAGGAACCCGGGCCGAAATGGGCAAAATGGCCTCTGACCCGCGAAATGTAGTGCACGCCACCGAGATAGTCTCTGGGACCACTTCCTCCCTCGGGAAAGAAAATAGAGAAAACCGAAGTCGTTATGGCAAGAGACAAGGCACGAGAAGAAGTTCTAAGTCCGGAGGCAAGGCGCACGGCCGCGACTCTGAGACTTCTGAACGAGCACAACATGCAACATCACCGAGCGCTCAACCAGTGACTTCTGAGTCTTACGGTCGGTCAAAAATGGGGTGTCTACATTCCCGTTCTTCCAAATCTCATTAACTTCTTATCCCTAAGTGTTTAAAGAATTAATCTCAAGTGTTTTTCATGTTCCTCCATACTCTTTGAATTAGGGCTGAGCAAGGAATCTGTGAAATCCGTAATCCGATTCAGTCTAGTCCAATCCAGTAGGTTTGGATTGGTTTTTCGAATTCGTGGTTCAGTTCCAGATTGAAAAATTAAAAATTCATAGTTCACGGTTTGGTTTTGGATTGAACCCCACGGTTCCGGATTAGAACCGATCCGAACCGTATAAAAATAGTCTATATTTTTATTATATATCCTTCTGCATAGTATCTTCTCTTATTTCATATAAAATTTAAATCCAAACCTAAACTTGTATAGTATCTTCTTTTATTACTTTCGTTTGCTAGTTTTTAATATTAATTTGTAATGGTCTAAATACTTATGATAGAACTAGTTTTCTTATGGTTATTTAAATTCTAGAACAGTTTGTCGCTATTATGAAAAGACATGTTGCTATTGTGAAACTAATATGGTGCTATATTTATATTTTTATGAAATTAAAGTGTTATATATATTTTTTTGTTATTTAATTATGTAAATCCGTGGTCCTAAACCGATCCAATCTGTATTTAAATAGATTGGTTCGGATTGGTTCCACGATTTAAACAGATTGGATTGGTTCCAATTTTTCAAGATCCATAGATAACGGATTGGTCCTGGTTTTACTCCAATCCGGTCCAATCTGGACCATGCTCACCCCTACTTCAAATATATAAGAATGTCATTAATGAATACCACCACAAACTCATCCAAGTACAGTTTGAAAACCCGATTCATGAAATCCATAAAAGATGTTGGTGTATTCGTAACCCCAAATGGCATTACTAAAAATTCATAATGGATGTACTTGGTTCGGAAGGCAATCTTCTCAACATCCTCTGCTTCAACTTTCAACTGATGATACTCGAATCTTAAGTCAATTTTTGAAAACATCTATGCCCCCTGTAATTGGTCAAACAAATCATCAATTCGTGGTAAAGGATATTTATTCTTCACCGTTACCTTGTTAAGTTCTCCGTAATCAATACACAACTAAAGGGACCCATCCTTCTTCTTGACAAAAAAAAGCGGGTGCACCCCATGGCAATGTACTCGGTTGAATGAACCCTTTGTTATGCAATTCTTGCAACTATATTTTCAATTCCTTCATTTCTGCTAGAGATATTCTGTACGAAGCCTTAGAAATCGATTGAGTACTCAGCACAATATCAATGACAAATTCAATCTCACAGTCTATCAAGTCCTCTGGCAATTCTTCGGGAAATACATCCGAAAACTCATTAACAATCTGAATATTTTCAACACCTACATCGGTTGTCTCCGCATACAAAATGCTACACAAATAACCCCTACAACATTTCTGAAGTAGTTTATAAGCTTTCATAACCGATATCAAATAGGGTGGAAGGACTACCCCATGTCCCACAAAAGTAAACTCATCTTGACCCGGTGGGCGGAAAATAACTTACTTAGACACATAATCGATGGCTGCGTGATACTTAGTTAACCAATCCATTCTCAAAATTATATCAAAGTGTACCATGTCGATAGGCATCAAATTCGCATATAATGGAATATCTTCAAGTAAAAGTTTGCATACAGAATATATAGAAGCACATAACATATAGTCCCCAGATAGAAGAGACACGCACAACACATAATTCAAGGGTTCCATAGATCTATTTAAATTAGGAGCGAATGTTTTCAAAACAAAGGAATGAGTGGAACTCGAATCAAGTAGCATGTGAGCAGGTTGGCTATTGATGGAAAGCGTACCTGAAACCACAACATCTGAATTCTGAACATCACGCGGAACAAGAGCAAAGACTCTCCCTTACCTAACATTATCTCTAGAAATAGTAGGCCTTGCCAGGATCTTTGTTGTAGGAGTGGAACCGGGTGAACTAGCAGTTGGCCTATTCCCTTTTTGTTGCCCAAACATAGGATAATCTCTTATCATATGCCCCGTCTTCCCACACTTAAGCAAGCTCCTGATGCTCGATGGCCAACCCCTCAATGTTTCTTCCCACACTCCAAGCAAGTTGGTGGTGAATCACGGTTAGACCCCGCAATGTTGGAAGTTCCCAAATTTTGCTTCTTATTTTGTGAGGAAGCCGACCCTTTGTGCACATTAGAGCCTTGCCTTTTGCCCTTCCAATCTGAGTATCGGTTGTGGTTGGCCTAGTTACCTTCCGCTACGATGGCCCTATCCAATACATCCACATATTTCTGTACCTTCAACATATTAATATTCTCAAGAATGAAGTCTCGGAGACCTCCCTCAAATTTTCTCACCTTTTTGTAGTCCGTATTGACCATATGTAATGTGAAACGGGCTAGTTCAGTAAACTGTGCTTCATACTCTGCTACAGTTTTGTTCCCTTGCTTCAAGTTTTCAAACTCCGACACTTCCCTATCTCGGATACTCTGTGGGAAGTACTTCTCATAGAAGATCTCCAAAAACTAAGCCCAATTCATTCCTCGATGTTCTTCTCGGATGAGCATCCACCAATGGTGTGCTTCATCTTCTAGTGTAAAAGCAGCAAGCAAAACTTTTTGGCCCTCCGTACATGGAAAGACCTCAAACAGTATCTCCATGCTAAGCACCGATGCTTTTGCCTTCAATGGATCAATTCCCCCTTTGAACAATGGTGGTTTCATCTTCTTAAATTCCTTTGTGAGGGCAATAGTTCGATCGTCAACTTGGTGGTCTTGCACTACAGGTAGTGGCACCGCATTGGTGGCGGTGGTGGTTGTTGTTGCTGTTGTTGTTGTTGTTGTTGTTATTGTTGTCTAAAAGCCTCAGCCATGTCCATAATCATTGTTTCCATCCTATCAAGTCGTGCGGAGGTTGAATCCACCCCATCTTCCTCCCATGTTCTTACCATGATCTAGAGGAACATACATTATAACTTTCACAGCTAGTATGCACATAAGTCACATATACAAATGTACATTTTCATATTATACCTAATTATGAATGCATTATGGATGCAACTTAAACCTTTTCTAGACTTCTCATTGCTTATATGGACTCGTGTGTGAGATATTAACCTGGCTCTAATACCACTCTATCATGACCTGAACCCGTCTATAATAATCGGCTAGTAATCCGTAGATTACCGAAGGTCTCAAACGATCATACAGAATATTTATGCTAATACGGGCATAAACGAAAGCATATAATAATGAGAAGTCCATTGAGCAGTGCTAATCATAAGCAAAATTATAAAGTTAATCTCGTAACACATTAATACATATATATGCCCAAGCAAAAATACAAGTGCCATAAGAAATTCGTACATATTGATTACAAACCCAAAACCATGATAGCAAAAACAAAACAAGGTCAAGGTATGGTGTGAGTCAAAGAAAAAACTCCATCTCGGAGGCATGACTCAATTGGGTCACAAAATAACTACTGAAGCTGACTCTAGGAGTGTGCTCCATGCTGCTAATCACCTACATGTGCATACATAATATTGGGTGAGCGAAGCTTAATGAGTAATAATACAATAACGCAATGTAAATAGATGATCATAAGATTCTCACAATATCTATAAGGCTTATTCTTAAGTGTGCAACCCACAAAAGGTGTAAGTGGGTTGCACACCATGTGCCACTTACACAAAAAGTGTAAGTGTAAGGTGTAAGTGTAAGGTGTAAGTGTAAGTGGAAGGTATAAATGAAATGTATAAGTTGCACACCATGTGCCACTTACACAAAAGGTGTAAGTGCAAGGTAAAAAAGGTGTAAGTGTAAGGTGTAAGTGAACACAAAAAGGTGTAAGGTGTAAGTTGCACACTATAGCATTACCCTATCTATAATCATATCTTCAAGTGACACTCATATAACAAGCGGCCTCAAGCCCAGTTATATAATAAGTGGCATTAAGCCCAGTCATATAACAAGCGGCCTCGGGCCCAATTATATAACAAGTGATCTCGGGCCTAATCATATAACAAGCAGCCTCGGGCCCAATCATATAGCACATGTCATATAATATTAACGAAGTTTCTTTTCAATCAATTCATAATGTTGGCACCATTTCGCATTCATGGTTTCGAGGTATGCAATAAAGAGCATAAATGTACAAGATTATTACTCACAATGCGTTTGATCTCGCGCCGTCTCGACTGCCACACGACCTACACAAATATTGCACACACATATTTGATAAATCATTTATTCCTATTCGTACACATATCTTTCATGATTCACAACCTTCTTTAATGAATTTCTAATCATCATTTCACTCCCAAAGGGTTTAAATAAGGTTGAGAATGCGTTCCGGAGGTCAGGAGTACCAACATGCGAAAATAGGGTTTTCACCCCTCTCTGGCCATACGTGCGGTCGATCCAGCTGCTCGAGCGGTCTGGCTTCGCACATGCGGAAATTCTAGCCGCTCGAGTGCATAGAACAATCCAGTTTTGGTTAAAGGCATGGATCGCTTGTGCGGAGCCTGTGGTCACACGAGCGGTCTAGGCACACCCAAATAGTCCGAAAAAGACACAAAAATGCAAACTCTCCCACCTCATTTCCAAGCCTAAATTCATGCAAAAACAACTCAAAAACATGATATACTAACATGATTTAAGGGTAATTCCACATTAAACCTATCAATCTTGTTTCTATTTTAGATTCATGGTTTCATCTCCTTCTTATTTTCATACATTGCATAAACAACTTCAAAATACATAATCCATGAATGATCTTCCAACAAATCTTGTTTTCATGAATCATCTAGGGTTTATTCCTTGAATCAATCACAAAAAAGAACTCAAATCAAACAAAGATGAAGAGATTTCACTTTCATACATTTAGCTCAAGCCATTACATAACTCAAAACCCTAGTTCAAAATTCATAACTCCTTCTTCATTCCATGGCAAAGACGAGCTAAAGACAAGGATTGTAAGTAAATCAACATACTTTAACTCAAATTTAAGGTTTGTTCCTTGATTCACTTCAAAATCCCTAGCTTTCTCTTCCACTCTCTCTAACCCGCTCTCTAAAGCTCTCAAGCAACAATGAAGAACAATGCGGCTAAACCCATATATGACCCAACTCATAAAACATGATTTAATCATTACGAATCATAATTTTTTAAAATTTCACTGTAAGCTTATAAATCATGTTAATCACATATATGAAGTCGGCTTTTTCTTATCGTGCCTCTAAGGCTTTCAATTTCAGTTCAAAGTTTCAATTGCAACAAATATTCCTACTATCAACAAATATTTTTCCAAATTCACATATTTTTCATACTTAAACTTGCAAATTCATATCAAATGCATAATCAGATGCATAATTAAGCATAGTACGGATTGGGTTATCACAGCGTAGTAGACGAGTTTGACTTGCATTTTGGCGAGTCCATCAGTTTGGCCGCTTTGTTCACTGTAATTGCACAACCTATTCTAGTTAACCAAGTTATAGAAGCACAACAGAATGATCGCAAAGTGGAATCCATCTGAGGGAAAATATCTAGTGAGAATGTAGAAAAGGGCTTGAATGTTTATCTTAACTCGAGTGTGAGGTATCTAGACTGTCTTTATGTGTCAGAATCTTATAGAACGGAGGCACTCCGAAAGTTTCACCATTCTCACCTTGTGGTACATCCAGGAGCCACAGAGATATATCTTGACCTTAGTAGCCAGTTTTGGTGGAGGGGGATAAAGAGAGATGTAGCATTGTTTGTTTCGAAATGCCTTACTTGTCAACAAGTGAAGGCGAGCATCAACGCACCAACGGGTTTGTTGCAATCCTTACCTATAGTTAAGTGAAAGTGAAAGCATGTCATGATGGATTTTGTTGTGGGTCTTCCGAGGACTTAAGCAGGTAATGATGTCATATGGGTAATAGTCGACTAGTTAACCAAATCAACATACTTTGTACCTATGCGCATGAGTGACTCGATAGATTATCTCGCCGACCTATATATTAAGGACATACTCGGTAGATCATGGGGTCTTAGTGACTATCGTTTCAGATAAAGATCGACGTTTCACGGTTCCATTGTGACAGAGCCAACAGAATGCCTTGGGCGCTAGGTTGATATTTAGCACCGCCTATCATCCTCAGACTAACAAGCAGTCCGAGCACACCATTCAAAATTTAGAGGACATGCTTTCAACTTGCGTTCTCGATTTTAAGGGGTCGTGGGAAAGGCATTTACCCTTGGTGGAGTTTGCCTTTAATAACAGTTTTCAAGCAAGTATTGGCATGGCACCTTTTGAGGCCTTGTATGGTCGACCGTATAGATCTCCCGTGTGTTGATACACCTATGTTAGGTCATGAATTAGTCTGGGAAACGACAGAGAAAGTTGCAATTATTCGTAAGAGGTTGGTTTCAACTCAGAGCCGTCAGAAGAACTATGTTGACCGTAAGAGGAAGCATTTGTCTTTTGAGATATGAGATAATGTGTTTCTTAAAATATTGTTGAGACAGGGTTTGATGAGATTTGGAAATAGTAGGAAATTGTCTCTTAGATTTATTGGGCCCATTGAGATACTAGAGCAAATTAGGAAGGTAGCTTATCGTTTGGCCTTGTCGCCCTAACTTTTCGGGATTCATGACATGTTTCATATCTGTATATTCCGAACATACAAACCTGATCCTTCACACGTGTTACATTGGACTGAGTTAGAGGTAGATGAGGATGCCTCGTATGAAGAAAGACCAGTCCGGGTGTTAGATACTCAGGATCAAGTTTTGAGGGGCAAGATTATTCCATTGGTTAAGGTGCAATGGTAACACCATGTGGTTGAGGAAGCGACTTGGGAGTGTGAGGTAGAAGTCTGTGAAAAGTATCCGGACCTAAGTGTTTTGGAGATTCAAATTGTAATATTTTGTGCTAGAAGACTCTATTTTAGACCTGACCCTTTTCATGCTCTTAGATCTGGGATTTTATACCTTTACTTGTTGTTTATGCCCTTATCCTCTTGTTGTTAATTGAGTTTGATTGTTTAGACTTGTTGGTTGCATTTGAAATAAGTTGGGAGTTAGTTTTTCAAAAGAGTTGCTGTCCATTTCATTTCTTGTTTGTTCGAGCGGTGCTTTGGTCGCTTAGCGGTCGTTGAGATCTCTCAGTATTTTTGCAGGTCTGTAAACTTTTGGAAATAGGGTGATCTTTGCTTGAGCAGTCTTTTGTAGGTTTGAACTTTTTGGAGGGGTCATTGTGCGCTCGAGCAGAGTTTTGGTCACTCGAGCGATGTCGCTTATTGTGTTTGACGCTCGAGCAGTGGTTTGGTTGCTTAAACGGTCTGTATGTGCATTAGATCAAGGAGATGCCTTTTTCAGTCACTTTTTTATCTCTCTATCTGTCTCTCTAATTCTTGCCTAAATACCTCAAATACACCCAAATCCTTTGATTTCTCCACCATAGTTCCTTGGAGAAAAAGGTAGAGCTCATTGAAAGCTTCGTTTTAATCGAAGAAGATCTTGTTTTCAGCTTCGTCAAACTTCAACCCTTGTTTTCTTCCTCTTCTACTCTTAAGGTATGGATTTCTTCAACCTTTGGTATAATTGTTAGCTTCGTTATTTGCTCTTTAAATAGGTTTAGTGATTTGGAAATTTTAGGTTTAAATCTAGATTTTGATTTTGAAATGTAAAAGAGAGATTTTTCAAATGAATTCTTGAGAAATGTTGTAGGGGTGTGTTGAAATGTTGAAAATTCCTTCCTTAAATGTAATTATTGAAAGTAAAGCGAGTTTTATTAAAAAATCATTGATGTTGGATTTATGAAAGAAAATGAAAAGAAGTTGGGTTTGAAAAGGTAAGATGAATGTATCTGTTGATGATGAGAGTGGAGTTGGATATAGATATTATCGCTCCCATTTTGAAATTTACGAGATTATATCTGTTGTTGAAAAATTATCTATTAAGTAGAAATATCTATTTTGGGCTATTGGTGGAGGATAACTTTGGTTGTTGTAGAAATTACATGAGGATTGGGTTAATTGAAACTAATTACTCATACATCTTGCATTGAGTATTGTTTCATACTTAAACATTGAAAATGTATTGTTTTGAGGGGGGAAAAAAAAAAGAAAAAAAAAAAGGGTTGTATACACCTTGATGAATCTAGTTAGGGAGTGTTGTGGTTTATTATATTGGCATGTGTGTCTTTTGTGAAAATCCAGAAACTTACATGGTTAGGTACTAATCATTTCGATTAGTATCAATAAAATTGATTTGATAGTACTTGTATAGCCTACTGGTAGAGACGTATCTAGAGATTTTCAATTTTTTTTATCCACTGTCCTGTTTTCTAATATAAGAGCATCTCCAATGGAGCTGCTATATCAGTTGCCAAAGCTAAAAAATGACAGGGATGACAAAAATGAATCTCCAATGGTCTGCCATTTCACTTGCCAAAGATGGCAGATGCCATATGTGTTCTCAAATTTGGCAAGTGAAATGGCAGATGCCAACCTTGCCAGATCAGCAAAATCAACAGGAATTTGGCACCAAATTCGGTTGAGAAAAAAAACAGAATTAATCCAGTAGGGAAGCTATTTACCAAAATCAAACCCAATTTTCACAATCAAGCAAATTTCAGAACGAAATTGAAAAAACACAGGCAGATTGTATATATATATGATCAAACTCATGAAAACAAATGTTATATATATTTACCAAAAACAGACAGATTGTATATATTTACCAAAATCAAACACAGACAGATTGTATATATTTACCAAAATCAAACCCAATATATGATCAAACCCAACAGATCGTATATATATATATGACCAAAATCAAACCCAAAACATATATATATATATATATATGATCAAACCCATGAAGCATAGCAGACCGTATATATATATATATATATGATCAAAATCAAACCCAAAACACATGCACAGATTTTTTATGGAGATCAAAACACATGAACACAAATTTTTTTGATGGAGATCAACACAGATCAAAACATATATATATATATATATATATGCAGACAAATCAAAACATATATGTATATAGATGAAGATCATACCGGATCGGAGGGAGAAAGAGTCAAACCAGAGAGAGAGGGTTCCGATCTTGGAGGAGAAGGGGGAGATCGGGTCCGATCGTGGAGGAGATCATGGAGGAGAAGGGTTCCGATCTCGGAGGACATCATGGAGCCAAGTTCCGATCTTGGAGGAGAAGGGGAGATCTGGTTCCTCATCAGTGTTCGGCCATGGAGGAGGAGAAAGAGTGAGAATGAGAGGGAGGAAGAGCTGTGGAACCGTGGAGGAGATGAGAGTGAGGAGAGTGAGAGATAGATGTATGGGTATAGATAGTGATGCCTCATCAGTGTAAATAAAGAGCCGTTCGGCTCTGTTTGGTTTGTTCAACAAAAAAAAATAAAAAATGAAATTATCCCAACGGCTCTTTAAACGGCTATTTACCCAACGGTACTATTTCTTTTTTCTATAAATTGAAAGGTTTCATATCACTTTTATTTCACACAAATATTTACATTTAATTTTTCTTTTCTCTTCTCTTCTCTTCTTTAAATTTGATTTCACAACAAACCTCTCAAATTATTTTGTTTTTAGTTTTTTCATTCAATCACTATGGAAGGTTCATCAAAAACAAAGAGAGGAAAATCATTCACCATTGAAGAAGATATGGCAATTTGTAAATCTTGGTGTCACATTTCAGAAGACCCAATTGTTGGCAATTCGCAATCGTATGCTCACTTTTGGGGGAGAATTTACGAAAATTTTTGCCTACTTCAGAATGATCAGTCCAGAACACAAGTGTCTATTCAATCTCGATGGGGTATAATCATGAAATGTTCTAACAAATTTCGGGAATGTTTAGCTCAAGTCGAAAATCTTCACCCAAGTGGGATTTCTCAAGTTGATATAGTAAGTTTTTATTTTCAATTATTATGTTTAGTTTCTTATTCTGGTATCGTATAAAAATTACGTAATTAAATAATGTTTTAATTTTTTTGAAACAGATGCTTCAAGCAAAATTGTTATACCATCAAGATGAAAACAAACATTTCGCTTTTAAACACTGTTGGCCAATATTGCAAGACAATATCAGGTGGCAAGATGTAGCTCCCACGAATACGGTAAAGTCAAGGATGCATACAGTGTTTACCCCTAACTCAGCCCCTGATTCCCCTATGGAAAACTGCATTTCTCTTGAAGACGACAACAGTCCAAGTGTTGGTAACAATCCAACTGTTGGTGAGGGCAGTGTCGCTGGAAAGGGTAAAAGGCCAATGGGTAGGAAATCTGCAAAAGAATTATTCCGGAAAAATCAAGTCATTGAAACTCAAGTCCAAAAAATGAGCATACAAATAGACACATTTAACCAACACCTTGCTGAGAAAGAAAAGAAAAAAGAGGAAAGAGAAGAAAAAAGGATTCAAGCACTGCAGAAGATGAAAGAACTTGAAATGAAAAAACATGAGTTTGAGATGAAAAAGGAAGAACACCAAATAATGACTATGGACATTTCTCATTTGGACCCTCAGATGAAAGCGTATTACACAATGCGAAAAAATGAGATTTTCGCCAAGTGGTCCTCAAATGTGAGCAGCCCAAATTTTTATTTTCCCCTACCTCCTGATGAATAATTGCGGGATAATGTATTTTTGAAATTTGCAATATCATTTATTTTTTGATGTAATTGTTAGTCTTTATTTGCAATGTAATTTTTATTTTGTAATGAAATTTCATGTTGTTTTTTTATTTTATTTTTGTTTTATTTGCAATGTATTTTTATTTTTATTTTTATTTGTAATGTTATTTTTATTTTTATTTGCAATGTTATTTTATTTTATTTTGTAAGACATTTTATGAAATGACATTAACTGACATTAAAAGACATTGTAAAATAAAAGGACATTAAATGAAGAACATTTTATTAGAATAAAAAGACATTAACTGACATGAAATGACATTAACTATCATTATAAAGATAAAATGCAAACTTAATCTAACTCTCCATCTCGGGACCACAAGTGTTCAATTAGATCATTATGAATTACATTATGGGCTTCAACAGATCTAGTCCTTTGCCGATTCAACATAAATTGAGCATACTCCTCATTCGGATCGCGTGACACTTGACAGCCCAAATTACTGGTATCAGTCTCAAGTTGTGCTGCACTGCGTTCATTTTCTGGAATATCACACTCGTCTTCAATGATCATGTTGTGCAAAATAATGCACGTCTTCATGATGTAGTACAGATCCTCATCACTCCAACCTCTAGCTGGAACTCTGACAATATTAAATCCTGCTTGGAGCACTCCAAATGCCCTTTCGACATCTTTCTGACATGCCTCCTGCATCCTCGCAAATAGTTGTTTCTTTGCACCTTCAGGTTGAGATATTGTTTTCATAATCGTTGCCCAACGATACCATCAGCAAGATAATACTCTATTGTGTATGCGTGATTATTGATGGTGTAGTTGGCAGCAGGGGCACGTCCTCTAGTTAATTCAGCAAATAAAGGCAACCTGTCAAGAACAGTAATATCATTTAGAGAGCCAGGCATGCCAAAGAAAGCATGCCAAATCCACAAGTCATAGGAGGCAACTGCCTCGAATACAACTGTTGGTTTGTGATAGTGTCCAGTGTAAGCACCAGCTTGGGCACTTGGACATTTATCCCAACGCCAGTGCATACAATCCAAACTCCCTAACATTCCAGGAAACCCGCGTTGCTCTCCCTCTTGCAATAATCTGGCGACATCTGCTTCATTTGGAGATCTTAAGTAAACGGCTTCATAGGTAGCAACAATTGACCTGGTAAAAAAATTTAAGGCGGCAATTGCAGTACTTTCACCAATCCTAATGTACTGCTCGTCTCTGACATCGGCAGCATGCCGTATTGGAGGATCCGTCTTTGCGATCATCTTCTGTACACCGGATAATCCAGGAGCACCAGTGGCATCACGGGTTTGGATGAAGTATTCATTCACTTGTTGAATATCGTGTAAGCTACTAACAAACAATGACCGCCTCATTCGAAAACGTCTTCGGAAGTATTCTTCTGGATAGATAGGATTATTTGCAAAATAATCTCTATAAATTTGTTCGTCGCCTTTGACCCTCTCACGATTAATGTATCGACGACCACTTGTGGAACCAACACGTCTGCTTTGTTGGTTTAGGCTTAACATCTGTAATCTTTGTTGTTGCGCTGTGAATAGTTGCATCATGATGATATCATCATCCGATGATGAAGATTCATCAAAATCTCCATTTAATATGGCTTTACTCAAATTGTTCATTGTAGGTGGATGGGTGAGTGGGTGAATATGAAAATTATAGAAAATCTTCTTGGTGGATACAGAGAGTTTTGAAGATATGAAAATGATAGGTATGTGAATATGAAAATTGTAGAAAACCTTATGTTATATTTATAGAGAAAATTGTGGGTGGGTGAATAATGGATGGTTGTTGGGTGGGTGGATGAATAATGGATGGTTGTTGGGTGGGTGATGAATAATGGGTGGTTGTTGGGTGGGTGGATGTGAGTGAATGAATGCTGGGTTAATAATGGATGGTTGTTGGTGGTTGGTTGTTGGTGAGTAATTGGTGATTGTTTATTTTTTATGTGTAGTTAAAAAAATTTATTAAATATGTAGTGATATGTTTTTTGGTGGGGTGAATAAATCAAACAATTTTTTTTTTTTCCCATTTTTTATTTTTTTTAATTTTTTATATTTGTCTAGTTGGGAATAAAATAAATATATAATTTTTTTAACAAACAGATAAAAAAATGTCACAAAAGACAAAAAATAAATAAAAAAAAAATCACAAAAAACCTATATCCAAACAACACCTACAAATTTGGAGGGAAAGTTTGTTGAAATTTGCCAAAAATAGCAAATGACCATTGGAGTACCATTGCTATAATTTGGCAAAATAACACTATTCATTGCTAAATTATAGCAATAGCAACCCTAATATAGCAACAACCATTGGAGATGCTCTAAAAGTATATTTTTCATGAATTGATATAATATTGGCATTGCATGGTTTTGATATGAAAAAGTACAATATTTGGCAAATGACATGCATGTACATTCACCTTATGACTTTGTTTAGCTTCAGACGTTGTGCTCAAGTACCTCTACTAGGTTTTAGCTCACCCTCCGTGAAAAACAATTTTCAGGTACTGATGATATGCTTCCACCAAGTACATAACTTGGAAGGACTTGGAACCGAGAGTTTCTTTTTGTTTCTTTTGTGTAATGATTTTTGTACAAGCTTAGAACTTTATATGTATTGAGTTTAACTCACTTTTATTGTACTCAAGTATTGACTTGAAAAGATATAGCAATTAAGGCATAAACTTATTTGTACTTCCTCTTGTTGTAATTCATTTACAAACGGCATATGCTATAGATTTAGAATTTAAGATTTATGAATGTATACATGCATATGTCATCTTATGTACAATTAAGAAGTATCAATGACACGTTAAATATTTCGTAAGTTATACTTTCTACAGAATATCATGCTATGAGTTGTTATTTTTTGGGGACGTAACATAAATCATGCATGAAAAAAATCAAATCGATCTGATAACCATATCCACGTTACTTTAATATGTTTGTTTCCCAAAAAATTGATAGTCTACTTTTCAAAGAATATTTGTTGTTCATTTTTTTACAAATAAATGTCATGAACCAACATGGTTACAGTTATCGGATCTATCTTTTTCTTTTTTTTCATGGATGATTTACATATTGTAATCTTAAAAATGAACAGTTCAGATTATCAAGACGAGACTGATGGTAGGCACCATGGGACCAAATAGCACGGTGTGAACTGGAGACATGCAAAGCCTATTTTAATTTAGGAGTTTGTGTTAGACTATTTTGTGTAACTTTTACTTACAATTTATTAGACAAAAATAACTTAAATAAGCTAAAAAAATATTAATTATCTTGGGAGAGAAGGGGCTTTCAGCTTCTACATATGATTACTAACTTTTAACTTATAATAAACTGCACTAAACAAGGTCCCTATAGATGTTTCTCATGAGGTACTATATGTATTCTCTAGAATCAATAGGCCTCCAGAGAGTTGGAGAACTACCTAACAAGTAGAAGGCAAAGCTCTACGTAGCCATCAATCTCTGTGGCAATAACTAACATCACGCAAGCATTCAATGTAAGGCCATTTTTGAACAACACCATCTAGGCCAATGCAACACAAAACACACATTGCAGGAGTCCATTAGAAAGACGCAACACATCCAACAACACACATACCAACATCATATGTGCTACAATGGACAAATTTCTATTCGAGCGAGGCGGCAAACACCAGGCACATAAGCTGTTTTGCATTTTGAAAATGTGAATAGGTAGTATGATGTAGCCGATTAAAGATATACAGCTCCCACAATTACCACCAAAAAAAACAAAAAAATTGTTTGATTTGTTTATTTCCATCATTGATATGAAGACACAAGCATGTAGTTAAATCTCGAAATTCAACAACCAGAGAGCAAACCTACCCCATCCCCTAATGACTTCTAATATGTGTGTGTGTGAGAGAGAGAGAGAGAAGATTCAATTTGCAAGAAACTTCTACAAAAACTGAAATAAAGTATTTATCAACACATATATCCTATAATTCCATCCTCCAAAGGTTTGCAAGCTTTCTCGAAGAGAAGTAGTATATAGCATTGTTGCTCAAGTCTCAAAATAGAGAATACACAGATTTATACGGATAGAAGATCAATGAGACGCTATGTACAAAATACAATTTTCAAAAGACTCAAATATTTTTAAAAATAAGACACGTCCTAGTTTTTAAATGCGGCAAAAGATGGAGGAATGACGAATCAAGGAGAAAATTAAATGATAAAAAAAGGGGCAAAACAACTGGTGTTTCATCCATGAATGGTCATTTCAGAGAGACACGGAGCCGCTTTTAAGTTAGAGCTGTACACTTACATTTGTAACCAACAGCAACCCTTATGATCAATTACGGTCAATGACCTCTGCAGGCAAGTTGAGGTCTATCATGCTGCAGCCAATACTGTCCTTTCTAGGACGCTTCCGTGACGAGCATCCACTTTCATCTGAACTCCCGGAGCCTGAAGGTCGCTCAGATGCTGTTTTGATTCCTACAAATAAATTCAGGGTGCTTTAGAGAGTCTTAAAAAGACATCTTGAATAAACATCTGTAAGCAAGAACAATTCCACGTAAAACAAAACAAGGCACTAACAATTTTATTTGTATTGCAAGTTTTAGTGGGAAACATATAATCACAAACAAGAAATGGTACAATTCAACTTCTTGATGAAATAAAAATCGGAAAATATTACAATACATCTAGATCTAGAAGCTAGTAGAATACATAAGAGAAATCTCTCAACTACAGTTAGAGGATACTTTTGAAATGCCGTGTGATTAAAACTTATCAATCAAATCAAAAGATATATTTTACATGAACTAAACATGTCAAACTTCATGATACTTAATACCAGAAAGGCGATAAATGGCAAGCCCACAAAATAACTTTGAATAAAATGAAGGTTTCATGAAGATGAGTGGTAACACAATAAACAATAAAGATCATATCGACTCAATACATGGGAAATTAGAAAAAATGCTAGAAATCCACAATTTAGATCCACAAATTTACCTACAACAATGTGACAAGGGAGTTGGGTCCTATATGATTGTGTGACAAATCAAAAGTTGACACCTATCAAGCCACATCAATGTGGGCTATGACGCACGGGTAAGGGTACGATACGGTAAAAAAATTTTAAAAAATAAGGTACGGGTACGGCTTGGTAAGTTTGTAAAAACATATTTATTTTTAATTTAAAGCAATGCAAAAATTAATTAAATAGTTTAATTTATTAAGATCCAATCTACAATTAACATTTAATGCCTAAAGTAAAGGTATAAATCAAAATTAAATGTCATTCTATTAAATAACTTACAAACTATAGCTTAATGTTGAAATTATACTAAGTATAAAACTAAAAATAAAAAAGAAGTCTAAGTTACACGGACGCGGGTACGAGGATCGGGTGCGGGTGCGTATCTAGGGGTCGGACACTTCAAAATTAAAAATTAAGGATACGTGGATATGTATCCAAATTAGGATACGGGTACGGGGATACGTTAAATATATATATATATATTTTAAATATAGTCATTAAGATGAGTTATGTTATATAAATAACAAATAATTATTTTACATATATGTGTTTATTTATTTTTATTAATATATATAAGTATATATTATCTTATAAATATATTATATATTATACAATAATTATTATATAATATATAATAATAATTGTTATTATTATAGGTATTATAATAATAGTTATTAACTATTATTATATTATATAGATATATACTAATATAGTACGAATATAGATCTGAATAGATATATACGAATATAGATTTGAATCAAGAGACAGGGACGAGAGAGAGAGAGGGAGAGAAGCGCAGCAAAGGAAGCGATCGATCGCGATCGCGATTGCGATTGCGATTGCGATCGCGAGGGAGAGAGAGAGAGTCGTCTGGGGGTGTTCGGCTGTTCGATCGACTGACGGAGCTTCAATCTTCGACTGGATCGCTGGATGGAGCTTCGACTGGATTATTCAACCAGGTAATCTCTTGCTCTCACCTCTTTCATTTCTTTTGCTGTGAGCCGTGTCCGATAGAGAATAGACGAATCCGACACAGATCCCACACCCGCACCCGTGTCGTGTCGTGTCGACACGGGTACTTCGCCTCAAAGTGGCGAGTCCATGTAACACAGAGTCTAGTGAAAGGAATTTTATTTCTCTAGTAGAAGAAAATGTTATTTAGATTGAGGTATAGTACAGCTTAGGTATATACTATATGTCAGGGCATACCAAAAATTAAGAAGAAAAAATTTGAGTACGTGTTTCGTGTACCTAGTATGTATACAAAAGTACCATACAAAGTAACATACATTAGTAAGTATCCGGTATGGGTACATCATGTTTATTGAAATACCCATGCTTCATAAATTGTGGGTCTAACTGGGGAAGCTGTTTTAGGGGTCTCAAAACATTTACCAGAAATTAGAGGCAACACCAAACTGTCTGTTGAGGTGGTGACTCAAAACAGAAAAGTACAATTGTTACAAGGAATTGTATGGTTTCAGTAGTGACAAAAAAATGTGTCGGAATTATATATATATATATATATTGCCGCAAATGGAGAGAAGAACAACACAGGATCCAATAGCTGACACCAGATAAACAGTGTTCTGAACTCAATCCAAACACATAACCTGTGACCAATAACCAATATAAAGACCTTAAAGCTTACTGAATTGAAATTTGGGGATCTGATAGTCAATTTCAAGATAGCTTTTAAAATGAATTTTATAAGCATAAGTTTGGTATCTATCCATTGCATTAGAAGTCAATCCAACCAATTAGCATCTGTACCATGAAAAATTATTTTTCATAACCCCAGGTGAGAGAATTATGAAATGTTATTAAAGGCGAATGTGTAAGTTGAGGCATTTTACCTTTCATGAGGCAAGGCGCCTCAAGGCGTCGAGGCATAAGCATTTCGAATTTTAAATTTTAATATTTAGTAAACAAATTAAATATTTTAAAATGGTGAAAAAATAAATATAAATGTGTAAATACTTTTCTCCGTAAAGCGTCGAACATTTCACTGCAGAGAATGAAACATGCCTTCATTGACAGTGAAATTGACATTCTTAGCTTTAGTGATTGAGATTCTCACTTGAGCATTAACGTAGTATTTTTTTTTCTTGATTGGTCATTTACTTACTTTTTTTCTATAGAATATAGTCACAAAGGGGTTCTTTCTTATTTTTTGCTTTTTATCTTTAAACCATCTATCTACTAGACTAAGTTTAACAAGTGCTAAGACAACCTTTCATATGCGTACTTCTCATATGCTTATGCGCAAAGGCGTACAGAGTGCACCTAAAGCGCATGACTCAGATTGTGATGAGCAAGACTTTGGGGAGTATAGCCTAAAAATCAAAGCCTTAATGCGTTTTACCTTTGCCTCGAGGCGAGGCGAGCCTCAGTAAAGCCAAATCTGTTTTTCCCCCAATTCTAAATACAAATCTTGACAAATATTCTGACTCTGAATTTGTCCTACCCAAATTTTAACCAATTCAAGTTTGGTCAATTGACCTGAATCTGACTTTCCGCAAATTTTTCCATAAAGTCAGCAAAATTTAAAACCACAGATGCATGCAAGAATTAGAGCATGCTATTACTTTTTTGTGATATTTGTTAAATTTTGTACACATGAATGTGCAGAATGCATCAATCAGAACTTTGTCAACAATCAGAATACCTTGATCCACATATTTTTGCAAAAACATGAAGTATAAAACTTCCCAATTGTACAGTGAATTGGGTCACAGTTATATTCTAAATAGCAGAAAATAAGTTCAAAAGAATTTACCATTTATGTGATAATCTGAAGTTGAACATTTTTGAGTGTCAGTGAGTATAGGGTTCCAACAGACAGAAAGTTCAGTTGCCTTCTCGATGCCTTTCGACTGGTATGGAGCTATGCTGTGAATACCAAATTGGAGTGAACCCAACAAATCATTCTCAATGCATTCATACCTGCAAGAAGTTAGGCGAGTGCATGAGTATCAAGAATCTTATTAACGTTTGTGGCTTTGCCACAGCCAGACTCACATTTTCTTGCAGAGGTTATCAGTGATCACACAGAGATTGATAACGTGCATCCTTATCTCCATGACTTTGTCCTCGTCATACTGATCAAATGGCTCTTCTATAAACTTGGATAGCTTCTCAACATTTGCCTCAAGTTGCTGCTGCTGGTCCTCGAATAGATGTTGCTTTATTTCCCTTTCTTCCATTGTCATCTCATCCTTAAACAAGTCATCTCCAAACATATAAAATGCAAATGGATATGAATATGAAAGGACCCGCCTTGATCTGAAGAGCCTGTAAAGTCCATTAGTAACCCAGCTGAAATCTCTAAGTCTCAAATCCTTCTTCTCCGAGTTCGACACCTTTTCTTTTATAGTCTCCTTCAGATTTGATTCAAGTTTAAAGGAATCGTATGAGCTTTGTAGCGATTATGATAGTGCATGTAACGATAGAGGTCCCGCTTTGCACGCTCAGCATTCTTCTCTCGATCTTCTTTATAGCGACCACAACTGTGACCATTGATATGCGACCAAGTATGATCGCGGCCAGTGGCTCCACCACAAAGCCAACTACATCAAAAGTAAGACAAAATCATTCAATTTAAACTCCAGAGAAAAAAAAAAATCATAATGAGAAAGGCCACATGCTGAATAAAAGGGGGTAAATCTAGCAAGCATGCCAGCCAAGAAAGACTTAGCAACCAAATAAAAAGGAATGCATGTCCTGGATAAAAACATATGACAGACCAAATATGACCATATACTTCCCACAGTAAGTAATCTATTCAATTGAATCCCATATTCTGCACGAGTACAATAGGAGATAGAGAATAATAAGAGATTAATCAAACAAACAGGATCTCCAAAAATGCAAAAACCAAAGCCTCAAAATATACATGTTAAGGATCTCTACCACTCTTTAATCAGAAGCAACAATGTTGGGAAAAAAAAAGTCTAATTAGAGCCATGTTATAACAGTATCATTTACATCCAGAGTATGATAGCATCTCCATCTCCTTTTGCCCGTAAGCATTTGTGTAAGCAGAGCAATAATCCACATACCACTACAAGAATGCAAATTCAAGAAGTTACGCTCATTACCACATCTGCATCCACTAAATCTAACTATATCAAGGTTCAGGAATAAGTGCAAAACATCCATATCTCACAAAGACAGAAATCTCAGGCAATTTTCACTAAAGAGTGAGAGATTTACGTTTCTCAATTGAGGATGAGTAACAGAACCTCTATCATTTCAGGTCCACAATATTAACAAATTAAAATAAAATAAAATAAAATAAATAAACTAAGAATACAGTAAGAATATTTGTTTCTAACTGGTAGTGCCCCTCTACATGCACAAACAACAAAACCAAACTGTCTTGTGTCCCAATAAAAGATTTTAAAAAAAATGGCTTTCACACACACAACAACAGAAGAAAGAAAAAACAAGAGAAAAAACTAACTAGAAAATCTCAAGTAAAAACCAGATAAATAGATGAAAAATAAAGAATTCCAAAGGACTAGAACTGAAATATCATTATGCTGGCACCAAAAAACTAATCTATGAAAAACACAAGGTTCTTTAGCATGATCACAAAGATAGCACCAAATTGCTCAAATGAAACAAAGAAGCCTAGAAAGAAGTCTCACCAAAATGCTTGCCCACAGATGCAGCTCACAAGGTTGCAGCCACCATTCTTCTCCACAGGTTTGTGACACTTTGGACAAGGTTTTGTATGAACTGTAATCCAATTAACTGTTTCTGATTCATCGCGACACTTCTTGGTCCATAGCTCCCACATCAAACATGAACAGGGTGAGTGTGCTACAGCTAAGCAGCTGAAACAGAACTGTAAACCACATGAACATTCAACCTCACAAAATTCATCCTCCTCAACACGTATCGCATTCCCACAATGAGGAGTACTTGGGCACCATTTAACCATTTTATTATCCTCGATATATGACTCAAGAAGAAAACGATCAAATTTCTCAGCTAAATCAGGGTGCTCTTTACTAACAAGATTTCTGACGATAGCTTCATCACAAATAGCATTACATTTGTGTGCCATGCACCTAATACGCTTGCTTTGGCCCTCATTTATCTTCACAATAAAATGCCCTGTCCAACCTAAAAGAAAGAAAAATACATAAACATAAATCCTAAATGTAATAACATGTCCAGCATGATAATGAAGCACAAATATAAAAATAAATCTCTCAACATCATCTTAAGAACTTCAAATAGTTCGTGAGAGTCCCATTTCCATTTCCAATGACAAATCCCATTTCCACTATTCCACATAAAGAAAATGAGAGGCTAATATCATCTTCTAAATGTACAAGTTCCGTGTGCCAGTGCATTGAAGAGACCTATAAGCTTCAGTCTCTGATTTTCAGAACTTCATAAGCTATATATTAGAAAAGAGAGCAAGGCAGCCAGCAGACAAAAGAAGAATGCTTACAATTGTTGCAAAAGCTGTGGCCACAGTCCATTTTTGTCACATCATTACAAGGTACATCCTCTATGCAGATATTGCACATTACCGTAGAAGAAGGCGGTGAGTCAAAATCATGATTTCCAACCACAGTCACACCTGCTTCGGCAAACAAGCAAGGTTTCCCCTTCTCCACAAACACTGCAAACAACTTGTCAACATCCCAGCGGTAATGAATAAGTAGAGTCCGTGCATGGTGTTCTCTTAGAGAAAGCAAGTCCATCACTCTACGCAAATCATCCCTCTACAAAAATGTGCCATAACTAAAAGTTTCAGTCGTCCAAAATATAGATGTATTTACAACATCAACATAAAAAGTGGGTGCATTTTCCCTCTTACCTGTGCAGCCAAAAGAGACTCTTTCGTGATTACCTGCAGAAGGCCCAAAAAAATGATTAGAAAACAAAAAAGGAGTACTTGTACAGAAAACTAGAAAATGGGTATTTACTATTAGGTCATGCTAAGGACAGTCCAACATGCTATCAAGAAAAGGAACAAAATGCCAAAAAAGTAAGAATCTCAATGTATTTTTTCCTGTAACCCAAAGTATTTTTACATTTTTACATCTCCGCCAAGGCTATTGACAGCCGAAAGGACTTTTGTTGGTGTTTTCCTTTACTGTTTGCCATCCCTAAATCTATAACCAAATTCCATTCTTAATAGACCTTTTCAGTCAAAGTTGATGGTTCGATACTAATAGTCCTGCTTACTTATAGCAAAAATTTCATTACTAACCATGCAATTAACTCTTTAAAATTAGAAAAGAAAGAAAATGAAATAATGAAAAGGTACATTAGCATAATTCTATTAGTTGTTTCCCCTTAAAGGAGGGGTCATCTTCTGTTTGAGAGGCAATCTCCCAAAACAAAAACCGTTCTTTCACAGCCAAAACCAACAAATTACCAATAAATCAATCACTAAAGCCCTAAAATTAACAAAATCAATCTTCAATAGCGTACAATCCATTACTTCACCCCCACAGGAAAAGGGAAAAAATAATCATCCAACTTAATAGGGAATGAAATTGAAGAAGCAGCTGACAAAAGAAACAAATATAACAATCATGAGAGACAAATATACGATTGAAAAACCTAAAAAAAAATTTCAAACAGGTATTGGTTTGTACGCATTGATTGAATACCTTACTGGAAGGACCCTTCGTAGGGGCCCACTGGACATCAGACTCTTCGTTTTCGATTCCATCGAGGGACTCATGATCGGAGTAGCAATAATCTTCTTCACTACTCATACAATCCTCCATAGCCCAAGAACAAAATGAATACTTTTGCGTATACAAATATATATATATATATATATATATCAGAATATGTATCTATAGAATTAGTCGATCCCGGTGCGAAATCGGATGGTTCGATCGGGAAAGAGAGAGAGAACAACGATGATTTCCGGTGAGCTTGCCGGCGACAAGAGAGAGAAAATTGGCTAGAGAGAGAAGCGTAAGAGACGAAAAGAGTCACTTTTTAGAGCGAGAGAGCGATAGAGAACTTTTTTTTCTTGGCGTCTGCGGTGCGAAAAGAAAGAGGGCTCGAGGGAGTGAAAAATCAGGCTGGGATGCGACGTCGTAATAGAAAATTGGCACAACAATGGGAAAAGCACGGACGACGTTTTAAGATGTGTTCCGAATCAAGGTTGTGGTTTGCCTGTGTCACTTTGTTGGGTTTGCTTTCTTGTGGATATAATTGGTCCTGATTTTTTCTTTCCTTCTCAAAATTTTATTTTTATTCGAATAATTTGTCTAAACCTACTTTTTATTTCTACTCTTTTCATTTTTTTAGGGGTTTTGACGATTTATTCTTGGACACTCGATTTAAATTTTAATTTTGTTTGCTCAAAAATTTAAGTGCTAAACTATAAGAAATTTTATTTTCACATACTTAATTACTATAGTACATATCTTCTCTCAGTACACATATTTATTAATTTAATTATTAATTATTTTTCTCAATCCACACACTGAAATTTACAATTATATTATTCACTCATAATTATTGTACACATATCACTCAACTCTCTTTTTCACACACTTATTGAGTAGCCCTGCTTCCAGATTTGTAGACCCACGTAAACACTAAAAGACCATAGTGTGAAGTGAAGACAAAGTTCTCCATTGAAGACCCTATTGAACCTCCATTAAAAACACCATTGAAAATCCTTTAAAATATTATTGAAGATGAGATATCTTTTCATTTTCTTATACATTTACCATTTCCAGATCTCTGTGCGTTCCATTGCCATAAAACCCTTGTTTTTTTTTATTTAATTTTTTTATATTTTTCGATTTGGGGATTTCAGCATTGATTTTTCAAAATTATACATTTAATTCGAAACTAAACTTCATAGTGTGAAGTGAAGACAAAGTTCTTCATTGAAGACCCTATTGAACCTCCATTAAAAACACCATTGAAAATCCTCTAAAATATTATTGAAGATGAGATATCTTTCTATTTTTTTATTATATTTACCATTTTTAGATCTCTGTGCACTCTCTTGCCGTAAAACCCTCTTTTTTGAATTTTTTTTTTTATATTTTTCGATTTGGGAATTTCAGCATTGATTTTTCAAAATTATACATTTAATGTGAAACTTAACTTCCGAATAAAAGTGATTAGTTCGACAAATTTGTTTCGAAAAAAAAAGAAGTTAATGTCCGAATATAATAAAATAATTCGATACTGATTGTCCAACTGAAAATCGCGAAAGGAAAATAGAAAGAAAAAAGAAAGAAAAAAGTACTGCACAGAAAAAATAACTTTTTCATCACTAATAGAATATAAATCTAGAGATTAAAGTAATATGAGAGTTGTTATGAGAGTATTGTTTTGCAAGCAATAGAGAAGTATAGAGTGTGTAATAAGCAAAGTGACAATAATAGAAAAGGTAAGGTTTATTTTTATTTTATTTTTTTCACTCAAAAGGTGTACATTGAAATTTGTTTATTTTTAAAAGATATGTACAGAGAATATTTTCATAGAATATTATTGGTTCTAGTGGATGTCCATTATGGTCATTTTAGTTTAGGGTATAATTATCATTAAAATAATATTTCATTAAGGGTGTGCACTGAGCTCATTAGGTGTGTGGAAATAGAATTTTTCCTAAATTACTTTGTCCAAAAAGGCAAGTTTAGACAAAATGACTAAAATACCTTATATATATATATCATACACGGTCCCAAAACTCATTCACACAATCACAATCTCTCTCTCTCTCTCTCTACCTCTACCTCTCCAAACCCTAAACCCCTCTCTCTCTCTCTCTTCACACAGCTTTTGTAGCATCGGAGATGGCGATGCCATCGAGTTCCTCTTTGCTATGCTTCTCGATCTAGATTCGTCGTTGCTGAAGAAGTTGACGATGAAGATAGTTCATTGAAGATGACGATGCCGACAGCGTAGTAGTAAAGAAACATCGTTGTTGCCTCCCTCTGCCATTGATACCGTCAAGAACACCCAACAACTCCCTGTTTGTCCACCACTACCATAACTAAAAAAGAATGCGAAGGTTACTACACAGATCGCTCAATTTCGTTATATTTGTGTTTAATCCAAGTTTAGTTACTACACAGCACCTCTATTTTTTATTGAACTAAAGTTTAAGCCTAATATTTTATCAATTTATGATTGCAGAATGCTTCTTTGAGAGGATGAAAAGCCATATGGATTTATACAAATCATGATGTAACCTCAGTTGATTTTTGAGGTTCAAGTTTTTGGCTGTGAATCTAGCTTTTAGTTGTTTCAAGCCTTCCAAGTGGGGTTAATTCATGGCAACATATAGAACTTCAATATTTCTTCAGAGTGGATTTAAGAAGAAGCCTTTTGATTTCCATTGTGTTCATTTTGCAATGGAATTTTGTCTTCCTAATTAACTTTTATGCTGAATCTAGTTAGTTGAGGCATACATCAAGTTTTCCTAATTAATCAATTCAATCGTGTGATGGCATAAAACATTTGTTTACAATGTCATACACACCATAACAAAATGGGATTGCAGAAAGACGAAATTGTACTCTAATGGACATGACAAGGTTTATGATGGCACATGCTGATTTGCCTATTCATTTTTTAGGAAAAACCTTGTCCATCGCTGCGTACATATTAAATAGAGTCGAACAAAAACCAAACCTTTAACTCCTTACAAATACTAAAATGGTACTAAATCTAATGTTCTAAATCTTAAAGTTTGGGGATGTAAAACACATGTACTTATTTCCAAACCTTTAAGGGATAAATTGGGAAGTAAAACTAGGGAATGCAAGTTTATTGGTTATGTTAAAAAATGGAGTGGTTATCATTTTTACCATCACGAACGTGGATTAATAGAAAGTAGAGATGTTATTTTTCTTGAATCCACTGATCTTGTTACTCCTATTGAACAAATTGAATTGTTCTCCGAAGTATCTCTGGATTCTTCTTTTTATTTTTTTCACCAACACCACCAGTTCTTCTAAAACCACCTAATAGTAGAAGGAAAAGACAACTACATGACGTTGAGTTTACCTTCTTCGAATCCTGAGATAAGTGAGAGTAAGGGAGCAAGACGTCTGTCTACATTTTTGAAAGATCATTATGTTTTTCTAGTTGAAGAACTTAATAACTTAGTAAATGATCTTACTAGTTATAATGAAGCAATGAGTAGCAGTGATGCTACACAATGGCTTGAGGCAATGAATGAAGAACTTGATTAGATCAAGAAAATTGATGTTTTGGAATTAACTAATCTCCTAAATGAAAGAAAAGCCATTGGTTGCAAGTGGGTTCCTAGAAAGAAATTCAAAATAGATGAGAGTTTGGAGAAATATAAGGCCAGGTTAGTAGCCAAGGGATTCACTCAACAACCTGGAATGGACTTCGTAGATACATATTCTCTTGTTGCAAAATTTGCCTCAGTAAGGATTCTAATGGCAATCGTAGCTATGATGGATCTAGAATTGCATCAGTTAGATGTTAAAACAGTTTTTCTCAATGGAGAATTAAAATAGGAAATTTATATAATGCAACCTGACTGTTTCCAGATCCAAGACAACGAGAATAAAGTCTACAAGTTGAAGAAATCCCTGTATGGACTCAAATAATCTTCAAGACAATGATACTTGAAATTCCACCAAGCCATTTTAGAAATATGTGTGTAGACACCCCATTTTTGACCGACCTTAAGACTCAGACGTCACCGATTGAGCGCTCGGTGATGTTGCATATTGTGCTCGTTCAGAAATCTCAGAGTCGCGGCCGCCTCGCCTCCCAAGCTTCAACCTTCTTCAGGCCTTGTCTCGGTTTGCGAACCCACTCGTTTTCTCTATTTTCTTTCCCGAGGGAGGGAGTGGTCCCTGAGACTATCTCAAAGGGCGTGGCTACGTTTCGTGCCGTGAGGCCATTTTGCCCATTTCGGAGTCTTGCTTTGGGACCGTCGGGCCTTGTGCCTCGGTTCGGGACCGCCCAACCATCTCCGATTTCTCCGGTTCTTGGCAAGTGCCACTGTTTTATCATTCCGAGGAACACTGGGGCCTCTGATACCCACTTCGTGGCCGAACACCACTTTCGGTGCTCACAATTTATCGGGACCTTGAACCGCGCGGTTTTGGTCCCCGAGCATTCTTTTTCAGACGGTTTTGTTCATTTTCGGCGGGACCTCTATTTTATCATCTTGAGGAACACTGGGTCTCAGATACCACTTCGTGGCGAATGCCACTTTGCTCGCACTTATTTTCGGGACCCGAATCGCGATTTGGGCCCCGAGCATTCATTTGCATCGGTTTTGTTCAATTTTGGCGGTACCTCTGTTTTAGCATCGTGAAGATCACTGGAGGATGGGAGGCCAGAATTGTTCCAGAAACCGCCGTTTCCTCCTCGGCGCCCGTTTTGCTCACTTCCGGGCTAATGTTGAACACCCTAGGGGTATTTTCTTCAAGCCGAGACTACATATTTGTGATGAGAGCACATGGGAGGACACCAAAAAGTGGTGGTCAGCCAGTAATTGTCATTTTCATTTTTGAGCCTCTCCTTCAAGTTCAATGTTGTGACTCCTGTTTCAGAGTTGCCAAATTCCAACCTTGGAACCTTGTTCTACACATATGGGAGGACACCAAAAAGTGGTGGTCGGCCAGTAATTCAGATTTTCATTTTTGAGCCTCTTCTTCAAGTGCAATGTTGTGACTCCTGTTTCAGTGTTGCCAAGTTCCAACCCTGGGGCCTTATTCTACACACCTGGGAGGACCCTAAAACATGGTGGTCGGCCAAATAATTTTTTGTCCCATTTTTGGCCATGGCCGTGGCGAAGTGGGTGGCCGACAGTTGGGGTGGTGGCCTACCATCTTCCGTAGCCACTGGCCGGCCTTCTTTTGGCCACTTTCTGTTTGTCATTTGCTTTTCAAAATATCTCAGCCCTCCGGGGGATATTTTGGGAGGGAAAGCTTGGGTGCATTTCCCTCCCCTTTTACATCCCTTTTGGTCCATTTAAGGGGCTGGACAGCTCCTTCCCTAGGGTGACAAAAATTCATCTCAAGAGCCTCTCTTCCAAAACCTCCATTTTCATAGCCAAAAATCCTAAAAAGCTTCAAGTCTCTAGCTCATTTCTTCATCAACCCTAAGCCTCACCATCACCACCTCCATTCCAGCAGCAAAGGAGGATTTTTCAGAGGCTAAGGACCAGCAAATTCAAGCCAAGAAGCATCAAAAGACTTGTCTTCAAGGGTAAGTCTTCATTTCCCTTTTTCTAGCACTTTTTTGCTTCACTTTTTTACCTTACTTGCTCTCTATTTTGGGCTCTGAACCCTACTGGTTTTAGGTTTATTTTGAGCCCCTCTACAACTTTGTAGAAGGGCTCAACTCTGTTTGGTGTCTCCATGACACACCTCTTTCAATGTCACTCTTCATGCCATTATTTTGCATGCTTTATTTGACTTATGAGTGATCTGGTTTCGAGCCTGTTATAAACTGTGAATGGGCCTATTTTGAGCCCCTCTTCAACATTAAAGAAGGGCTCCATCATGTTTGATGGCTCTATCATGCACTTGCTTTGTAATCCTCCATATTTTCCGTAAAATTGCATGGTTTATTTGGCCTATTTGTGATTTGATTTGGAGCATCTCATGAACTGATATTATGCTTATTTTGAGCCGCTCTTCAACATTGAAGAAGGGCTCAACCTGGTTTTCATGCTCTACATGCCACTTGCTTTGAATTCATGTTCTACTCCTATTTGACATGCCCCTTTGAGCTTATTTGGCTTCTGTTTTGAGCCTTCATCAGGCTTAGAAAGAGCCTCATTTTGTCCTTCTCATAATGTTTTGTTAAGGGTCTTAGGCCATTTGGTGCATGCTTTTAGTACTTCATGTTGCACACCCTATTTGGTTCATTAATTTGCATGCTTTGTTAGGCTTGCTTGGCTTCTATTTTCAGCCTTCATTAGGCTTAGAAAGTGTCTTAAAATGACCCATTCTTCATGTTTTGTTAAGGGTCCAAGGTTGTTTGATGCATGCTTTTGGTACCTCATGTTATAGCCTTTGTTGGCTCATCATTTTGCATGCTATGTTTAGCCTATCTACATACTGAATTGGGGGATGTCATCTCTTGTAAATGTGCATATTTTTGGCCCCTCTTTAATGTTGTAGAACTGTGTTTTTCATTTTGAGCATTGTAGATACCACTTGCTTTGTAATTCTCCACTTTTCCCCCATTTTTGCAAGCTATTTTTACCATACTTGTGATCATTGTTTGGTCTTGCTTTATACTGAAAAAATGTTAGTTTAGGGGCTGCCTTGCTACTGTTATACATGTTATGTCCATATTGTGCATGTTTAGTAGGGTCAGAAGTTTTGCACATAACATTGCATTTCGGGCATCGGGTGTAATTTTGTCATAATTCGGGGGCTATTTGTGCATCATTTTAGCTGCTGAAGTTTGCACTTTCCATATGCCATATATCGCATCTCATTCGCATGCCATTTCATGCCTGTATGCCATGCCTCGGTTTGCGTGCCCGTGGGCACGCATTTCGAGGCGCCTAATTTTCATCTCTCGGCAGCCTATGTGAGTGCGGCTGAGGCTCTCTCATGTTGGCGTAAGCCTATCGTCTCATTCGCATGCCATTTCATGCCTGTATGCCATGCCTCGGTTTTGCGTGCGGGTGCACGATTTCAGCGCCTAATTTTCATCTCTCGGCAGCCTATGTGAGTGCGGCTGAGGCTCTCTCATGTTAGTGTAAGCCCAATTTGTTATTTCATGCCTGTATGTCACCGTCTCGGTTTACGTGCCCGTGGGCACGTATTTCGAGGCACTTTATTTTCATCCGACGGTAGCCTATGTGAGTGTGGCTGAGGCCCTCTCATGACGGCGTAAGCCTATCATTGCATTCCGTACGCCATTTTATGCATTCCTCGGTTTGCGTGCCCACGGGCACGCATTTCGAGGCACCCCTTTTTTATCATTCCGGCAGCTTATGTGAGTGCGGTTGAGGCTCTCTCACATTAGTGTAAGCCCAATTTGCATTTTCCATCTCATTTGCATTGCGTATGCCACCGCCTCGGTTTGCGTGCCCGTGTGCATGCATTTCGAGGCACTTCATTTTTATCTCACGGCATCTTATGTGGGTGTGGCTGAGGCTCTCTCATGTTAGTGTAAGCCCAATTTGCATTCTGTATGCCATTTTTAGTTCTGCTGCATTCCGTATGCCATTTTCTCAGTTTGCGTGCCCGTGGGCACGCATTTCGAGATATCCCATTTTTGTCTCATTGTATATCATATTTCATGCCATCTCATGCTTGTATGTCATTTTCTCGGTTTACGTGCCCGTGGGCACGCATTTCAAGGCATCTCATTCCCATAACATTGTGTATATTAGGATTGCGTATTAGCTACATTTCATGCATACCATGCATATCGCATCGTGTTCGGGATAGGCGTTAACCCGGGCACGGGAAAACGAGGCGCGTTTCAGACTCAGGTAGTGACGAAGGTCTCAATTCCCAAGTCACCGATTTCAATTACCCATGATGGAGTTAGGCTTTGTTGTAGCCTTCATATGCATTCATCCTATATTGAGTTGTGCAATTCGGCTCCTCGGCCATCATGCATCGATATGCGTGATTGGTGGCACGAGGATCGAGGCATGCATATATTTGTGAAATACATTGCTATGCCCCTTTCCTGCTCTCTGTTGTAGCAAAAATCAAGAATCAGCAGCTTTTCGGAGTCCGATGCGCATTTCGAGAAATATTACAAACAGAGGCTAATTGGGGCATCCCAGTGGATTTCCGCGCAAGGCAGCCCAGCATACATTAGAATCGAGGCAGTCCCTGGCTTGCATGCCAGTTTACAGTTTTTCTTACTTAATTTGTTAATTAATTAGGAATCTGTATATTTATTCGGACTGTACTATTCTTTTATTCGGGTCTGTATTATTTATTTGGACCCTCTGCGCGAGGGCAATGTTGTAATAAGTGTGGGTGAGTGTGATGTATGTCTTCCAACCCCACTTCTTTCTTCCCTTTTATTTACCTGCTTACGATGGTTAGATATAGGGCATATTTCAATTAGCATACAGTATGACAGCATGTTTGCATCATTCATCTGTATTGCACGCACCGACTCGTTTCTAAGACATCATACAAACTGCATCTGTATTTCAATTCCAAATTGAATACGTGTTAGTTGTAGCATTCCATATGCCATGTTTAGAATAGCCGAGCCTGCTATAGTTGCATCTTTGCATGTGTTGCATTAGGCAATTCTGTATATGTAGGATCATGCATGATTTCTAATCAGTTTTCTGTTTTGGCTTGGAGTACTCGGTAAGTTTTATGCTTTAGCATCCTTGCATGCGTGTGAGTGACTTCCATGAATAGCATGCTTACCGTGAGGCTAAATACTTATGTGATATAACTGCCTTGAATACCTGTGGGTGGAGGTTGAGTTATCTGAATTGGGACAATTCATCAAATGTTTGTTTTAAGCCCACTAGATAGTGGCAAAATCATTGTTTTCTTAAGCCCACCTGAGGGTGGCAAATCCGCGTCTTAGCCTACTTGCGGGTAGCACCATCAAACCATTTTCAAACAAACAAACATGAGATGTTTTGTTCCAACTCAAAGCGATTCATTTATACTTGTATGTCAGGCATCACATAGTAACCTAGGCTAATAACCTAATAAGAACTCACAAAGTTTTCAAAAGCAGATATCATGGTTAGTAGAGGCCGGTCTTTGGCCGGCGAAGGTGCTCACGATGTGACCTTCCCCAATCGTACCCAAGTTCCCGAGCCAACTTTGGTGATGACGGACACGTGGCCTTTGGCACCGAGTTAGGGTTTCCTAAATTTCCCATTTTAAAAAAAATATTTAGGTGGCGACTCTGTTATCTGGCAAAGCAGTCCATGTTTGGCACTTCTTTCAAAAAATCTGTTTTTCTCAAAAACGATTTGCCGGATTTGGACTCTTTGGTTCAAGATTTGGAACCGCGACAAAATCGAGTCCGAACTGTAACGAGGTCCCTCGCGGGCTTGTTACAATGTGTTATGAGTCTATTTGATTACTGTGTTTATATCTAGAAAAATGATGACAATTTCGCAATATTGTCTTTATATGTGGATGACATATTGTTAGCAGGAAATTATTAATATATAATTATAAAAACCAAAACTTTCTTGGCATCTAGATTTGAATGAAAGATGTGGGTCTTGCAACCTATGTTCTAGGAATTATAATTTCAAGAGATAGAAATTCAAAATTATTATATCTAGACAAGGTGCTCAAAAGATTTAATATGGATAATTGTAATTCTTTAAGCACACTTGTTTGCAAGGGATAAAGTCTTTGTAAAAGTATGAGTCCTCAAACTAAGTCTGAAATTGAGGAAATGAGAGATGTCCCATATGCTCTGATAGTAGGCAGCCTAATGTATGCTATGACAAGCACAAGACCTGACATCTGTCATGCTGTCAAATTGGTAAGTAAGTTTCAATCCAATCTAGGTAAAGAACATTGGCAAGTAGTCAAAAGAATATTCAGATATTTAAAAGGCACTAAGAATTTGAAATTATGTTTTGGTTTGTGTGATCTAGACATAAAATGATACACGGACGCGGATTTTGCCAGAGATGTGGATGATTGTAATAACCCCGACCTCCGATTAATGCTAAACCATGATTATTTATGCCTAATAGTAATTTAGAAGGAATCCGGAATTGATTTGCATATAATTGCATTATCTTTGTGTTTTAATCTGTTTGCCATAAAATGATATGTTCATGTTTCGACTTTGAACTGCGAATTGAAAGCCTTATCGGCGCCCGAGTCCGAAATTGATTAGTGTTTTAGACTAGTTAGAATATATGTGATTTTATGGTAGGTTGAATTAAAATTTGATTTGGAATGTTTCAATTAAATTAAATTACATTAGTTCAATTATTTACGAAATTGCCACTTGGTGGGCCACTTCTAGGAGCCTTGTTTGGAACTTATTGTGCATCATTCTATCATCCATTTCTTGACCGAACCGTGGGAGAGAGAGCTAGAGATAGGAGCAATTTTGGTTTCAACAAAATTCCTTGGAGAATTGAAAGAATTGAAGAGTAGTTTGCATATTTGAGCTTCTAGGCTTGGAATTCAAGACCCAAGGTAGGAGAATCATCTTCTTGATTGTGAATTTAAGATTACTTCATGCATGGTTCATGAGACATTAGTGATCCAAGTCATGAATTGGTTGAAAATGTTGAATTGAAGCTTAAATCATGCATGCATGTTCATATCTTAGTATTTTGAAGTGTTTTCATGGAAGTTCTTGCATGCAAGCCCATATTCTAGCCTTAGTCCATGAATTCATCATGATTTTGAGCTCAATCTTACATTTGGTCATGTTTTCGAGCATTAGATTTAAAATGAACACTTGCATGTTAAGCTCTTGTTTTGTTCTTGAAGTTCTACTTGTAATTGTGTTCAATTGACTCACCCTTAGGCTTTAATTTTACAAATTGATCTTTGAAACATCTTATACTATGAGTTTACAAGTGTTTTCCAGAAAATGGGCCCAAAGGGTTGAGATTTGAGGTGTTGAATGCCTGGTTTGAGCGTGGGAGGCAAATCTGGAAATTCCAGAATTTGGCTTTCTCGCTCGAGCGAAGGATTCCACGCTCGAGCGACCATCGTTTGTTCAGAGCTACGCTCGAGCGAAGTAATGGTGGCTTGAGCATAAATTGCAAGCTCGCAGGTTTTTGGTGCATGCAGACGCATGGTCAAGCGACGAGACCTACGCTTGAGCGAAGAGCTGTGTCTCACACTCGAGCGAGCATCGAACGAGCATTAAGCGTAAAATTTCAATAACCAGTATTTTTGCATTTTTATAGACCGCTCGAGCGAAGGAGTATACGCTTGAGCGACCCCTCTGTTTTGATGAGCTCGCTTGAGCGAAGAAAGTCTCGCTCGAGCGAGACCCCTATATTCAGCAAGTTTTGAAAAATGTTTTCCAAGGCATTTTTGCATCCTCATTCCATCCTAGGCATTCCTAGGCCATGTTTAAGACTCCATAGTGAGGATTAAGGATTAGAAACACATTAAGGCCCCGTTTGTTTTGGGAGATAGAATGGAGGGAATTGATAGTGAGGGGATTAATAGTGAGGGGATTGTTAGTGAGGGGATTGATAGTGAGGGGATTAGTAGTGAGGGGATTGATAGTGAGGGGATTAGTAGTGAGGAATTGTTAAATTATTTTTTATATAAAATACTAAAACAAATAAAAAAATTTAAAAATTATATTTAAAAAAAATTTCCAATATATAAAAAATAAAAAAATAAAAAAATTTCTAATCCCCTCACTATTTTTTTAATACCATCTCTACCTCCTCCTTACCAATCCCCTCTCCAAAGGTATTAGTAATACCAAGGGACTAATAGTCCCAAGGCCTTCTCCCAAAACAAACAAGGCTATTACTAATACCTTGGTATTAGTAATCCCAATACCCTCTCTTTCACCCCAAACAAACGGGGCCTAAGAGCCAACAAAGTAAGTTTTGTGCAATTAGAATGTGTGTTTCAAGTGTGTGTCCGTTATGTGTTATGTAGGTCACGTGCCGCGTATCGTGTGATCAATCTGCTCCATCTGTGTGTTTCAAGGCCAACTATGAGTAATAACTTAGTAAAATTATATTCAACTGTATCTATTTTTTGTGTGATAAAACAAGATCTGTTTCCCAAAATGATATGTTTTGTACAATGAATGATTGTTCAATTTCTAATATGTATTCGTGACATCCTTAGCATCATGTGATATCTGTTAGCTGCTACCCGGTATCAGAGGTTTCTTTATGGAACTTATTTCTGTTTGCACTCTGTTACCCGTACCGGAGGCCTTGTCACGGGGGCTCAGCTTCTATTCTGTTGCCCGGATCCGGAGGTTCCTTGATGGAATTGGTTATTCGTAACCTCACGTGTATACGTTCTGTTCTATTCTGTTCTGTTAATGTTAATGGATGTATCACGTAAACTTAATCATGACTTATGATTTATGTCTGTATATGATCTGGACAAATGATGAATTAATACAAATCTGAATTATGATTTCTGAATCTGTACGAACTCATTCATTAAAATCCTTTACTCTATTATTATTCACTGGGTTTTCGCTCACAATTTATATTATGTATATAGGTGAGCCGGCACATGACCAGGGCCAAAGTTGACGGCTTTCTGTTCTGTTTTTGTCAGCCAACTGTTGTGCCTCCCGAGGAGGTTCCGAACGAAACCTATTGCTATAGCTGTTTTTGTATTCATGCTAGTCTTTGTGTATGCTCTGTAAAGTCAGGTCTTGGGAAGTACATTCTGTAAATACCTTGTAAATATTGTGTATCTGAACTAGCATGTTTATGTATATATAAATAAGTTTTGAAATGTTGTGTCCCACGTACGTTATTACAGCTCATTGGACCTTGTCTATTTTGTATTATTGCTTTCACAGCCCCTTATTATTTGCTAATCTGTTCAGAGGCCTTTGGTAATCCATGGATTACTGGCCGGTTACAGTGCTAAACCTACAGGGGCGAGTTTGGGTCGTGACAAAGTGGTATCAGAGCACGTGTTCTACCGCACACACAGGTCCGTATGAGCTTGGGATGTCCTAGTAAGGGTTAGGGGCATTCCATCTACATGTGTGAGTGTGTGGTAATGCCACTGAATATGTAAACTGAATGTACATTTGAACCAAATGAATTGAAGGAAACGAATAAGATTATGCCTGTGTTTATTATCATTTGATGTCTGTATAGTAAGATGGAGAATGCAAGGGGAAGTGATGAAAGTGAATCTTCAGAGGCTCGCATGGTCCGAATGGAACAGATGTTAGCAGCATTGACTGAAACCTTGACACAACAACAGAGACAACAACCTTTGCCCCCTCCGCCTCCACCGGCACAAGCCGAGGCAGATAATAATGACATCATCAATCTGACACAGAAATTCATGAAAATGAAACCGCCAACGTTCTATGGTGGAATTGAATCTTTGAAAGCTGAGATGTGGTTGCTTGAGATGGAAAAATTGTATGAAGTATTTCCTTGTTCTGAAACTCAGAAAGTCCTTCTAGCCACCTACACTCTGAAAGAGGAAGCTCGCAGGTGGTGGTTACTGATCCGATGTGGCAATGGAAATATGACATGGGCATAGTTTAATGCTATCTTCTACGACAAGTATTTTCCCCAATGTTTCAGGGATCGGAAAGTGTCTGAATTTCAGGAACTCAAACAGGGAAGAATGTCTGTGGCAGAATATAAAGCTAAATTCACCGAATTGGCACAGTTTGCTCCACATATGGTGGATACTGATTACAAGAAAGCACGAAAGTTTGAAGGTGGATTGGATTTAGAGGTGTTTGATCGAGTAGGCGTCCTGAAATTGCCTACTTATGCGGAAGTTCTAGACAGAGCCTTAATGGCAGAGGCCACCCTAGCCGCCATGAAACAAAGCAAAGCCCCAGTAACTACAACAATTGAGTGGAGAGGAAAAAGATCCGGGTTCGGTTTTAAAAGAGGTCGGTCCTTTGTCAGTAAGAAACAAAACACAGGATCTACAAGCAGCTCGAGTCAGAATAGTGGGTCTATCCCGGTCTGTTCTGTTTGTGGTAGAAGGCACAAGGGTGTGTGCTACCGAGTGTCCGGTGCTTATTTCCGGTGTGGCCAGCCAGGTCATGTAGTGAAAGATTGCCCGCTCAGGTCTGAGACTACTAGCCGTCCTGTAGCAAGTTCAGCGGGATCCGCTTCTATGGCCAAAACCAATGCCAAAGCCAATACTGGGAAAGAACCACTGAGACAGGGCCGAGTGTTTGCCTTAGTGCCCGGTGACGTACCGAACACCTATACTGTGGTGTCAAGTACACTCCCTATATGTTCTCAAAATGCATGTGTACTGATAGATTCTGGTTCTACACATTCTTTTGTATCGCATGTTTTTTCTCGAAAATTGACTAGACCATTAGAACTTATGACCTATGTGTTATCTGTGTCTACGTTGTCTGGGGATTCTATGATGTGTGCTCATGTTTATCCAGCATGTGATGTTATGATTGGCGATATGATGTTATATGTGGACTTATTATCCTTGGACATTAATCATTTTGATTGTATTTTGGGGCTGGACTGGTTGACTAAATACTGTGCTATCATTGACTGTGCAAATAAAACTGTTGTGTTTAGACCACCGGGTATGCCTAAATTTACTTTTATTGTGAATGGGGTAATTCCTCCTCCATATTTGATTTCGGCTATGAAAGCTGTAAAACTCCTTAGGAAGGGATGTAGGGGTTATCTGCGTTGTATACTAACTGCACCATCTGACAGTACTGCTGTAGAAACAATCCCTATTGCTTGTGAATTTTCCAATGTGTTTCCAACTGACTTACCTGGGGACTTAGTTGATAGAGAAATTGAATTCACTGTTGAGGTGTTTCCGGGGACATAACCTATTTCCAAGACTCCCGATAGAATGTCTACCACTGAATTGAAAGAATTGAAAACCCAACTTCAGGAACTGTTAGATAAGAAATTTATCCGTCCGAGTACTTCACCTTGCTCCAGTTTTGTTTGTAAAAAAGAAGGATGGATCTTTAAGATTGTGTATAGACTACCAAGAACTGAACAAAGTGACTATCAAGAATAAATACCTTCTGCCCGAATAGATGACTTGTTTGATCAACTTTAGGGTGCCCAAGTGTTTTCCAAAATTGACCTCAGGTCCGGGTATCATCAATTAAAGGTTAGAGCTGAGGACATCGAGAAAACTGCATTCCGAACTAGATATGGACATTATGAATTCTTAGAAATGCCGTTTGGGATGACCAATGCACCTACAGCTTTCATAGATCTTATAAATAGGGTGTTTAAATCGTATCTAGATGATTTCATTGTTGTATTTATTGATGACATTTTGATTTATTCTAAAGACAGGGAAGAACATGAGAACTATCTGAGAACCACCTTGCAGATTTTGAGAGAAAAGAAATTGTATGTTAAATTGTCCAAGTGTGAATTTTAGTTTGACAGTGTGGCATTTTTGGGACATGTAATCAACAAGGATGGAGTTTCTGTTGACCCTCAGAAAATTGAAGCTGTTGTGGATTGGCCTAGACCGACAAATGTGACAGAAGTCCAAAGTTTTCTAGGACTTGCAGGTTACTGCCGAAGGTTTGTGAAAGACTTTTCCAAGCTTGCCATGCCATTGACTCAGTTAACTCAAAAAAATGTGCCATTTGATTGGAATGAACAAAGAGAGGCAGCTTTCCAAGAGTTGAAAACCAGGTTAGTGACTGCACCAATCTTAACCTTGCCTAATGGTACTGATGGATTTCAAGTGTATAGTGATGTTTCCTATAAAGGCTTGGGGTGTGTACTAATGCAAAACGGAAGGGTGATTGCCTATGCTTTTAGACAACTTCGACCTCATGAAAAGAATTACCCAACACATGATCTTGAATTAGCGGCTGTGGTGTTTGTTTTGAAAATATGGCGTCACTATTTGTATGGGGTAACTTGCGAGGTGTATACAGACCATAAAAGTTTGAAATATTTCTTCACCTAAAAGGAATTGAACGTGAGACAGAGATGATGGTTAGAACTAATCAAGGATTATGATTTGCAAATCTTGTATCATCTAGGAAAGGCTAATACCATAGCAGATGCCTTGAGCCGAAAATCCAGCGCGAATTTGTCATGTTTGCTATCCAACCAAAAAGAATTGTTGACTGACCTAGAACAAGATGGGCTATTAACTGCTATCGCCGCTCAACCTACAATTCTTGACAAGATCAAACAGAAACAGTGCAAGGATGAATACTTGAAAAAGATCACGGAGAAATTTGATTCAAAGCTGGGGCCAGGATTTGTATTTGAGAATGATGTGCTGAAATTTCAGAACCATCTTTGTGTGCCCAATTATTATGATTTGAGGAAACGTGTTATGACCGAAGCTCACAGTAGTAAATTTGTTATGCATCCGGGGAACACGAAGATGTATCATAATTTGAAAATGAATTTTTGGTGGCCTGGAATGAAAAAGAGTATTGCCGATTTTGTGGCTAGATGTCTACATTGCCAACGAGTTAAAGCTGAACATCAACGACTCGCTGGTTTGCTACAACTACTCTCAATACCGGAATGGAAATGGGAGCACATTACCATGGACTTCATTGTGGGATTGCTTCGTTCTTCTCGAGGTATGGACTCTGTCTGGGTTGTAGTTGACTGTTTAACTAAGTCTGCCCATTTTTTGCCTGTCAAAACTATTTATAATGCTGATAAATTGGCCAATATCTATATAACTGAAATTGTGAGATTGCATGGAGTGCCAGTATCTATTGTGTCTACAGGGACTCAAAGTTTGTATCGAGATTTTGGCAGAGTTTGCAACAGGCTTTGCGGACTGAATTGAGACTGAGCAATGCCTATCATCTACAGACAGATGGCCAAATTGAACGAACGAAGCAAACACTGGAGGATATGCTCAGAATGTGTGTGTTAGACTTCAAAGGGAATTGGGAGACTCACTTGCCATTAGATGAATTTGTGTACAATAACAGTTACCATTCAAGCATTGGAATGGCTCCTTACGAAGCTTTGTATGGAAGAAAATGTCGCTCTCCGATATGTTGGGCTGAAGTAGGTGATAGACCTTTGTTGGGACCGAAACTTGTGCAAGAAACAACCGAGAAAGTGAAACTGATACAGCAGCGTCTGAAAACTGCACAGAATCGACAGAAGAGCTATGCTGATGTTCGAAGAAGAGAGAGGGAATATGAAATTGGGGACCACGTGTTCATAAAGGTGATCCTGATGAAGGGTCAAACTCGGTTTGGTGTTAAGGGAAAATTGGTGCCAAGATATGTTGGACCTTATGAGGTCCTCGAAAAGATCAATCCGGTATCGTATCGGATAGCCTTACCTCCAGTAATGGAACACATGTATAATGTCTTTCATGTATCGATGCTACGAGAATATTTGAGGGATCCACTCCATGTCATCGAACCGACACATGTGCTTTTGAAAGATGACTACACTTATGAGGATAGGCCTATCCAGATTGTGAATCACCGGATCAAAACGTTGAAAAATAAAGAAATACCGTTGGTAAAAGTTGATTAGCAAAACCACGAAGGAACCTATGCAACTTGGGAAACCGAGGAAGACATGATGAAGAGATATCCAGATTTGTTCCCATTGGACCCAATGTTGATTCCGAATGAAGGTAATTCGAGTTTGGAGGACCAAACTCTTTTAAGGGGGGAAGACTGTAATAACCTCGACCTCCGATTAATGCTAAACCATGATTATTTATGCCTAACAGTAATTTAGAAGGAATCCGGAATTGATTTGCATATAATTGTATTATCTTTGTGTTTCTATCTGTTTGCCATAAAATGATCTATTCATGTTTCAACTTTGAACTACGAATTGAAAGCCTTATCGGCACTCGAGTCCGAAATTGATAAGTGTTTTAGACTAGTTAGAATATATGTGATTTTATGGTAGGTTGAATTAAAATTTGATTTGGAATGTTTCAATTAAATTAAATTACATTAGTTCAATTATTTACGAAATTGCCACTTGGTGGGCCACTTCTAGGAGCCTTGTTTGGAACTTATTGTGCATCATTCTATCATCCATTTCTTGACCAAACCGTGGGAGAAAGAGCTAGAGATAGAAGCAATTTTGGTTTCAACAAAATTCCTTGGAGAATTGAAAGAATTGAAGAGTAGTTTGCATATTTGAGCTTCTAGGTTTGGAATTCAAGACCCAAGGTGGGAGAATCATCTTCCTGATTGTGAATTTAAGATTACTTCATGCATGGTTCATGAGACATTAGTGATCTAAGTCATGAATTGGTTGAAAATGTTGAATTGAGGCTTAAATCATGCATGCATGTTCATATCTTAGTATTTTGAAGTGTTTTCATGGAAGTTTTTGCATGTAAGCCCATATTCTAGCCTTAGTCCATGAATTCATCATGATTTTGAGCTCAATCTTACATTTGGTCATGTTTTAGAGCATTGGATTTAAAATGAACACTTGCATGTTAAGCACTTGTTTTGTTCTTGAAGTTCTACTTATAATTGTGTTTAATTGACTCACCATTGGGCTTTGATTTTACAAATTGATCTTTGAAACATCTTATACTATGAGTTTACAAGTGTTTTCTAGAAAATGGGCCTAAAGGGTTGAGATTTGAGGTGTTGAATGCTTGGTTTGAGCATGGGAGGCAAATCTGGAAATTCTAGAATTTGGCTTCCTCGCTCGAGCGAAGGATTCCATGCTCAAGCGACCATCGTTTGTTCAGAGCTTCGCTCAAGCAAAGTAATGGTGGCTCGAGCATAAATTACAAGCTCTCAGGTTTTTGGTGCACGCAGACGCACGCTTGAGCGATGAGACCTACGCTCGAGCGAAGAGCTGTGTCTCACGCTCGAGCGAGCATCAAGCGTAAAATTTCAATAACCAATACTTTTGCATTTTTACAGACCGCTCGAGCGAAGGAGTATACGCTCGAGCGAGACCCCTGTTTTTAGTAAGTTTTGAAAATATTTTCCAAGGCATCTTTGCATCCTCATTCCATCCTAGGCATTCCTAGGCCATGTTTAAGACTTCATAGTAAGGATTAAGGGTTAGAAACACATTAAGAGCCAACGAAGTAAGTGTTGTGCAATTAGAATGTGTGTTTCAAGTGTGTGTTCGTTATGTGTTATGTAGGTCACGTGCCTCGTATCATATGATCAATCTGCTCCGTCTGTCTGTTTCAAGGCCAACTGTGAGTAATAACTTAGTAAAGTTATGTTCAACTATATCTATTTTCTGTGTGATAAAACAAGATCTGTTTCCCGAAATGATATGTTCTGTACAATAAATGATTGTTCAATTTCTGATATGTATTCGTGACATCCTTAGCATCATGTGATATCTGTTAGCTGCTACCCAATATCGGAGGTTCCTTTATGGAACTTATTTCTGTCTGCTCTCTGTTACCCTTACCGGAGGCCCTATCACGGGGGCTCAACTTCTGTTCTGTTGCCCGGATCCGGAGGTTCCCTGATGGAACTGGTTATTCGTAACCTCACGTGTATACGTTCTATTCTGTTCTCTTCTATTAATGCTAATGGATGTATCACGTAAACTTAATCATGACTTATGATTTCTATCTGTATATGATCTGAACAAATGATGAATTTGATACAAATCTGAATTATGATTTCTGAATCTATACGAACTCATTCATTGAAACCCTTTACTCTATTATTACTGGGCTTTCGCTCACAGTTTATATTATGTATGTAGGTGAGCGACATGACCGTAGCCGAGTTGACGCCTTCGCTACGCTTTTGTCACCAATGTTGTGCCTCCCGAGGAGGTTCCGAACGAAGCCTATTGCCATGACTATTTTTGTATTCATGCTAGTCTTTGTGTATACTCTGTAATGTCAGGTCTTGGGAAGTACATTCTGTAAATACCTAGTAAATATTGTGTATCTGGACTAACATGTTTATGTATATATAAATAAGTTTTGAAATGTTCTGTTCCACGTACGTTATCACAGCTCATTGGACCTTGTCTATTTTGTATTATTGCTTCCGCAACCCCTTATTATTTGCTAATCTGTTCAGAGGCCTTTGGTAATCCACAGATTACTGGGCGGTTACGGTGCTAAACCTGCAGGGGCGGGTTTGGGTCGTGACAATGATAGAAAATCTACAAGTGGTTATGTGTTCTTGTTTGGGGGAATAGGAGTTTCTTGGTTAATTAAAAAACAGAGTTGTGTTGCAAAGTACATTATGGAAGCTGAATACATAGCTTGCAGCACAGCCGTTAGTAATGTGGTTTGGATAAAATGATTTGTTGACAGTTTAAAATTAGGTATATCTGCCAGACCAATCAATATGTTTTGTGATAGTCAGTTCACCATCTCATTAATAAAAAGTGGAGCAAATAGCTCTAAGGGAAAACATATTAATGTAAATTATCACTATATTCAAGATATAGTAGAGATAGGAGAAATTAAAGTTAATTATATACCCTTAAAAGAAATGGTGGTTGCCGACCCTATGACCAAAGGGTTGTCTCTGGAAAAATTCAAAGAATATGTAGTTAATATGAGATTGAAAAATGCCTAGCTAGGTGGTTTAGCTACTTATATAAGAGCATAGTCGAATGACTCTGGGGACGCTTGGATAATCGATGTTTTGCGACTCTATCTTGCATGGAAACATGTGTTTGGTCAGGTAATAAGGTAGAGGAACTGACAAGGTACGGACATCATAGTTAACATGAGATGTAAAGTCCATGATATTTAACATGCTAACTAGATAATGTTGCCTGCTTGATCAGCAAAAAGTCGTTGATAAGGTGTGTTAAGGAAAACCTTCAAGAAGGGCCTTAGAGGAAGTACTTAACAATAATTTCGATACAGATTGACATATGAGGAATGTGTGCTGCTGAAGTCATCAATGGTGATTGGGTATGGACTATGAACCCAGTACTGAAAATTGATGTCGTTCATTTGAAATATAGTGAATTGAAGTCATCTGGAGTGTGTCGTCAGTAAGAGAACACATTCGTACGGGTGCAGTCAGATTGGTGGAAAAAACGTGCGCACGTGTGGCCAAATCACAATCGAACGTTGATCTATGAAGTAATTTCATAGATGAAAGTTGGCATGAGACAAAATTTTGATACCAAGATAAACATGTTCAACTCAAGTTTATTACCAATATTATAGTGTGCTTAGGTGGGAAATGAAGGTATGAGAGGTGTTCATACCAAAATATAATGGATCTTTTCACACCAAATCAGAGCCCCATATATGGAGTGATTTCTAAACCTTCCCGTAGGAAAGAAGAAATTGGAAAATGGTTTGAAATTTGAATGAAAAGACACAATGCTCTGTGAAGCATTATGTCTCTTGGATTATATTCCTACGGGTGTGACTTCTCTATAAAGACACCATAATATCTATAAATACTAGGCCAAGAGCAATGTAAAAATTCACTTTAAAAACCAACGAATTCTATCAATCTTTGCATTCTCTTGCATGATAAATACCCTAACGGGATCACCAATCAATTAGCCATTGTTTGTTTATCTTACAAAAATTACCACACATCCTTTCTTTGTGTTTGAATTTGGATAGATTTTTTCAAAAGATTTCCTTTTTGTTGTTGTTGTTGTTGAAATAGTTTGCAACAGATTAAAAAAAAAAATTGATTGATTGTAACAGATTAAAATTTGGACAGATAGAAAACAAATTAAACATATAGGGTTTGGTTTGGCTTGGCTTATTGCAGTAGATAGGGGTTGACTTGCTCTATATTTCAATAGATATGATTTGGTTTGGCTTGGTATTTAAATAGACAAAAAAATATTTAAAAAAATTGAACAAATGGAATTTCAACAGATAGAATTTAGAGAAAAAAAATTGAATAGATATTTGAACAAAAAAAAAGGAAAAAATAAAATAAATATTCAAAAAAAATTAAACAGATAGTCAAAAAATTAAATAGATAGTCAAAAAATTTGAACAAATAGATATAAATTTGAGCAAATAGAAAATAATTTGAACAAATAAAAAAAGTAAACAGATAAATTAAGGAGTAAAATTGAAAACAAAATATCCTCTAAAACAATAAAAAGTACTTTTCACCAAACTATTTCACAAAGGGTGGAACTTTCACCAATAAAAAATATTCATTGGACTTAATGCCTTGTACCCACCTTAAATTGGACTTTTCAACAAATTTCTCTTTATTCTTTAAAATATGCTTAAATATAAACAAATTATTTCTGAAAAATGTTTAAAAATACAATTAACTGTTAAAAAATTAAGGATTCATTTGAATGATAATATTTTAATCCAAAAGGCTTACAAAAAAAATGGAAGATTTCTTCTCATTCTCTTTACTTTTTATGCTTTTTTTTAAGAAAAATTAAAAAGTTATTCCCAATTATTTTAATTTTTTTGCCTTATATTTTAACCAAAAAATAACTAAAAAATCCACTTTACAAATGAACCCTAAATAGGGCAAATAAATTCAATTTTAGCAATTTCTCATTGAATTAATTGATCTTTCAATGGGCCAATAGTAGTTTAGAACATCTTTAGGTGATCAATTTTAGTTTTAAACATCTTCTCATGAAGAAAAAATTTCCATGTATAGGGCACCACATTGGCATGCATACGTGGTGACCTTAACCAAGTACAGCTCGACAACTGTTCTATAAATTAGAGAACATCAGAATATTTCCATATATGCATCTCATTTAGGGGTACTCTCGAAGTATGGACACGTGGTGCTCCATAAGGTTTTGATTGGTGGAGAAGCGTAAGGGCCCACAATTTATGTTGGAGATGAGAGAACAACATAAGGCTAAGTAATTAGTGATTGACTTAGAGTATGGTCACATCGTGTTTCGGGAGTATTGAATAATTTCCCCTCATTTAGAAGTTATGGAGAGTTAACTACATTTGTCTTTAGCAACAAATTTTCTCACTCCCTTCTTCCTCTCTGTCAGACCTTCTTGTGAAAAGAAAATTTGAATGAAGTTTTGCATATATTCATCGAATCATGTATCACTATTAATTTCTTTTCTATTAAAAAAATAAAAAAAATAAAACACAAATCCAAACCCAAAACAAAAAGAGATTTTTTTTGTGATAAACAGAAGAAAAGAGGAAAGCATTAGCTCTAGTAGAAATTGCGACTTCATTGTAAGAAGAAGATGAAAGAAAAAAACAATTCTTTATCTTTATATCATTTAACTTATGCAGCAAACACTTAGGCTTTATTTGGGGACTATTAGTTTTTGCCAAAAAAATCATTATAAATTATCGCATTACTCTCTCTATTTTTTTGTATGTCTTTTCTAAAAAGTTAAAAAGTTAACTAAAATAGTCAATTCTCAAACAGATCCTTAATAAACGCACAACACTTCTAACAAACTAATAGTAATCTTGTTGATGAATACGAGGAGAGACCAAAAAAAAAAGAAAAAAAAGAAAAAAAGAAAGAAAGAGAAGTTAAATCTCTATCATTTTCAACAAGCTAGATATTGACGTAGCAAATATCTGTCTTTAGCTATAGCTAACATCAAGAGTAGGCGTCAAGCTATAATTGGTGAAAGGCACCAACTAAGTGTGTAGCGTGATACTCTATCTGTACACAAATTTTTTTTTTTTTTTTTATGAGTACTTTGCTCCAACTTTTTTTAAGAGGGGTCAATTGCAATTTTTAACATATTTAAGGATAATTTGTGCAAATTAATCTTTTAAAAAGTGTTGCTAATAGCACCTCAATAATCAGTTTGGATCTTATCTTTTATTTTATTTTTATTATAATTTTATTCAAAGATCAAATTATAGATTTATCCACATATCTACTCTCAACCCCTAACCTACTCCTATTCCGACTGTCAACCTTTGTCGCCATCTTCTAACTTCGGCCACCATTACCACCACCCTCACTCACAACCACCCACTTCACTCGTTGGTTGTTCCCTACCACCCTCCAAGCTTTGGTGACCTTTCTCAATCCATTTCCATCCACTACCGCAACCTTCATTAACATTTTTACCCATCTCTCTCTCTCTCTCTCTCTCTCTTGCTTGCAAGATCGCAATCGCAACCATAGAAGGTTAGCGATGGTGGTAACCCACCCTCCCCACACGATGGTCACGACTGTAACAATACTTGCAATCTCCCTACATTCAACTTAGCAAGCTAGCTCCGAACCACCACCATTTGTTCGATGGCCTACATTCGAACTACCACTATTTGTTCGATGTTTTACACCTAAAGCTCAAACACTCGTTGGTATTGATTTTCCGAACCAGGTGCGACGATTTCAAATAAAGCAAAATCGAACATAAGCACGGTAGTGGAGGGCGCTAGGACAGTTGTATGGATGGTAGCAACAACAAATGACTAAGATTAGTGGAATGAGAGATTTGGGTAAAAGAAATAATGTAGGAAGCAAATTGTTTTACTTTATGAACAGTATTCTTTTACTTTATGAACATTTTGCAGCGAGCAAATTGTGAAAAAATTCCTTTATCCTTGTTATTTTAAAAGTTTGAAAAATAAGGCCCCGTTTGGGGAGTGGCTAAATTAGCCAATTAGCCAAAAAGTTACATTTTTAGCCAAAAAGCCCACAACCCATACTAAAAAGTCAAAGATTTCCTTTTCTCTCTACTTTTTGCACATCTTTTCGTAATTAGTCAAAAAGTCATCCCAAACATACAAGTTTTTTTTACCAACCTTTTTAGCCAATTAGCCAAAAAGTTACTAAATTAGCCTGTTCCCAAACGAGGCCTAAATATATTTTTTATTTTTTTTATATCTCAAAAACATTTTTTTAAAATTTATTAAATATCACACGGTAATGTACATCTATTGAAAGTTAAATATCTTCTGAAATTCAAACACTTTTAAATATCATAATATAATTATTTTTTTAATAACTAGTAGTTGACTTGTACAATGTATGTGCCATTTTGTTTTTCAAAAAATATTTGATGGTACAATCTGTGTCATAAAAGAATAATTTTAATTTTAATTTAAAATTAAAATTAAAATTAAAGTATGATTTTAATTATTTATTTTGATAATATTGGCGCTATCATTCTATAAAATTGTTACTTGAATACTTGTATATATATATGAATTTTAGTTAAATTATTTGTGTATTTTGATCGTTTTAGTTTTATCGTATTATAAAAGTATTATATCATATAATAATTTTGTATAATATATATTAAATTATAAAATAATAAAATAAATACTCATTTTGATATTTAAAATAGTTAAATAAGAAGAAGAATTAGTAATATAAAATTTAAAGTACTTCTAACTATTTAATTTCTTTTATATTGATTAGGAAAATAAAAATATGTAGAAATAAAAAAAAATAAAATTTATTTAAAAAATTAAATATAAATATATTGTAGTTCGATTATCATATAATGATTTTATATGATATATATATATATTAAATTATAAGATTGTAAAATAAACACTTTAATTTATATCAAAATATCAACTATATAAAAGAAATTCAACAAAGACTAATTAAGAAAAAATCACATTGTAGCTCGGCTTTTTCATGCCCCCTCTCGGAAGTTTGAAAATAAGGCTTCACAGTTCGGACTCTCGCGGTTTCTAAATCTAGTCTCACAAGTGCAATGTAAAACTGATAAATACCAAAGAGTCCAAATTCGGAAATTTTTTTTGGAAAATCGATTTTAAATCAAATAATACCAAAATTGGACTGCTTTGCCAGATACAGAGTCGCCACCTAAATATTTTTGTTTTGATGAAATTTAGGAAACTCTGACTCGTGCCAAAGGCCACATGTCCGTCATCACCAAAGTTGTCTCGGCTCAGGAACTTAGATACGAGAGGGGAAGGTCATGAATTAAGCACCCCCGCTCGCCCGATCAAAGATCGGCCTCTACTAATCATGATATGATTTTTATCAACATCATGTGCTCTTGTTGATTATTAAGCTAGCTTTACTATGTGATGTGCACAAGCAAGTATAGACAAGTTTGTTCAATTTGAAACAATTCAACTCATGTTTATTTTGCAAAAATGGTATGAATTTGCCACCTCAAGTGGGCTTAAAGTTTGCGGATTTGCCACCAAACATAGTGGGCTTAAAACATGATTTGTCACTCAACAAAGTGGGCATGAAACGCACATTCGTTGAATCGTTCCAATTCAAACAACAAGCCTTCATCCACAGCATTCAAACAGTTTAACAAATAAGCACGTAGCCTCATGGCAAGCATGCTAATCATGGTAACATTTACATTTATGCAAGTATGCTAAAGCGTAAAACCTCACCGAGTACTCCAAGCCAAAACAGAAACTAGTTAGAAAGATGCATGATCCTAACTATACAAGATATCTAATGCAACGCATGCGAAGGATGCAATTAATAGGCTCAGCTACTAATATAGCAAATGAATCGATTTGAACAACATGCGATTAGACACGTATTCAAATAAGTATTGAAATAACAATGCAGTTTGAATGATGCGCCAAGCCTCGGTGCATGCAATATAAATAAATGGATGCAAGCATGCGATATGCTAATTGAAATATGTCCCTAATTTAATCATCAAAAGTGAATAAATAAAAAGGAGAAAGATGTGGGGTTAGAAGACATACACGCATGCATGCACACTTATTACAACATTACGCCCTCATGAAGGAGGGTCCGAATGAATAAGAGCTAACTAGATAGCTGATTAAACTAATCTAATTAAGCTAATTAGACTAATTATTACAAATTAAATGAATAACAAGTTAAGCTAATTACTAATTACAACACTTTAACTAACTAGCAAACTAATTAATTAAATTAGAACACAAATGTACACGAACTAAGCAATTAAGACATTAAACTATGCTGCCTATAGTGATCTCGGGTTTTACCCCTTGTTGTACAGTGATCCGGACTTGTGTCCGTAGACGTTAGCAGTTATTTAAATCTTGTTTACGTCATTTCATACTTTGTATTTGAGTTATAGGATGTGTTGGGCAGGTTTGTTACAGGTTGGTTGTGTTTGGGAACAAATGGTTGCTGCCCAGAATTTTGGTTCTTCGCTCGAGCGAGAGGTTTGTCGCTCGAGCGAGCTCTGTGTTTGGATCCTTCGCTCGAGCCAGGGTTTTGTCGCTCGAGCGAGAGTCGAGTTTTGTGTCTGGTGGGTTGAGCGAGAAGTCCTGCGCTCGAGCATGCATCTGCGTCTCATTTTGACCTGAAAGCTGTGTTTCTTGGCTCGAGTGAGCTTTCCTTCGCTCGAGCGAGCGAGGTGTATGTTTTGAGTTTCCTCGCTCGAGCGAGCATTCTGTCGCTCGACCATGCTTCTGGGTTGCAGACTTGAAACTTCGAGTTTTTGGCTCGAGCAAGTATTCTTTGTGTTTGGTCGCTCGAACGACCAATCCTTCGCTCGAGCGAGCCTGTTTTATATCAGTAGACAGCAGCGGGAAAAACTTTATTTTTTTCACCCCTTTCTCTTTTCAAACCATAGATCCGAGACTCTCTCTCTCTCTATACTTGTCTTCTCTCTAGATTTTCATCTCCCTCTAGTGTGAATCTACCCTAAGTCCTTTGTTAAAAAGGTAGATGGTGACTTGGGCTTCGTTTTAATCTGAAAGTTTGGCGATTTGGAGCATCTTGGTTGTTGGTCTTCATCTCTATTTGAGCTCTAACTTCGAGGTAGGGATACCCTACTCTTTCTTATGAGCTTTGTCTTTGAGTTTTAGCATTTTGATAAGTTGGGGATTGTTGGGTAATTATGAGAAAGTTTGGGTCTTTTGTGTAATTTTACAAAAGTTGGGGTTTTGTTTATAATAAACCAATATGCATGTTTGGCATAGAAAAATGAGTTAAATGTTGGATTATGGATGAAAATGGAACCTTAGAGTTGTTATGTAACTTATGGGAAAAATTCCCTAATTACATAGTTAAATTAATTTGTATAATTAATTTGGAGAAATGAAGAATTGGATTGTGAATGTTGATAATATATTCATTTGATGTATTTATTTTCTGTTTAGAAATAACTGCCTTGGGCTATCCGTGGAGGATAGTCTTGATTGTTGTAGACAATGCATGTTGATTAGGTAAACTGAAACTAATCGTTTGGTCATGCTATCGAATATAGAGACTGGAATAATACATTAAATTTATATATTAATTGATTGTATATGATCTACGTTTATATACATATGTTGTGTGGGAGGAGATAGAGGATGTACTCCACGGTTTAGAGGAAGATAGGGGATGGACCTCTAAACCGGATTTTGTGTGACATTGATACAGCACTACAATGTGTATCAAATGTTGATTATGGAAGTGTTCGAATTGATTTGATATAACACTAAAATGTATATCTTTATCAATTGTGGAGTATAAAAGTGACTCTATGTTATGTTGATACAGCACTGAAATGTGTATCTTTCGTAAAGTGTGGAAATGGTTTATGTGTTATCGATACAGCATTGAAATGTGTATCCATCATGAATTTTGAAAGTATTTTAAAGATGAGTCCAAATCTCATTAAGTTATTTGGCTAAGTGTTGAGCCTCGTTTTCAAACTCAAAGTTGGAAAAGAAATGGGAAATGAAAAGTAACATGGACTTAATGTCATGAAACTGGAATGTGATATATGTGGACGTATCTGTGGTGACCATCTATCAACTGCTAATCTTTTAGTCATTGTTCATAGCTAGTTTAGTGTATTTCTACTGCGCTGTGGCTCACCTTTTATGGGACATCATTTCAGGTACAGGTAGCATGCCACCTCCAAGGACATAGCTTGGGAGGCCAGAGGCAGACAGGCTTTTTATCATTTTGTTATCCTTGGATGTATTATATGTAAATTCAAGCCAAGGGCTTAATATGTATTAAGTTGGAACTTTTTTGGTAACCAAGTGTTAACTTGGAAAGCTGTAAGCCCGTAGGGCATTTGCTTTAGTTGTTAACATGTAATACGCATTGTAATGAACTACTCTGATGAATAAAAGAATATTTACCTTTCGTATCAATGCATGTCTAAATTGATGAGTTTTAATGTTATTATTTTGAGGGTGTTACACTGCCACTGCTCCGCCTCGGGAAGTGGAAGGTGCATATGCTCGGTTTTGGCCCGAAAAGACCTCTGTTTTGCTCTCGAAAGCCTCTGTTTGCAGGGTTGAGTATTTCCAGAACCTTTCTGCTCCATCTTACCAAAATCAACTGAGGTTCACATTAGTGGCCTGCCGGCCATGGAGGGATGCTGCCGGCCATCTATCGACCTGTGAGGTGTCTTGCCAGCTAAAAATGATGCACTGTCGGCCATGGATGGTGCACTACCGGCCACTGATGCATTGGATCACCATGTTGCAATAGAGCACAAACAGAGCAAAAATGAAGTTTTTTTTCATGGACAAATCTAAGGAATTATGAACTTAAATCACAAATCATCAATCAAAGCAATTTTATTGCATGATGACTTGTGCTTCAAGGTGTGCAAGCTTAATAAATGCAAATCCAAACACTCAAGAACCATCACCCTATCATGCATGATCAAGGGCAATGGAGAACAAGAAAAATGGCACATTTCATCACTTTTGAGTATGAAATGTCCCATTTTCCTTGTGCTCAAATTAACGTTCGATTTGAGCATATGCAATGCAATATAAAGAGATGCTTATCTTGCTTCTTTTACTTTTCAACTTTGTTTACACATTTTAATTACCAAATCATTTTTTAATCAATTTGTCCATTGGTGAGTATCCTCTAAGGTAAAGGAAGTGTCAACCAAGGGATAGTGTAAGGCAAGAGAGAAATCATGCCTTTGATAATGAACCATCAAAGAGGATTAAACCATTGAGCATGACCTCAATCTCAAGTTTAAAGGATCTCAAGTTTGAAACAACCCTCAAAAGCAAATGAAAGAGTGAAGCAAAGAGGGAGGTGGTAAAGATGATAAAAGTACTAAAAACATGCAGCCAAGTCACACCAATGATGTTTAAAGCCTTAAAACAACAAGCTAGTGCATGGATTTACACTACAATTACACAAAATAAAGTTCAAATGAACCAAACAGCCCAAAACAGAGCTAAAGCAGGCTATTTCAGAGGCTAAAACATGCTAGACTTAAGCTAAGTTAAGCCAGAAAAGCGTGCAAATATGTAAGGCTAACTAAGCATGCAAACAAGACAAAAGAAGGGGAGGCTAACCCCTCCAATTTTGGACTTCAAAATAAGATTTTTGTCACTGAAAAACCTCTAAAATTCAGTGATTAAAAGGCTAAAAAAAGGTTGGTTTGAAAGTGATGGATAAAGGCACAAAAGCTTTATAAACTAAGAAACAAGAATTGTGAACCACCCCCTAACTAAAAAAGAGCTCAAACCACCATTTTTAAGCCACAAAAATAGAGCTTTTTACAGTTCAAAATCAGTCCCAAAAACAATTGAAAAAGATAGAAAAACAAGTATTGAAAACAAGATAACAAGACTAGTATTCTACCTCTTGAAGCAAAGAACACTTGAGGTACAAGTTCAAGCCAAAACCACCTTTAAGAGCTCCAAGAAAGCCCCAAGGAACCTCAGCTCAAAGGTAAGAGGATTTGGTTTAGGAGAAATAGGCAAAAGTGTAGAGAAACTAGGCAAACACACACAATTTTGCAAGAGAGAGAGAAAAATTTTATGTCTCAAAATTTTTTAACCCCTACACATGAGAGAGAGGGGTCCTATATATAGAAAACACAAATTTCTCTCACAAAAATCCAGCCACACACGTGTAGGAAGATGCATAAATCTGTGCAAACAGCTGGCACAAAATATCACAAAATATCTGCAGCATATAGTGGTGGCCGACCGGCCATTAGTGGTGGCTGGCAAGGCTTCATTGACGGCAGGCAATGCACATCAATGGCCAGCAAAGGAGAAGTGATGGCCGGCAGCCTCCAAGGATGGCCAGCAGGCCATTAGGAACTTCAAGCTGAAAAGACCTGGGCATGGTCCAAAGATGAGGCAAAATGGATGTAGGGTTTGAAATGCTCAAAGCTGTGGCATTCCGCTAGAGACTTCAAGCGTTCGGCAATCAAACAAATTCATCATCGGATGTACCTGTAAGAACATCCATATCTTAAAGGACTGTAAAAAATAGAGTGTCTACAGTTGCCCCTCTTTGGCAGAACTTGGAGTCATGAGATGATGTGAGTGAATGTCAAAGCCCAAAGACGACCCATTTTGACAAGGTCGTAAGACTTAGACAAACAATTAAAATAGAAAACAAATGGTTGCGCCCGCAGGCTGCCTATGTGTCCCTTTGCAAGAAATCAAACTAGCATAGTTCTGGGGCAAGATGCAAATGATATGCATGATGCAAGAACATAACCTATGATCATACAATGAGACTGTGCAATGAAATATTTAAATGCAAACGCAATGCAATGAAAATGCCATAGTTAAACAGATTGAAATAGGGTACAACAATCTCAATCATAAGAAGGAGTAAGCAAACATGCCACACGTAGGAATTATGAGCCAAACCATATTTCATGCAGAAAGGATGTAAGAAAATTATGTAAGTTTAACTATGTGACGTATAGGAAAGACAAAGAGCAACAAAATCATCGAGTGTACCCGAGATGTCAAACAAGATCCTAACACGTTGTACGCGGAAGAAAACAAGGATGGTGTGAACACTGGGACGTACCCGAATGTTTTTAACCGAATGATGGTATGAATATCAGGACACACTCAAATGTTTTTAACCGAAGGGAGGTAACCAAAGGATGGTATGAACATCAGGATACACTTAAATGTTTTTAACTGAAGAACGGTAACCAAAGGATGGTATGAACATCAGGACGCACTCAAATGTTTTTAACCGAAGGACAATAACCGAAGAATGGTATGAACATCAAGATGCACTCAAATATTTTTAATCGAATGACGGTAACCGAAGGATGGTATGAACATCAAGATGCACTCAAATGTTTTTAACCGAAGTGACGGTAACCGAAGGATAGCTATCCTAACGTGTTGCACGCAAGAGGAAGGAGAGTAAAAGGATATGATTTGAAGGGCACGAATGATTTTACTTGGAACTCCTCTGAATGGACTGTACATACAATATCTTTTGTCTGTGCTGGCTCTGCTGAATGAACTGTACATACAATATCATGCCCGTGTACAAAAGCGTGTTATGTAACGACAGTGCATTTTCTATACATAAAACAAGAATGAAAGCATATTCTATGCAACAATAGAAAAGTGCATATTCTATGTAATAATGGAGAAGCGCATATTCTATGCACGTGTAACGAATAGAAAACGTATATTCTATGCAAGACAACAACTGAGATATAATGGCATGTTCTATGCGAACCAAACAATTTGAGAGCATATTCTATACATGATTGGTAACAGGAGCACATTCTACGCATGATTCAAAGACAAATGCATATATTCCATGCATGATTCAAGAGCGAAAGCAATAAGCATGTTCTATGCATAATGCAAGAGCGGAAGCACATTCTATGCAGCTAGAGTAAGAGCATGTTCTATGTGACAGTATAAGTGGAATGCATGTTCCATGCAACAACAAAGAAACACATATTCTATGCAACAACAAAGGCATATTCGTCAAAACCAATTCAAGAACAACTTCCGATTTACCCCTCGGAAAAGTTACAATATGTTCAAAAGGACACATCTTACTCATGTTAATAAGTGACGAACATCGTGCACTGGAAATGCAGTTCTGAGCTTCCATAGAGGCATTCTGAACACAATAATGAACAATCCCTTCAATTTTGAAATCCAAGGACACAAAACAAAACCAGGGACACAGATGAGACCCTTGGAAACCCGCCGACCACAATAGGGGGCCGCCAACCACCTGTCGGCCACTGGTGTGCCTAGCCGACCACCAGCGTGCCTTGCCAGCCATCAATGGTGCCTTGTCGGCCATCAATGGCAGTTCGGGGCAAAGCTATCTTTTCATGAACGGGCCTTTGAATACAAGCCACTAGGGCTCATTTCCTCACACCTTCTTGACCGAAAATATTCTCTCTCTCTCTAGGTGCTTTCCCTCTCTAGATCTGAGCCTTTTATGCGTTTTCCAACGCCCCACACAAACTTTATTCGCTAAATCTTCCTAATTTTCTTCGCTTTGAACTGATTGGAATTTGATTTCGACACTTCTTTCCTCATTTCCACCATTCTAGGCTCATTCCCCTCGAGTTTCTCTCGAATTCTGTGCACTTTTCCTGACTTTGACTTTTTCGTTCATTTTCTCTCTCTTAGGGTTGACTTTTTTTCCAAGTTTACCCCTTTTCTTCACTTTTCTTCACTTTTTACCCATCTCACACCTATTTTCAGATAGCGGACAATTTTTTTCATGATGGGGCTCCTCCCAAGCTTCCCCCAGTAGACTTTAAGGCGGACATTGAGGCCGAGCCAAAGCCGTTACCGTTGAGTGTACGGCCTTTTGATCCAACAAGGTATCATCCTCGGACACACATTGCCCACTACCGGAGGCATCAGATGTTTTATTGATTTCGCTGATGACGCGCCAGAGGACCTCCTGTTAAGGGAGCTAGAGTCTCATTTGTCGGCCATTGCCATTGAGGTACGAATTTTGTTTCTATGCATTTCTGCATTTAATTCTTTACATTTCTTGTCTTGTTTTCATCTGACTGTGTCTCATACACTGCCTTGGTCTGATTGCATCTTGTGGTAGCCGAATAATTGGCGAAGATAAAGGAGGTATATTTCAGAAGCTTGACGCTAGCCGGCAGATATCCCGCAAAGATAAGGGGCCGAATAGGATAAATAGGCCGAATAGGGGAGGATCTTTAGAGCTGAATAGTGGAAAAGATAATGATTGAAAAAGTAGGCCCTGGCCCCGAGGATCAGAAGAAACGAGTATAAATGTAATGGCAATGGACTAGAAAAGGTATGCAAGAATCACTTCTAAAAACTTAGTGAACAAGCTTTCTTGAGTAGAAGAACTGACTTGTCCGTCGGAGTGCTAATTCCGGCACCCCCGACCGGAGTATTTGTATCTTTGCAAGTGACTAGCTGAGGATCATTGGCGTCTTCCAAGATCTGAAGAGTATTTCCAAACCACATCCCCACAATTGGCGCCGTCTATGGGAATACTCAAATACATCCATGGAAGGCATGACCGAAGATCCTCCGATAGCCACCGACGAGATCACACAGCGAGACGACCTCACCCCAGCTAATATGCTCGGAAAAGAAACTATCGCGGCAGAAGGCATCTTGAACTTCGATTCGCCAACAACATCAGCACAAGAAACAATGCAGTATCATGGAACAAGCAAAGGTAAGCGAACAAAGGCTCGAGAACATGATCGCTGAGAACGAACGACTCCGTCAAGAGTTGGCCCTGGAGGTAGCAAAATCTAGAGAGGCCATGGGCCAGGAACCAGAGCGACCTCCGAGGGCAGACGGGCAAAGACCTCGGGCTCGACCAAAGGATACCGATAGCAACTCCAACTCATTATCCACGGAGCTCGACGCAAGGGGACGATCCGAAACCTCCAGCTCCTCCGAAAAGGATCTGCGAACAAGGATCAAGCGCAGAGAAGCTCAAACGAAGACCAAGACGATCCTCTCGATCGACGGTCCGCAAGGGCGCCCCTCCCCAAGCAATCCAAAGCTCGTCATTCACTCTTACGACGGAAAATCGACCCTCCGATCATATCCGCTATTATAAACAAAGCTATGACGCAAGACGCAGACAATGAAGCCCTCATGTGCCGAATATTCCCTAGCAGCCTAGGTCCACTAGCCGTCAGGTGGTATTACAAGTTGGAGCCAGCTTCGATTAAGAGCTTCCGCCAACTGTAGAAATCCTTCAGGGCCAGGTTCATCACCAACGAGGTACAACCGAAACAGGCCGACTCCCTCTGGGCTATGCAGATCCAGTCGGGAGAGATGCTCAGAGCGTACTCGACACGATATTAGGAGTGCTTCAACCTTGTTGACAACGCTTGCAACGACTCCATGGCCATCACCGCCTTCAAAATGGGCTTACATCCTGACAGTGCTCTGCGTAGTTCCCTGACCAGAAGGCCCCCCAAAACAGTCTGGGCGTTGATGAAGAAAGTTGAAGAATATTGTAAAGTCGAAGATGATGCCCTGAGGATAAAAGCCGGACAAATCTCCAGAAAAACGGCCCTCCCCGAAATTGCTCGACCAATAAGCTCCGTGCCCCCATCGAGACCTGAGCCCCGGCAACCAACCAAGCGAGACAAAAGGCGGGACTCCCGCCGATCAAGCGATCAGTGCTTCCACCGAACGAACGAACAACTACAAGTTGATAGCAAACGCTCAAGGCGAACCGACAAGAAGTATACGAAGTTGACAGAGCCGATCGCCGCAATAATGACCAAAGTCTAGCACCTTCCATTTTTCAAGTGGCCGTCGAAGATGGTGGGGCCTCCCGACACACGGAGGAGGGACAGACGATGCGAATACCACAAAGATCACGGCCACGAAACCGAGAGTCATTATGCCCAAAAGGATCACCTGGAGGAACTGGTCCAAGATGGTCGACTGCAGCAATACATGAGCAAGGGAAGGCCAACCAAAGCATTAGCCTTGAGACAGGATTCACCTCCGCTTGGTGTGATCCACATAATCTACGGTCTGCTGGCATCCCCGACCGTGCATACGATCCAATCTCACCCAATTCCCCAAAAACATAACATGTCAACCAGCAGGCCCAGAGAAGCTCCGACAATTAAGTTCGATGACTCACCTCGCTTAACAAAGGGCTGACACGCCGATCCTTTGGTCGTCAAATTACGCCACGTCGGTTGCTCGTTGAATGCATTCTCATAGACCCGGGAAGCACTTCGAAATCTTGTACTACGTAACTTTTGTTGAACTCTACCAACGAGTCGGACCTATCACCGTCGTCTCAGCCACTATTCGGCTTCAACACAAATCCAGAATACCCGTTGGGGAGGATCGTGCTACCTGTTCGAGCGGGCTCAAAAACGGTTGACATGGAATTCTTGGTTGTGAAGCTTCCATCGCCGTATAATGCCATCATGGGGTGCCCCTGGTTGCATGTCATGGAGGCTGTCCCAAGCACCTACCATCAGCTTATGCGCTTCCCAACAGACCGTGGCATTGAAGAGATCCGTGGCTCACCGCAATCCGCGCGAACGTAGACTTTATGAAGATCCATTTACGGACCCGACTTATGGGATCTGATGCTTGTACTGGTACCACGTTTTAATGAAAATCAATTTTCTTTGGCAAACTCTCCTTCAAGCCTCTTGGGGCCGAATAAGCCTCCGGATTCGGAGCGCCCTTCGTGGATGGCACGATTGGCCAAAATAAGTCTCCGGATTCAGAGCCCCCTTTGGTGCATGACACCTTAGGGCCGAATAAGTCTCCGGATTCGGAGCCCCCTTTGGTGCATGACACCTTAGGGCCGAATAAGTCTCCGGATTCGGAGCGCCCTTCGTGGATATCACGATTGGCCAAATTAAGTCTCCGAATTCAGAGCCCCCTTTGGTGCATGACACCTTAGGGCCGAATAAGTCTCCGGATTCGGAGCGCCCTTCGTGGATATCACGATTGGCCAAATTAAGTCTCCGAATTCGGAGCCCCCTTTGGTGCAGGACGCCTTAGGGCCGAATAAGTCTCCGAATTTGGAGCGCCCTTCGTGGATATCACGATTGGCCAAATCAAGTCTCCGGATTCTGAGCGCCCTTTGGTGCACGACGCCTTAGAGCCGAATAAGTCTCCGGATTCGGAGCGCCCTTCGTGGATCTCACGATTGGCCAAATTAAGTCTCCGGATTCGGAGCGCCCTTTGGTGCACGACACCTTAGGGCCAAATAAGTCTCCGGATTCGGAGCGCCCTTCGTGGATCTCACGATTGGCCAAATTAAGTCTTCGGATTCGGAGCGCCCTTTGGTGCACGACACCTTAGGGCCGAATAAGTCTCCGGATTCAGAGCGCCCTTCGTGGATGTCACGATTGGCCAAAATAAGTCTCCGGATTCGGAGCCCCCTTTGGTGCACAACACCTTAGGGCCGAATAAGTCTCCAAATTCGGAGCTCCCTTCGTGGATATCACGGTTGGCCCAATTAAGTCTCCAGATTTGGAGCGCCCTTTGGTGCACGACACCTTAGGGCCAAATAAGTCTCCGGATTCGGAGCGCCCTTTGGTGCACGACACCTTAGGGCCGAATAAGTCTCCGGATTCAGAGCTCCCTTTGGTGCACGACACCTTAGGGCCGAATAAGTCTCCGGATTCGGAGCGCCCTTCGTGGATATCACGATTGGCCAAAATAAGTCTCCGGATTCGGAGCCCCCTTGGCTGCACGACACCTTAGGGCCGAATAAGTCTTCAGATCCGAAGCCTGTTTTAATCAACTAATTAAGCTGGAATTACTAATATGGCTCGCCGGACAAGGTGTGCCTTAGCCGGCCCACGAGTACGACCCATTCCGGTTAAACTCGCATCCCGCCTAAGGCAAGGGCCGATTCCTGAATACAGGAAAAATATTTAAGCTACACAAAAGTTCCGGTAGCAAACTTTCCGATAGCAAACTAATAGCAAACCATTAAACCATACGAAATGATGTGCTTAACCATTAAAAGTTGGGATCAGGAACATTCCTCCGGCATAGCTAAACAAAAGATTTTCAGAGTAAGACTCAACTATATGAAATAACACTTTTTATTTGATTAAAAGTTGTTACATAGACGCAATCTGCGTTCGAACATTACAATATCTATCTCTTCTAAGACAAATCAATTTATTTGATTAAAAAGTTGTTACATAGACGCAATCCGCGTTCGAACATTACAATATCTATCTCTTCTAAGACAAATCAACCGATCGATCCAACTCTTGTCATTTGAACAACCATCGCGGCTCAAAACGCATCGATCTAACCGCGCCCGAATCGGCATGTCGCCGGGCCTCTGACACCATCGACAATATCAAGGCCAAGATCCAAGACAAGGGAGGTTAGGGGCGTGATCGTTGTGTCTCCTTTCGGCGATCTGCTTCAACGACTTGGAGGTCGACGTGTTTCAGTTCTCCTTTCGGCGTCCACCTCCCACACCGGAGAATCCTCCCGCAAACCATCGGCGCCAAGTTCGGCCGAATTTGAACTATCATCACCATCTGATGGTGAGAACTCTTGATCATCCCACGCAATAGATGCTGGTGAGCCAAATATGTTTGATTGCATGAGGCGCCTGCCGCTTTCATTCTCAGCAATGGCCGCGATCTCGAGGCCCAAATCCCGAAGTGATTTTATCAACACTAAACCCCACGAGACAGGCGTCGGTCAACATTCTCCATGACTTAGTTAACCCAATGGTTGGCTAAAACACGCACAGGCTGCGCAAGGGCAAAAATTATCTAGCCCAATCGGCTAGACATCTGGCATTCGAGCTAAGTCTAAAAATGAAAAAATGCCGTAACCCCTCCGATCCCTGGCTCACGGCTTCTTCAAATTTCAATAACACACGCCGCAATGGCTTTATTCAAAAGTAAACGGCCATTACATGTAAGCCGATCACGCCAATGAATCGGCGCATCGATTTAACAGATGCTGAGTCCGATTGATGTATTTACGTCTATCCAAACATTTATGCAATAAAATTAAACACGGACACGCCGAATGCGCGAGACAATTTGATATTTTCAATAAAGCGTATTTTATTCAAAAAACAAAGAAATTACATAATTGCGAACGCGACCAGCGTTCGAACCTTACAATAATTAAAGTCATACGGCGTCGCCCTCATCCTCACTCTTCTCAACCTCGAAAGCAGAAAACGGAAAGTCCTTACTGTGGTAGAGGTGGCCGAATCGATGCGACAAGGGAAGAGATCCGGCGACTTGAGATGCCTTGATCCAACCATGCCTAAACCCACGATTTTCACATCGGCAAACTTCTTCGGCAAGCTTCTCCTTGGTCTTTTGGATTCCAACCAAGCGCCCTTCGTGAAAACCCCTTTCATAAGACCTCCCCTTTGCGGACTGCAATGCGAACATGCTCGTCGTTTCACGATCGGCACTGGCAGCGCTTATAAGCCGACTGGTAACCCTCTCTTCCACGATTGGATTCACCTGCCCTACTAGTTGTACCTGAGCCGCTTTGATCTTTCTTAACTCACGTTCAGCCGCCTCCACGCGAGCCTCCAAACTGCGGATATGCTCTTCCTTTTTCTCCATTTCTCGGCGGGCGGTGCGCAATCGCATGCCGACTTCATAAGCCGTATAGAGCCCTTTCACCGCCCCATGAATGCCCTCATGAAACACTTCAGTAGTCCTGACGACCACCATTGATCACGAACTTCCGGAGGAAATATTTGTCGAGCAAACTCGACCGCCACGTCTGGATCTCGAACGATCGAGTCCGCTTCCGTCATGGGCCTATTCTTCACAAATACTGCAAAACTTAACGGGCACGGATTCGCGTCTGATCTCCTTTCGACTTGGGCGTGTGGCGATCTTCCCTGGGACTGCCTATCCCGTCTGGGCAACCTACTACGACGTCGAGGAGATTGACGCCTCTCTCGACCCATAGAACTCTTACTCCCAGCACGCAAGAGCGCACCACGGTGTTCACTTCGATTCATATCACCGCCAAGCTCAGCCAATGTCTTGGCTTCCCCTTTGCTGTTAAAGAAGAGTTTGTTCGACATTCGCACAATAGATTTTTTCTCAGGAGTTTGAATCAGATACCTACCAGACTCTTAAAAGCTGTACCTTTGATCATTTAACACTCGCAGAGGCAGCACGATCGAGGCAAGTTCATTAATCGCGAAACCCAATCGCCTGACGCCGACTAAGTTGACGGCAGGACAAGCTTTTGGCTCAAGATGTTCAGCCTAAGTGCGTAGTACCCCAGCTGGCTCACGAGTTGATTAGGGCAAGAGCAGATTCATCAATCTATTCGGTTCAAGTACCCCAGCCGGCTCACGAGTTGATTAGGGCAAGAGCAGATTCATCAATCTATTCGGCTCAAGTACCTCAGCTGGCTCACGAGTTGATTAGGGCAAGAGCAGATTCATCAATCTATTCGGCTCAAGTACCCCAGCCGGCTCACGAATTGATTCCTCAGAGCCAGAGTTCTTATCATGAACCCCTTGGGGCAAGGGCAGATTCATCAATCTAAGGGTCCAAGATCAGTAGGCAGTGAAATTGCAAATGGTGATTTTGATGGGATATGTTCAGCCTAAGTGCGTAGTACCCCAGCCGGCTCACGAGTTGATTAGGGCAAGAGCAGATTCATCAATCTATTCGACTCAAGTACCCCAAATTAGGCTCACGAATTGATTCCTCGAGCGAGTTCTTATCATGAACCCCCGGGGCAAGGCGATTCATCAATCTAAGGGTCCAAGATCGAGGCGATCCAAGATCAAGAGGCGTTGAAATTCCAAATGGTGATTTTGATGGGATATTTTCAGCCTAAGTGCGCAGTACCCCAGCCGGCTAACGAGTTGATTAGGGCAAGAGCAGATTCATCAATCTATTCGGCTCAAGTAGCCCAGCCGGCTCACAAGTTGATTCGGGCAAAAGCAGATTCATCAATATATTCGGCTCAAGTACCCAAATTACCACAAGTTGATTCGGGCAAGAGCAGATTCATCAATCTATTCGGCTCAAGTACCCCAGCCGGCTCACGAATTGATTCCTCAGAGCCAGAGTTCTTATCATGAACCCCCTGGGGCAAGGGCAGATTCATCAATCTAAGGGTCCAAGATCAGTAGGCAGTGAAATTGCAAATGGTGATTTTGATGGGATATGTATTGAGTCTGCAGGAACCCAAATATTGACTAATATTTTCCTCTCTACCTTCAGTGGTTAGCGACATAAAAGAAATAAAAAAAAATAAAAAAAAAAAGAAGAAGAACGCACAAGAACTGTTGATGAAAACTTCAAATTCAAGTAAGGAACAAACTAAAGTTTAGACACACGATATTGTATGTACGGTTTGTTTAGAAGAGTTCTAGATAAAATCATTTGTGCCACAGTAAAATCATCCGGCTCACGAGTTGACTGGCAAGAGCAGATTTATCAATCTATTCGGACCAAGTACCCCAGCCGGCTCACAAATTGATTCAGAGCTAGAATTCTTTTCATGAACCCCCTGGGGCAAGGGCAGATTCACAAATCAGGTTTCCCCACAGTATATGCAATTCCATTTTACCAAATGCATTGACAAACACAGAACTCTTTCATTAAAATTAAACCACTCTTTCATTAAAATTAAACCACAGAACTCTTTCATACAAAGTGTGTAGTGGTAGCAAAAATTACAAGGAAATTTTCATTAATAAATTGCACGCAGATGCTAACCAATTTATACATGAAAACTACCCTGAACCAACAAAGCACTATCCAAAGGAAGAAAAACAAAAACAAAAAGACGCCTGCTCAGTAAACGGCTCCCAGATCACTCGTCGATATCGGATTCAAGTGGCTCAACATCCACCTGCTCATAAGGAATTGGAAAATCCAATGTAACCTCAGCGGCAGCAAGGGCTTTGAGCCACCCATGTTTGAACCCGCGATTCTCAAATTTGGACACTTCTTCAACATATTCCGTCAGAGCGGCGCCTTTCCCTACCTCAAAGGCCTCCGATTCGGCTTTCTCGCGGGCCGCCTTAAGCTCCTCTAACTGAGCTTCCACTTCAGCAAGTGCTTTCTTGGAAAGTTTGAGCGATTCCTCGTTCGCATTTGCCCTACCCTCAACATCAACACGAAGCTGTTCGGCGACGCGAACCCTCTCTTTCTCTGCTTCGGCTCGCGCACTTTCCATTTCAGCTCTCATAATTTCGAACTCGGCCCTACTTTTCTGACCCTGCACCTCTGTTTGCAAATGGTCAATTCTCCCGAGAGCATCACGCAGGCGGCGACCCAAGTCGGCGATCCTTCCAATCGTCTGCAAAATAATTCAGTATGATTAGACGCCTTTAACAAACAAGAGCGAAATGAAGGTGACCTACCAAGAGTGCCGATTGAGCAGTTAGGGCAACGGCCATAATATCAGGCACGGCACCGAAGGCTTTGTTATCAGCCGGCAGAGAAATTGAAGCCGCCAGGCTCAGAGCCACAACTGGATCCTCGATGGCCGAAGCGTCGGATAAAATCGGCATATCCCTGATCTTTGGCTGAATAACGAACGGAGCGACCACGTCCGATTCTTCAAGCCGAGGCCGTTTGCTACCAGGCGGCTTCAACTCGCTTCCTCAAGACCACGCTTTTGGCCTTGTTCGAATCACCGTTCCCATCGCCCGTTTCTCCACCCTATTTTCCCGTGATCGACACAAAGAACCTCAACCGCCCTCGTAAACGGGTAATGGCGGGCTTGATCAAGCTGATCTAATTCGCACATTCAAATTTTCTTTTCGGCGCTATCCGCCGTATTTCTTTTTTACACGCCATCTCAAGTAGGCTTTCCTTCGCCATACCCTCAAAGAAACCGCCGTAGATCCCCAAATTCGCAAAAATATCCCCGTAAGAGAAATCGCCGTCTCCGAGGCGGATGGCTCGGTGGCCTCAAATGCCGAGCGTACGGCCTCGTCGCCCTCCACAACCCCGTCAGTTGACTCCCCAGCCGGATCGGCAATCACCTCTACAACCGGCTCGGCGTCTTCCCCCAAATCAGAACCTACGAGACCAACTTGCCTAAGGTTTTTGAAGCTGGGGAAGATAAGGGCCGAGAGCTGTTGACTGCCGGATGGAATCGGAATATTGTCTGAAGCCAAGAAAGTAGTGTAAGTGGGTTCGTACCGAAGAAGAACATGGGCGGCTCTCCCTTGTTTTTGTACGTTTGGGCGGCCAAAATATGTGAGTGCAGTCTTGATTTCCCCAAGAACTACGTCGTCAACCGAAGTCAGAATTTTCTTCAACCTATTACCTGCAGAAGATAAAAAGCAATTTAGGGAAAAGAGCCGAATAAGAGATAGACCAACAAACATAAAACATTGCGGCAACTCGGGTCACCCTTATGTCAGGAATAGGGTCCAGTGATCCTCTCCTTCGAACTCCCAATTACCTCGGACGTTGACCATCACGTTGCCAACCCGCTTAATGGGAGCCGCAAGCATAGTCACCAAGTGATGGTCAAGATCTTCGCCCTCGAGAAAATATCGCCCCAAATTAATCGGAGGATTTGGCTAAGGCGTAACAATGCCGAATGGCCGTAATCCCAAGGTTAATCCTAAAGGCCGATTCAACTCTACAACCCCCATGATGATTCGAAGAAATTTACATTGGGTTGAGAAGGAATCAAACCCCAATAGCGGAGAACGGCCCTAAGAAGTGGGTGTAGGGAAACGAACCCCGCCTCCGCAATGGATAAAAGGAATACGATCGTGTTTGATCTTCCTCTCCATGTCGAGAGCGTTGTCCGTTACAAGGATAAATGGACGTCGTTAGGAATAGAAAAATGTTGCTTAAACCGAGATACGATCCTCGTAAAGGAGGTCTTTCAAATGTTTGGCCATCTTAGCAAAGAACTAAATATTCGCCAAGCTAAAATAGCAAATGTAAAATAGGATTACAAAGAAGGAGAAGGAGACTTACGAAGAGCAGATGAGACAAGGAAGACGGAAAGAAGTTGCAGAAAACGCGAGTCACGGAGGGATATGCATCGGCGATCCAAAAGTCTCGTAAAATCGATTTAAATGTGAATTCGAAGGACCAAAGTTTCAAATCGCAATAAATGCAGAGATACACATGTTTAGAGCGTGAAAGCGTAATGATGAGCAAAAAGGCGAGCGCCTCCTGAGATATTGGGGCACGCGATGCCGCCTGACGCTAAACTTCTCAAATTCTCAAACAAACACGCCGATCAACTGCTGCCAACAGGAGTTCGGAGGGCAATTGTGGTAGCCAATAATTGGCGAAGATAAAGGAGGTATATTTAAGCTTGACGCTAGCCGCATGATATCCCGCAAGGATAAGGGCCGAATAGGATAATAGGCCGAATAGGAAGGATCCCTAGAGCCTAATAGTGAAAAGATAATGATTGAAAAAGTAGGCCCTGGCCCCGAGGATCAGAAGAAACGAGTATAAATATAATGGCAATGGACTAGAAAAGGTATGCAAGAATCACTTCTAAAAACTTAGTGAACAAGCTTTCTTGAGTAGAGGAACTGACTTGTCCGTCGAGTGCTAATTCCTAGCACCCCAATCGAGTATTTGTATCTTTGCAGGTGACTAGCTGAGGATCATTGGCGTCTTCCAGGATCTGAAGAGTATTTCCAAACCACATCCCCACACATCTCATGCACTACCACAGGGTGAGTCTCGCGCCTTTAGGGGCTATGGTGCGACGACTGCTCAAGATTAGTATGACGAGCTCCCAGCTAGAGTTCATGACATTGTTGACGAGGCAGGCTTCGGCCTCTTCTACTCCAGCTTGACTCGAGTTACCGCGAGCCGTCCTCTCTTAGGAGCACTGGTGGAGAGGTGGTGGGACACCACCAACTCCTTCCACTTTTCCACCACAAGGGAGATGACGATGACTCCTTACGACTTTGCCATGATCACTGGCTTAGGTATAGGGGGTGATCCGATCCCTCTTGACCCAGATATGGAGGAGTGGGAGGCATCTTGGCTTGAGCTGCTTGGGGGACATCCACTGATATACCGGACAGGCATGGTGCGATACACCTGTTTCTAGGAGTAGTTCAGGGGGATTGAGCCCGAGACGATAGAGGAGATAGAGCAGTATGCCAGGGGCTTCCTGATGTTCATCTTCGGTACCACCTTGTTTTCAAATAGGTGGAACACCGTGGGCCTGTATTTGATGAGTGCCTTGGTAACTTTTCCTCGAGTTCAGTTTTATGATTGGGGCGGAGTCGGCCTCACCACATTATACGGATATATGAGTTCTTCGTCTCGTTTGCGAGGGAACTTGGTTGGAGGCTACTGGCAAGCCTGGGAGGTACACTTTTCAGTTCCCTCTTTACACTTTACATTTTCTGCTCAGCATTTCTTGCTTTACATCCGTTCAACACATGTGCTTTCTGCTTTGCACTTTCTGCATCTGTTCATACTGTAAGCTTTCTGCTTTGCACTTTCTGCATCTGTTTATACTGTGTGCTTTCTGCTTTTCACTTTTTACATCTATTTATACTGTTTGCTTTCTGCATCTGTTCATACTATGTGCTTTCTACTTTGCACTTCTGCATCTGTTTATACTGTGTTGATTACATACCTTTGTATTCTCCCTGCAGCTATGGGTGTACGCATACTTCCCAAATCTTGCCCCAAAACCTATAGATGAGATTCCATTGACGGTCCCTTTTTCTCGAGCATACAACGGCTAGCTTCGCCGTAGGACTCGTGAGCCCTTCATGTTTTTCCGTCAGTACTTTAACACGGTAGCGGCGCACAAGGTAATTCGAAACATAGTTATTTTTGCTTTACAGCTGTTTTGATTCATACATTAGCAACTGACAGCGACTAATAACCTGTTCACTTTCTATTTTAGATCACATGGCAACCCTGGGCCACGATACCGATAGGGTTTTGAACCCAGTACCATGTGGCTTGGGGCATTTCCCGCTATCATATTCTACTTGAGGGCCCGATTTGCTGAGCCTGGTTCGTAGGCGAGCGCTTCGTGCTCCAAACCATGGGCCTACTTGCTCCGTTTATACCGATGGCACCGCCAGTGTTCCTGAGAGCAACAGACAAGCTATCTGCCGAGGAAGTGATCCAGTTCATGGTAGGCTTGGAGGCAGAGTATTTCTGTGTAGAGGGCGAATACATGGCCTTTATCCAGACACACTTGATGCTGTCTCTGAGCAGTGTTCGCAGGGGTGAGGGAGTGAGAGCTCCTGTCGCGAGAGTGAGACGTAGAGTGACCCAGGCGAGCAGAGCCCGTGACAGAGGGGCTTTTCAAGCGAGGCAGGGGACCGAGTGGCCAGAGTTGCCTACTGCACTAATATGTTGACAGTATACTGGGGAGGCCTGTCAGATCCTGATTGAGCCCGCAGCAGCTAGGCATGGATACACCAGAGCCCAGGATGCACCTCCGGTATGTACCACATTTTTAGTTTTCCTATCTCTTTCTGATATTTATTTGTGCTGGACATTAATCATTTCCAATACATTTACAAGCACCTCCAGGATATACCGAGGATCTACTTGAGCTACTAGCCTCATTTGAGGGCATGATATTGAGGAAGGAGGCATTGCTCGGCTTCCATGGCATTCAGGTAATTTCTTCAATTTTCTTACATTCCAGTCATCAAATTTCCACTGACACACTGAAATTGACATGAGAACTTCCCCACACTGCACTGATACTGCATCTGAAATACTACACTTCCATACTGTATTCATACTCTGCACATAACTTCAACATGTAGTTATTCTACCCCATACTTGCATCTGATACGCATATTGTGGTTGACATATGACAACTATCTTTTCGGGTCCTATCCATACCAAGTGCGCCAAATAGAGCAAAGACCAGATTAGCAAAGGTTTCCTCCCAAAGAAGGGAGAGAGAGACAGTTCCAAAGACGAGTCGAGGCCGATCTAGGGGCACCCGAGCTAAGAATGGTCCTTCAGAGCCTATTCTAGACGATGACGATAGCATTTAGAGTCATCAGATAGTGGAGATGATGACGCTAGCTCGAGTTCTAAGAGTGGGGATCCTAATGCTGAGAAGGGCTCCGAGGCGGAGAGTACAGACGGCTTTGGTTCAGACTCTGATTCTAATCTAGACAATGGTGCCGATGGAGACAATGCCCTAGAGTCCCCTTTTCTGAGGAAGAGGATGAAGAGGGCCTCTAGATCCTGAGATGACTGGTGCTGATCTTTGTATTTTTGCTTAGTTTCTTTTGGTTTATAGTGTTAACATATTGTACAGCTTCGGACAGGTTTTATTTTCTTTAAAAACTTATACCGCACCATTTGTAAAAACAACCATGATCAAAATGAAAACCAAGTTTTTCTTTTTGAAAGAGCATTGTATTTTGCATCATGAGCACCGTATTGCATAAAAAATGAGATTGAATTTGATAATGAAAATTGAATACTTATATTGTCACAACAAGCTGAATCAGGTAACGAACCGACCAACAACTGACATACTAACAAAGAACTATACAACTGGATAAGCAAAATAACTCGATAAGCAACAAATACAACTCGATAAACTTGTAAAAAAAAAGAAACAAAAAGGACTCAACAAAAGACCTCAAGACACACAAACAGCAGAGCAAAACACATGTATCCAACATTAGTCTTGACAAAGGAGGACAGTAGGTATGAGAGGAAGGCTGCCGGGCATAAGTGGTGAATGCCGGCCACATGCCGGCCATGAAGGGTGGCCTACCGGCCATCTATATCCCTTGCCAGCCATCAATGTGCAGGACCTCCACATTGTTGACGCCTTGCTTCCACTCACTGCCTTATCTTCCACGAAAGGTTGAGCTTCGTGATTTCTTCATTTCAATTGCAAATTCTTCACAAATAGAGCCATTTTTTGTCGAAAAACTCTCCAATTGGATTGCAACTTTGGATGGCTCGGAAAATATAAATTTCTGGGATTTTAGCATAAATGCATTATTCCCGCTGAGTCGTTCTCCACTTTGTTTTCAGTTTCTTCATGCCGCTGCTAGATGTTGGAACCCGATCAGGCATATCTTTAGCTTTGAGGGACAAGAGATATGCCCGACAGTCAAAGAATTTTAGGTGCTAATGGAATTCCGACGTGATGAGGAAATTCTGCCTCAGCCCCGTTTTAGTCACATCCAAGCTTTGGGAAGGATGTGTGGGCTCACTTTACACGATGCCTGATCCTTGGTTCACAACGGAGAGCTGAACATCCCCAGTTTGATTCATCAATTTTCTGACGCCGGTGACCGAGGCGATCTTCTTTGGCAGTGTTTTCGACAACACGGCATTTGTTTGTGCATACTAGCACATTTCCTTCTTGCCCCTAGTTTTAGCGGGTCTAGCATTCGACTAATCGAAGTAATCCAAGGTTTAAAAAAGGGCAAGAGTTGCATCGGCTTGACATTAATCGAGATTTTGATGGGTCTAGAGGCCTTTTATCGGCGAAAGACAACTAAATTTGCGGAAAGTCCACTACTTCTTCAGGTAATGTTTCCCACCCTTTCTAATATGTATTTCTCACATCACTCGGCACTCATGCTCTGCTTTTCTCTTAAAGTCTTTTTCTTACTTTTTCTCTCAACGCACATCTCTCTATTCTTTAATCTCTCTTTTCTTTCATCCCTCCCCAGATATGGCTTATGAACAAGCTGAAGGTAGTGGACTCTTGCCCTGCATACTCAGCCCAAGCATACTTCTTCCACCAACGACTAGTGGATTTCCCGAACGAGGGGCAGTGATGCCATTGGATGTGCAACAGGTCTACAGTTGACATTGCTTGGCGTTGCCCCTGGTTTGATCTGCTCGAGATGAGCGACAGCATGACTCGGCAGCCTGGCATTCAGCTGATTGGCTTGATACACTGTGCATTCTACTTTCCGTTTCGGTTCAGGCGTCAATTCGGACACAACCAGACTTGCCCAAAAGAGAGGGCAGAGTATTCGACTTCATTCTCAATTCGAGGTTCACAATTGGCTCGATATCCTACTGCGTGGAGGACAAGAGAGCTTCTGGCTCATGCCCCTAGTTTCAACTACGTACTTTCTAGCGAGTGCCTAACTTGGCTCAAAGATGAGGTACAAACTGGGCCCACTTTAGCATCAGAAACTTCCACAAGCACAAGTGGGGGACGCAGTAACACCTGACTCATCTATACCCCAAGTTTATTGCTTTGATCTTACTTTTTAAGTTTTCTTTTTGAATGTAATAAAAGTAACTTTAATTTGTATCGAGAGTTGGAGAACTTTGTATTGAAATCAATGAAATTGAAGTTGTGAGTACTGAAAATTTTCTTTTTGGTCAAAAAATGGTCTAAGTTGTAAAAGGACTAATTTGAACGAAATTAGCTTTTATCAAAACTTTTCAAAATCATTTTCGATAAGGATCATAACTTGACACACATGGAATCTATCCTCAAGACGTACAACCCCGAATCCAAAAATGAAAAATTGCCCCTTATCTGAATAGCACTGTAGTTAGCTCTTCTCTTAGAGTAAGGATTACAACCGAACTTTCAGATAATAGACAAAGATGACTCGATCAACATATAGACATAGTTGATTTGGAGGTGTTTACGACCGAGCTTCAGAATGAAGTTGCCTATGTATCCTAAAGATAGGAATCAGGTCTTATGTATTCGGTTCGGGTTCACTCAAGTATTAACTCTCTCCTTTTACGTTCTAACTTTTGCCAAGGCTGCCCTTTCTGGGTTTTCAACCTTGCGAGCTCAATTTTTCTTTTTTTCAATTTTTTTATACTATAATTTTTGCCTAGGTCGCCCTTCTGGGTTTCGGCCTAGCGAGCCTCTCAAGGGTAATATTTCTTCAACTTGTCCAAGTTGATCAGTTGGGAAAATTCTAGGCCATCCAGGTCCATGAGAATAATAGCTCCACCCGACCAAATAGTTTTGATAATGTAAGAACCAGTCCAATTGGATCTAAACTTGCCCCTAGGGTCATGGATGAGAGCTCGGTTGTCTTTCAATACCAAATCCCTTTTCTTAAGATTTCGAGACTTAACTTTCTTGTTAAAAACCCTGGCAATCCTGTGTTAATATCCTTGAACATGGTACAGTGCTTTCAGCCTTCTCTCATCAAACAACATTAGTTTTTCGAACCTGCTCTGCTGCTAGTCCGCTTCTGCTATCTGGCACTCAGCCATAACCTGCAGCGACAGAACCTCTATTTCAATTGGCCGAACAGCTTCTATTCCATAAACAAGAGAGTACGGAGTTGCCCCAGTAAATGTCCGAATTGAAGTTCTGTAGCCCTAGAGAGCAAATGGCAATTTGTCCGGCCAGTCCTTGTAAGTCTCAACCATTTTCTGCAAAATGTGCTTGATGTTTTTGTTGGCGGCCTTAACAGCTCTATTGGTTTGTGGCCGATATATAAACAACTTATGAAAAGTCACGTTGTATTTCTCCAACAAGTCGATCACTTCTTTCTTGAAATGGGAGCAATTGTCTGAAATGATCTCATTCGAGTCTTCATAACGGCAAATGATGTTGTTTCAGATGAACTTAGCCACATGCGCTGCTTTCAACACTGCATAAGACTGAGCTTCCACCCACTTTGTAAAATAGTCAATTGCCACCAGAATGCACTCATGCCCATTTGACCCTTTCGGCGTAACTGCCCCAATGACGTCAATTCCCCAGACTAAGAAAGGCCATAGTGAAGTCATGTTGTACAGCTTCGATTGCGGGATATTCATACGATCTGCATGGATTTGGCATTTGTGGCATCGCCGATCAAAATCAATACAATCCTCCCCCATGGTAGATCAGTAGTAACCTTGCCAGAAAATCTTCCGGGTTAACATTACTTCACTCATGTGTGCTCCACACTCTTCCCCATAGATGGCCTTCATTAGGCTCTTCGATTCCTCTGTGTCGACACATAACTTGTGCATTCCTAAATAACCCCTCTTATATAACTTACCATCCGCCGTATTGCCCTTTTATTTTTGGCATTTGCCCATAGTGGATAAACCTCATTTTCTAAGAAGTTCCAAATGTCATAATACCATGGGTTTTGATCTTGCACTTCATCTATTACGGCGATAGTCTCGTAGGCCAGTGTATATCTCTACTCAATGATGATCGGACGCATCTGGACTCCAAACGGGATGTCTATCATAGAAGATAGAGTTGATAAAGTATCAACGAATCTATTGTTCTCTCTTAGTAGATGAGTGAGGGTTGGCTTCTCAAATCTAAAAATCAGAACATCAAGGGTTTGGTGATAGATCTTCATCTTTTCTTCTTTGACTTTCCACTCTCCATTTTCTTGAGACACAACTAGGTTCGAGTCCCCGATGACGTCCAATCTTTTTTCCCCAAGTTCTAGAGCGGCTTCTAAACCAACGATACACGCTTCGTATTCTGCTTCATTGTTGGATACTTTGAACCTGAGTTTGAAGGCTAAGGGTATATGAAAATTGTCAGGTGCTATTAGCAACACTAGGGGTGTCCGTGGTTCGGTTTGGGACGGTTTACGATTCGGTTTGGACCCGCCCGCATCTGTGCGGTTTGGGAAAAAGTCAACCCGTAACCGCCCGCAATGCGGTTTGCGGTTGGTTCAGATAGGGTTTGCGAATGTGCGGGCGGTTTGCGAATTGAACTTTTTTTCAAAAAAATTTTTAAACCCTTTTTTTTCCTCCCATTTTGTCAATCTTTATTTTGGATATTTTTTCTCATATTTTATAAAATACTCCAACATTAATAATTAATGAATTAAAACTTATAAAAAACTTATAAAATAAAAAACACAACAAATTCAATTCGTAACCTAAATAAATCATTCAAAATCTACATTCATCATTAACTTGCATTCATCCTACATTCATCATTCATAACCCAAATAAAAAAAATCCTACATTGAAAATTCTACATTCATCATTCCTAAACCAAATACAAAAAAAAAAAGTAATTCTTCATTAACTTACATTCATCCAAAATGCACAAAAAAATAAAAATTCATTAACTTACATTTATCCAAAACCAAAATGCAATTTAAAAAAAAAAAAAATTGTTGCCAAACTTCATTCAATACAAACCCATGAAATAAAATAAAAACATTTCAATTCCAATCCTTCATTCACATGTTGTCAAACTTCATTCACATCCAATCCAACTTTCACAAATTCCAATTCGAATTCTAATTCCAATTCCATGCATTTTGTTGATGAACCCTACACAAAAACAAATTGAAAAAATATAAACTTTAATCTTCAATTATAGTAAGAAAATGTGTTGAGTATATGAAAAAATTACCAATGAGCAAATAAATATTAGACATCAATTATAGCATCAACATTATAGGTTGAAGTTGAAGATGAGCTTGACTCCAAAGTAGTTAATTAGAAGTCAACAAGAGAAGATTAATAAAACTTACATTAGAAAATAAATAATACAAATAAAAATAAAGATAAATAAATTCTCATTTACCCGATTCATATTGCTCAAATTCTTCTACATCATCTATCGCCTTTCGAAGAGAAATTGAAAGGTTGCTTCGAAGCCAATTTTGAGTACATACAAGAGCTTCAACGATAGAAGGCGAGAGTGAACTACGAAATGGGTCAAGAATACGCCCTCCCGTACTAAAGCCGACTCCAATGCAACGGTAGAAATAGGCATGGCCAACACATCCCTTGTAAGTTGTGATACCACCCTATATTTGGTTGCATTCACCTTCCAATAATCCAAAGTCTCAAATGTTTGATTCTTTGCAAAATGTTCAACCTCGGATAAATATTGTTCCAATTCCAACTTAGATCCACTAGTGCATCGCCCCTCCAAATAGGAATTAAATTGGGAGTCAACTAAAGAATAGGGATCATCATCATCATCATCATCATCATCATCTTCCACCATATTCACAACTTCACTCACACTTGGAAGTTTCTCATTTGAAGGATAAAGTGTGACATAATGGCTATACAAACGACTCAAGCAACTCTTAACCTTGTCTACCATCTCTTCCACCTTCCTATTATCTCCAAGAAATAAATTGGAAAAACAAAACTCCAAGTATGTCATTTTTTGGTAGGATCAAGAACCACCACAACATACAACAACCAATTGATTTTACTTCCATCCCCCAAATACTTGCTAAACTTTAGCTTCATAGTCTTTGCCATTGTGCTCAAAGTATCATCCTCCTCCAAAATTAATTGGTTAATTTCGCTTTCAATAACAAATATCTCTTTGTAAAAAGCATTGGAAGAAACAAAGAGAGACCCCGAAAATTTCTTAGTTGCAACATAAAATAATTTTAGAAACCTCAAAAAAATTCTACACTTTTTCCAATCCAACTCATTCGGACTTCTTCTTATGCCACCATCAACATCCTTGAAATAAGGTTCAAAGTTGGAATCCACAAACTTCAATCGGTTAAAAGCCTTCTCATACTTTTCGGCGGCCTCTAACATCAAATAGTAGAATTCCACCTAGTTGGTACATCTAGGCATACAAGAGCTTTTGAATCAAGTTTGAGTGTGGCTGCACACTTCTTAAAAACATCATACCTATGAGGAGAAGACCTCACATATCTCACTGCAAGTCTAATGTTGGCAATAGAATCATCTATTTCTTTCAACCCATCACTCACAACGAGATTGAGAATATGTGCATAACAACGCATATGAATAAACTCATGTTGCAAAATAATCCCCTTCCAATCTTTGGTTCTCGTTTTCAAATATTGAATGGTAAGATTATTAGAACTAGCATTATCAACTGTTAAGGTGAATATGCTATCGATGTTCCACTCAATCAAACACGACTTAATTTTTCGACCCAATGTTTCTCCTTTGTGATCCTCAACTTGTTGAAAATTTATGATTCTTTTTTGAAGTTTCTAGTTATCATCAATAAAATGAACAGTCAAACACATGTAACATAAATTCTGAATAGATGTCCAAGTGTCCATAGTAAAGAAAATTCTACGACCTTTCATGGCCTTCTTTAACTTATCCCTTTCATTCTTGAATATATTGAGCACTTCTCTAGATATGGTTTGACGATAGGGAATTGGTGTAAATTTGGGTTGCATGGAAGATATTCTTTACAGTTGGGGAATCTTCTAAACCCAACACCCTCCACAAATCTAAATGGCAACTCATCAATGACCACCATCTCCGCAAGAGCCCTTTTACAAGTATCAAAATTCAAATTTGTTGTTACAACCTCAACACCCTCTTCATTTTGTTTCGGTTTAAGATTTAATGTTTGTTAACCATCTGTATCCCTATTTGGATATTCTTTACAGTTGGGTATATGACTCCTCAAATTACTAGTCCCATGAAGTCTAGAGTCAGCCATATACTCTTTCTTATAATATTTACATACGGCTCTACGCTTCCCATCGGTCCCTATAACCTTGTTAAAATGATCCCAAACTGTGGATGGTGCTCTTCCCCCTCCACCCTCACTCTTTCTCTTTGGGGGTCGAGGAGGCTTAGGTTCAAGTTCAGGTTCGGGTTCGACTAAGAAAGGATTCATTTGAGAATTAGAGGATTCTGGAGGTACAAGATTGATTGCGGGAGATTGAATACTATCCTCCATTTAAACTGGATTACAAAATACAGTCACAGAATCAATTTTACAGACACAAATTCAATTCAATTTTAATAACAGATTGAATTCTAAAATTATACAGACAGAATCAATCAGTTTGAATGTAAACAGACAGATTCAATGTAAATAGATTGAATGTAAACAGATTGAATTCAGAATTAAATAACATACAAATTCTACAGATTCAATATAAACAGATTTAACATACAGATTCAGAATTCAGAATTAAATAACAGACAGATTGAATGTAAACTGATTGACTTAATAACAGATTGAATCTACAATTTGGATTGAATCTGTCTACAATTTGGATTGAATCTATCTCAATGACTTATCACCCCATCAAGATTGAATCTATCTCAATGACTTACCATTCTATCAAGACTTACCATTCATAAATCATAAGGATTCAATCTGTACAGGTGATTAACAGATTCAGATTTACATTCCAAATAGAGGCCAAAACAAACACAACTAAGATCAACACATTACAGATTCAACACAACTAAGATCAAACAAAACAAACACAGAGGCCAAAACACAGATTCGATCGGTGCAGATTCCAAAACAAGAAGATTAGATTCCAAACACAGAGGCCCAAAAAAAATCAGATTTATTTCCAAAGAAACACAAATTCGATCGGTGCAGAGATGAGAGATTAGGGAGAGAGAGAGAGAGAGAGGCTTACCTGTGTGAGTTGATCGGTGCAACAGAGATACAAAACCAGAGAGTGAGACTGATGAGATGAGAGAGTGAGGGAGACAGATCAGATCAGAGAGATATCTGATATATATATATATGTGTTGTAAAAAAAATCAACGATTGGGGCGAGAGAAAGAGAGACAAAGATTGAGAAAGATTGAGAGAGAGAGAGTTTACCTGTGAGTAGATTGGCGGTGCGATGATCGGTGCGATGAGATGAACAACGAGAGAGTAAGAGAGTGATTGGTGAGAGAGTAAAAGAGAGAGACAATGCTGCTGAGTTGAGATGAGACTGAGAGAGTGAGGGAGACGATTAGGGTTTTTTGTTTTGTTTGTTATAGATGAGGTGAGTGAGATGGAGATGGACAGTTAGATTTGAAAGATGGAGAAAAAAAAAATTAATTTAATGCGGGCGGGTTGGGTGGGTGCGGTTCAAACCCGCAACTCGCCCGTAACCCGAAATTTATATAAAATCCAAACCGCACCCTACCCTAATGTGTTTGCAAGACCGCGCATACGTGTGCGGTTCGGATCTGGTAGGGTGGTTTGGGCGGGTCGGATAACCCTACGTCCAGTCCTAAGCAACACCCTTATCCCATAACCGTATTAATTAGACGCTCTGTCAAAGTACATTGTCCAAATCTCTTCCTCGATTTGCAGAATAGCTTCATCTGGGAATAGATATTTTACCACTTCATTCCCTTCCATTGGGTGATCCGCAAGGAACTCAGCTACTGCTCTCCTCTTGATAGACTTGCGAGTGACATATTCTAGATCAAATTCAGAGAGGAGAAGCAACCAACGAGCTAGCCTACCTGTAAGCGCTGGTTTCTCAAAGAGATATTTTATGTAATCTAATCTTGAAACCAAAATTATGGAGTGAGCTAACAAGTAGTGCCTCAACTTCTTGGTAGCTCATACCAAGGCTAAGTAAGCCTTCTCCAGTGGGGTGTAACGGGTCTCATAGTCTAGCATTTTCTTACTCAAATAGTAGATAGCTTTCTCTACCCTATCCTCAGATTCCTGAGCAAGCATGCATCCCATTGTTGTGTCCATTACTGACAGATGCAGAATCAATGGCTTCCCTGGCTGTGGCGGCGACAACACAAGTGAGTTTTATAGGTACTGCTTAATCTGCTCAAAAGTGAATTGACATCGGTCATCGCATTGGAATTTTTTTGCTTTCTTCAAGAGACCAAATAGTGGTTCACAAGTCAAGGTTAATTTTGAAATAAACCGTCTTATGAATTGCACTTTACCCAGAAAGCCTCGCACCTCCTTTTCAATCCTTGGTGGTGGTATTTCTAGGATGGCCTTGATATTAGAAGGATTTACCTCGATGCCCCTCTTTGTGATCAAGAAACCTAGTATTTTCCCTGTTGTTACGCCAAAAGTACACTTTTGTGGATTCAATCTCAATCTGTATTCTCTGATCCGTTGGAAGAATTTCTTCAATGCGGTGTAGTGGCCCTCTCTTTTCTTGGACTTGACAATCATGTCGTTCACGTACACCTTGACCTCTTTATGGATCATGTCATGCAGAATTGTGGTTGCAGCCTTTTGATAGGTAACCCCAACATTCTTCAACCCAAACGGCATCACCCTGTAGCAGTAGATTCTCTACGGAGTGGTGAAAGCGGTTTTCTCTCTATCTTTAGGTGCCATCAGAATCTGGTTATACCCGAAAAATCCATCCATAAAGGAAAGCAACGCATGGCCTGCAGTGAAGTCCACCAGTTCATTGATGTGCAACAAAGGAAAATCGTCCTTTGAACTAGCTCTGTTCAAATCTCTGAAATCCACACAAACCAGAATTCTGCCATCTTTCTTTGGCACTGGAACAATGTTGGCCAACCAAGTCAGATACTCAGATACTAGCAAGAACCCTGCATCTATCGACTTGGTGACCTCTTCCTTAATCTTCAAAGCCCAATCCGGGCGTATTCTCCGCAGCTTCTACTTGACGGGTCGGACCTCGGGGTTAAGAGGGATCCGTTGCTGTACAATCTCAGGATCGATTCCAGGCATGTCTTCATAGGACCACGTGAAAACATCTTTGAAATCTTTTAATAAAGCGACTAATCGCTTGCGCTCCTCCGAAGACAACGTGGACCCGATCTGGACCAGACGTAGATCCTTTTCAATACCCACATTAATTGCAACGATTTCATCAATAAGGGGTTTACAAACCTCTCATTCTCTCGATTAATCAAATGTTTCAAAACCAAGGGAATTCCTTCCTCATCGTTTTCATCAAAATTTTGAAAATCATGATCAATGCAATAAACAAGAGGCACAGTGAAGTACTCAGAATCTGTAGTGGAATTCACATTTACAAAGTCCAGCTCATCCAGTTTCTCGGTTATAACCAACTCAAAAGAAAAAGAAAAAAAAAAGACAACCTGGACAAAACCTCGGTATCCGAGTTATCAACCCCAAGAATACCAAACTCTGACTCGGAGGAACTGGAATCTGATTCCGACTTCACGGACTCTGTGGAATCAGATTTCGGCTCACTACCCGACTCAAAACTACTGGATAGGAAGCCCTCCTCCAGCTGCCAAATGAAGGACGGTGCGTCAGATGCATCCAAGATACCACTGGAAGGGTTCGCACCCGATTGATCTCCAATCATGGAAACGGTCAGCTTATCCCCCAAGTTCTCTGAGTTGATCTGAGGATCCAAAAGGAGACATGCCAATGTTGCTCTTACTTCAAGTTCACTGCTGTCGGAATCACATCCTATGTTTTTTGCAGCCTCAGCGGTCACTTCAGTCTGTTCCTCTGTTTCACTCTCTTGCAGCTACAAGTCAAAGAAAATCTCAAAGCCAGGAACCCGCTGCTTTTCAGAGTTGAACCAGGGTTCGGGGAAACCACAGAATAAGAAGTCTTCACCTTTCTGAACAAAATAGGCATTCAGGGTTCCCCGAATTGGTCGATGTACAAGCTCATACCGCTTCCCGGTCTGCTTAGCTCTAGCCCTTCTAGCCATTTCTTTCCCTTTCTTCATCCAGTCCTCTTTGGTAGGAATATAACCCAGACCAAAGGCATGCGGGTTATGTGGCACATCGGTTGATGCAACAATGTCTTTCCAGCTACTTCTTCCTAATCCCATTCCGGGCATGTGTTGGAGTTTGTTCATGAAGTAGATCGATTGAGCACTAACATATAAGCCTTCATCCGATGCTAGGATGGTTTGTACTGCCCAGGCCTCAGCCAAGGTAGACCCTGAAAGGAAGACATCCTCTTTGCCATGCACAATCTCCAACACAGGTGTAGTGACCTCTGGCGAATGATGTATAGATGAATTTTCGAAGACTATCGCCACCTCTTTTCCATAAGAGTAGTTCAGCATTTGGTAGAGGGTGGAAGAGACAGCTTTCACTTGGTGTAGCCAGGGTCATCCAAGTAGTAGGTTGAAAGTGGCAAGGACATCCAGGATATAGAACTCGATGTCCTGTTGAGCTGGGCCAACCTGTACTCTAATCTGCACAATCCCCATCACCTTTCTGCTTGTATTGTCATACGCCCAAATCACCTGGGCTGTAGATATAAAATTGGCCCGTACGACAAGGACAGACGTTGATTGCTGACCCAGTGCCGACCAATACCACTGGTATCCACTTTTCTCAGCACTCCACGGATATGTATAGAGGCTTGTTGTGTGCAGAGCCTTCCGGTGGTAATTCCTTGTCTGAAAAGGTCAAAGTCAATACAACGCCTCCTGGGAGGACTAATCCCGCCAGTTGTTCCAGGGTAGTCTCAATGGACAACTTGGCTTTATCCATCGCCGACAGTACAGCTTGTCTGTGCACTCGTGAAGCCATAAGCAGCCCCCAGATAGATATGTTAGCTTGAATCTTCTTCAACTGTTTCAGCACAGCTTCTTCCTCTAACTGCTTTTCCTTCTGTTTCTTTACTTCTTTGTCCTTCCCAGATGCCTCGGGTTGGTTTAGATGCGATGGTTTGAAATATCGGCCACTTCTTGTCATGTGGTCGACTTCTTCCACATACCAGGTATTGTTAGGAAGGCCTTCACCCTAATCCTCATCAGTGTGGGCAAGATGCAGACCATCATCTTCCCATCACATACTTTCGGCAACCGACAAGGAATTGTCCGGTTCTGGTCTAAGTGTTCTCTTAGCAGAAACATTTCCCATGGGGTGTTGAGCTATTCTAGTTTTCTGATCACCTTCACTTATTTCTTGCCCAAACCACTCTAGCGCGACTTCTTGTTCTGTATGTACAGTAATAACAATGCCCAGTTCCTGAGCCAATTGTTTTTCACCAGTGCTTTCCAGTAGTTTACCCTTCCTATCAGCCATTCCGGCCATTGCAGCGGTCCTCGCTTTCTGTTCCTCTAACTTCGATTCAGTTCCCTTATCTATATCAGGTTCATCACTTAGCTACCCAGAATTGTCTGTCGACCCATTCAGATCGAACCAATCAATGTGCATGTACCCCTGATCTTGCTCATCAAAGAACTGTAAATTGTCTATATCCTCCTCTAGGTCGGCTAGATCATCTAATCCCTAACTGAGGCCATCTTCACGAACTACATTGACCCCCATCCCATTTGGCAACACCACCTCCAGCTTTACTTGATTGATTGATTGGCACAATATAGCAGCACGGATTGTACACATCTTCAGATGAGTCTTCAAAGCCCTCGAGCAACGGACTGACATGTTCCATCACGGCTAACCTTCATTCCTCTACCACCGTCACCACCACGGGTTCAGTTTAGATTGTTGACATGTTCATCATGCATAAGTCTGTGCTCTCAGGGATGAACAACGCCGATTTAGATAGGTGGGAAGAGTGATATATTTACTAGGGTCGTAAGGGACAGCCAGTGTATGGACGAGGTTTATATGCCAAGGTGAAGAGACTTGATTATGTGGTAGGAGAGGGTTTGCAGTGACGTTCGGTTTTTGAGGAGGTGCTATCACCTTATTATCAATGAGATCTTGAATCTTATGATGCAATCTGTAGCATTGATCAGTGTCATGACCATGTTGTTGGTGAAAAGCACAGTATTTGGCCGGGTTTTGTTTAGGTAGGAGAGGATCGGGTAGTGGGCGTTGTTCTAACGGCTTAAGATGCCCTTTTCTGATCAAAACCCCTAGGGCTTTGGATAAGGACATGTAAAGTGGGGTGAAGACCCTCTGGCCTCGGGCCTAATGGCTTGAGGTTTGTGAAGTTGTGTTGGATGTATCGGCAAAGGGGTTGGTAGTCTTAGGTGTGGCGGTGACCATGCTCACATCCAAAGGCTGTGCAGAGGTGCTACCAGTTATGGCTTCATTGGAGCTGTGTGTAAAGGGCCTTTTCGGCTGTTCCTTCTCATGGTCTATTAGCCCCTACTTCATCGCATCCTCAATTTGAACCCTTATTTTATGGAGCTCAGCAAATATAAACAAAGGCAAGACTATCATCTTCTGTAATAATCTTCCTTGTAAGTTACGGACCACCATTCTAATTTGGTCCTTTTTAGATGGACGGATAGCCATCATAGAGGCCTTGGCCCTCCACCGAGTCACAAAATCCGAGAAACCCTCCTTCGGCTCTGGACGGGTCACTTTGAGATCACAAATAGTGACCTCGATCTAAGTACTGTAAGAGTACTGCGCTATGAAGGCCTCAACCATTTCCTCCAAATTTGTTTTCACAAAGTCCTCAAGTTTGGCATACCAGATGGCCGCTATACCCGATAGGGTCCGGCCAAAAAGCGAAAGCTTTTGCAGTCTAGTGAAACCCATTGGTCGTAGGATATCTGAAAATGACCGGAGATGGACTATGGGATCTTCGGAGTCGTCAAAACGGTCTATATGCGGCATCTTGAATCTGTTCGGCAGAGTTATTGCAAAATTTGTGTATCCATCCTCAATATCAGGGATTGAATTCACGCCCTACGCCCGTTTGAAGAGCTTTTCTAGCTTTTTGAGCTTCAATGTAGTGGGGTCAACCTCGAATTCAAATGAGGCCTCCATTTGGTAAACTGGTGCCTTGGAGGTCTGAGGTGGGATCGGATCTACCGGGATGCCCATATTTTCTTGGACATTGATTGTGACCCTGGGTACTGGAATTCTCGTTGGGGGTGCATGGGATGCAAAGGCTACTATCGGTTATGGCTGCTGTTTCTGAAGCCTTCCTATCACTTCTGCTTGGCGGGCTACAACCTCAGCTTGGCGGGCTGTGGTCTCAACTTGGCGGACAGCATCTAGCTACATAGTCTTAATAGTCTACTGGAGCTGACGAAGCATATCTTCCATGCAAAGTGGGGGATGTTAAGATATCAGAACTGGCAAATACTCTCTTTCTGGAGGAGACTGGGCCTAACTAGGCGCAGGCGAAGCAAAAGGTGACTGCTGAATCGGTGAATTCTGCATGATCCTCCTCCGTCTGGTAGCCGATAGCAGTGAAACAAACAATGGTTGTCCCCAAACAAGATCCCTGGATCTACAAATCCGTCTTACTCGGGTCCAGAGTGCTTGGGGGGTAACAGAACCGTCTGAAGCAATGGTGAAAAACTACCTTACAAAAAAAGAAAACAAAAATCAGAAACCGCACAGCACCTCGGCTCAGACACAAACAGCACGCAGTTGCAATTATAAGCTGGAGAATTGTACTCAACACTGATTTCTGCCTCAAAACTGATACCCAGACTTGCAACTGATACATACATTCCTGCAAAGTTTCACTCTAAAAGCACATATCAAGTAAGTGAGAGCCAAAACACCACTATGATGGGGTAGGGTTACCCTGTCCTAATTTCGTCAAGAGCTAGGGATTCACTACGTAAAACAAGCGGTTTCTTACAATTCCTACATTCGGGTAAGCAACCTGTCCTAATTTGGGACAGTTTCTATGGTTTTCGATATGCAACTAGATCAATTAGTCAAAAGGGTATCTCAACAAGACTACCTAATATACCTCTCACACCTAACACCGAGAAGTGAAACGAGGATCAAATGGTACAACGATAGTCCAGATCTAAGGGTTGTGTTCCCATCGTGGCAGAGCCCGCAACCAGTCAGCCTTTTGGCAAGCTTTTCCAAGCAAGCCTCCGGCAAACCGCTCAGAAATAGCATATGGCAAACACTGTGACTTAGGCGCACCGATGCAAATGCAAATGTAAAGAAACACATAAGTGTAGGTAAAACAACATATCATGAGTTCGAGTCAAGTTCTCTAAGTTCCCAGCAGAATCGCTACAAACTGTGGCTCAGCTTTTTCGCGCCCCCTCTTGGAAGTTTGAAAAGAAGGCCTCACAGTTCGGACTCCCGCGGTTTCTAAATCTAGTCTCACAAGTGCAATGTGAAACTGATAAACACCAAAGAGTCCAAATCCGGCAAATCTTTTTGAAAAATCAATTTTAAATCAAATAATACCAAAATTGGACTGCTTTGCCAGATATAGAGTTGCCACCTAAATATTTTTATTTTGGAAAAATTTAGGAAACCCTAACTCGTTCCAAAGGCCATGTGTCCGTCATCACCAAAGTTGTCTCGGCTCGGGAACTTAGATACGAGAGGGGAAGGTCATGAATTGAGCATCCCTGCTCGTCCGATCAAAAATCGGCCTCTACTAATTATGATATGATTTTTATCAACATTATATGCTCTTGTTGATTATTAAGTTAACTTTATTATGTAACCCCCAAGGGTTGGCTTAGTGGGGGAGGCTTGGGACTTAGGAGTTTGCTCCTCTCTAGGTCTCAGGTTCAAAACTTCTTAGGTGCTATCAACTCTTGTGTTGGACCAGTCCATACAGAGCTTTGCTCTGGCTTTAAATGGGCCCCCCACTAGTGGACGGTGGGATTGGTCCCCCAGGGATTAGTCGAGGTGCGCGCAAGCTGGCCCGGACACCCTGAGTTATCAAAAAAAAAAAGAAGTTAACTTTATTATGTGATGCGCACAAGCAAGTATAGACAAGTTTGCTCAATTTTGAACAATTCAACTCATGTTTGTTTTGCAAAAATGATTTGAATTTGTCACCTCAAGTGGGCTTAAAGTTTACAAATTTGCCACCAAACATAATGGGCTTAAAACATGATTTGCCACTCAACAAAGTGGGCATAAAACGCACATTCGTTGAATCGTTCTAATTCAAACAACAAGCCTTCATCCACAGGCATTGAAACAGTTTAACAAATAAGCACATAGCCTCATGGCAAGCATGCTAATCATGGCAACATTCACACTTATACAAGTATGCTAAAGCGTAAAAATTTACCGAGTGCTCCAAGCCAAAACAAAAACTAGTTAGAAAGATACATGATCCTAACTATACAAGATGTCTAATGCAACACATGCAAAGGATGCAATTAATAGGTTCGGCTACTAATATGGCATATGAATCGATTTGAACAACATGCGATTAAACACGTATTCAAATAAGTATTGAAATAACAATGCAGTTTGAATGATGCGCCGAGCCTCGGTGCATGCAATACAAATGAATGGATCCAAGCGTGCGATATGCTAATTGAAATATGTCCCTAATTTAACCATCAAAAGCAGATAAATAAAAAGGAGAAAGACGTACACGCATGCACAGTTATTACAACATTACGCCCTCATGAAGGAGGGTCCAAATGAATAAGAGCTAACTAGCTAACTGATTAAACTAATCTAATTAAGCTAATCTAATTAAGCTAATTAGGCTAATTATTACAAATCAAATGAATAAGTAGTTAAGCTAATTGCCAATTACAACACTTTAATTAACTAGCAAACTAATTAATTAAATTACAACACAAATGTACACGAAATAAGCAATTAAGACATTAAACTATGCTGCCACTGCTCCACCTCGGCAAGTGAGAGGTGCATATGCTCGGTTTTTGCCCGAAGAGACCTCCGTTTTGCTCTCACAAGCCTCTGTTCGTAGGGTTGAGCATTTCCAGAACCTTTGTACTCCATCTTACCAAAATCAACTGAGGTTCACATCAGTGGCCTGCCAGCCATAGAGGGATGCTGCCGGCTAGTGAGGTGTCTTGTCGGCCAAAAATGATGCACTGCCGGCCATGGATGGTGCACTGCCGGCCACTGATGCATTGGATCACCATGCTACAATAGAGCACAAACAGAGCAAAAAAGGGCTTTTTCCAAGGGTTGTCTGCACAATTCACCTCTCCTTTTCATGGACAAATCCAAGGAATTATGAACTTAAATCACAAACCCCCAATCAAAGCAATTTCATTACATGATGGCTTGTGCTTCAAGGTGTGCAAGCTTAATAAATGCAAATCCAAACACTCAAGAACCATCACCCTATCATGCATGATCAAGGGCAATAGGAAAATGACACGTTTTATCATTTTTAAGTAGAAAATGTCCCATTTTCCTTGTGCTCAAACTAACGTCCGATTTGAGCATATGCTACCCAATCACTCTTTAATCAATTTGTCTATTGGTGAGTATCCTCGAAGGTGAAGGAAGTGTCAACCAAGGAATAGTGTAAGGAAAGAGAGAGAGATCATGCCTTTGATAATGAACCCTCAAAGAGGATTAAACCATTGAGCATGACCTCAATCTCAAGCTTAAAGGATCCCAAGTTTGAAACAACCCTCAAAAGCAAATGAAAGTGTGAAGTAAAGAGGGAGGTTGCAGAGATTTAGGTGCTAAAATTGAGTGATAAAAGCACTAAAAACATGCAGCCAAGTCACACCAATGATGTTTAAAGCCTTAAAATAACAAGCTAGTGCAAGGATTTACACTACAATTACTCAAAACAAAGTTCAAATGAACCAAAGCACCAAAAAGCAGGCTAAGCGAGGCTATTTCAGAGACGAAAACATGCTAGACTTCAGCTAAGTTAAGCTAGAAAAACATGCAAATATGTAAGGCTAACTAAGCATGCAAACAAGACACAAGGAGGAGAGGCTAACCCCTCCAATTTTGGACTTCAAAATAAGATTGTTGTCATTGAAAAACCTCTGAAATTCAGTGATTAAAAGACCCAAAAAATGTTGGTTTGAAAGTGATGGATAAAGGCACAAAAGCTTTATAAACAAGAACTGTGAACCACCCCTTAACTAAAAAAGAGCTCAAACCACCATTTTTAAGACACAAAAATAGAGCTTTTTACAGTTCAAAACCAGCCCCAAAAACAATTGAAAAAGATAGAAAAACAAGTATTGAAAATAAGATAAGAAGACTAGTATTCTATCTCTTGAAGCAAAGAACACTCTAGGCACAAGTTCAAGCCAAAACCACCTTCAAGAGCTCCAAGAAGGCCCCAAGGAATCTCAACTCAAAGGTGAGAGAATTTGGTTTAGGAGAAGTAGGCAAAAGTATAGAGAAACTAGGCAAACACACACAATTTTGCAAGAGAGAAGGAGAAATCTAGAGAGAGAAAAAATTTATGTCTCAAATTTTTATAACCCCTACACATGAGAGAGAGGGGTCCTATATATAGGAAACACAAATTTCCCTCACAAATATCCAGTCACACACGTATAGAAAGATGCATGAATCTGTGCAAACAGTTGGCACAAAATATCACAAAATATCTGCAGCATACAATGGTGGCCGGCCGGCCATCAGTGGTGGCCGGCAAGGCTTCATTGATGGTAGACAATGCACATCAATGGCCGGCAAAGGAGAAGTGATGGCCGGCAGCCTCCAAGGATGGCCGACAGGCCATCAGGAACTTCAGGCTGAAAAGACCTAGGCATGATCCAAAGATAGGACAAAATGGATGCAGGGTTTGAAATGCTTAAAGCTGTGGCATTCTGCTAGAGACTTCGAGCATTTGGAAATCAAACAGACTCATCACCGGATGTACCTGCAAGAACATCCAAGTCTTAAATGGCCGTCAAAAATAAGGTGTCTACACACATAACAACATCTAAATCCAAAAAAAAAAAAAAAATGAAAACATTTAAACGATAGATACATCTCAGTGTGTAAAGTGATTAATCATTTGTAATATGATGTCAAAACATAAAAAAACTTACTATTCAACAGTTGAAAAAGTAACTCAAGTAGTAAATTTAAATTTTAGAGGTTCCTCGAAAATATCATTATTGTACATGTTTTTCCTCCTTCGAGTTGTGATTATATAAAATAATGTAGAAAATGAAGTATAATTTCATATATAGAATCACCATAACATTTAAATGACAAATCCATAATATAGAATAATATAGATTTGGTACTGGGGTATAGAATAATGCACAGAAAAATAAGAGGAAAAAAAGAAAAAGAAAAGAAGAAGGTAGTTTAGCATTAAAAAAAATCATAATACCCTTGAAAGAATTAAGAAGAAAAACGTGAAATTTAAAATTGGTATTGGATTTGTAGATTATTTTGATTTACCATGAAGAATATATGAAAAAGAAATATTAGTTAAATAGAGTCTATATAAAATAGATAAAGTTAGTATAATTTAAGTTAGATTAGATTTGTGTAGAATTCTATATGTAATTAAGAAAATACATGCTGACTTTGGCTCACTTAGAAAAAAAGTAAGTCTTTATAATGTATCACTTGAACATAGAAAAAACACTACTTTTAATATATATATATATATGATTTGTCTCCTCGACTACCTTCTTATGAATTGTGAGTATTCAAATATCAAATATCTTCAAAAATCATAATATGATTATTTTTTTTAATAATTCAACTCCTATGGCCTGTTCAATATTTATTTCCTGCACTACCTTATCATGAACGGTGAGTGAGAGAAATTTTGTCAGATTTCCTAGTCCGAAAATATCTTACCAAACTTATTAGACATCACACAGTAATCTATATCTACTGAACAATCAGACACTTTCGAATATCATAATATGATTATTTTTTAATAACTTGTCTCTTCCATTACCTTCTCGTGAATAGTGAGCATTCAAATATTAAACATCTTCAAACATCATAATATGATTATTTTTTTTAATAATTCTACTACTATGGTATGTTCAATATTTGTTTCATCTACGACCTTATCATGAACAATGAGTAAGAGAAACTTTTTCATATTCAAATTAAGAAAAATCACTATTTTCGACAATGACAATGTGCAAAGAACAAATAAAGTAGAGCTAAATAGTAGATCACATTTTTTCCCAATTAATTATGTTTCACAACTTTTTTTATTTATTTTCGTTATCCATTCATAATTTTGATATATTGATTTTTAATTGTGTAGATTTCTTTACCATGTATTTCACTTTTGTTGAAAAAAAATCCAACATATATGAACCAATTATGATAATTAACTATGAAAATCAAATAGTGGATCGGGTGGCTGAACTTCACAAAAATCCCATTCTAATGGTGAGGCAAGTCTATTACTAAAAAATAACAAAATCAAATTTTAAATTAAATTTAACTCGAAATTTGACAAAATTATTTTTTAACATATAAGATTTTCGATTAAAAACTCAATTGTTTTTCCTATTAGAATTCATTTCTTCTACAAATTACAACTGACAACTAAAAATTTTAAGACAAAAAAAATATGCAAATTAGAAAAACTCAACAATACTAAAAATTATAATGACAAAAGTTAATACCCAGTAATCATAATTTATCCATCTTCAAAAAAAAAAAAAAATTAAAAAAAATAATTAAAAAATTGATTCTCATTTGGATAAGTGAAAGAGTTCAGTTAAAGTATGCAGAAATTACTTGAATAATAGTGATGTCAAGATTGATTGTGTCAAAATGACAATTCACAATTGGAATGGTAATAATCAAAATATGACTTTTTGATACTATTGAATGCCAAAAACGGCTATGGCAAAATCATTTTGGCTTTGACCATTGAAGTTGCTCTAATTATACTTGAAGGTGGCCTTTTGTTTTTGTTTAATTTGATTATTGATGAAAATAATGAGTGTAATCGTCTTCTTGAACAAAATTGTGTTTTTGCTGTACATTACTCATGATTTTAAGAAATTTTTTTTTTTTGGGAAATTATTTTTCAGTGATATTTCTATGAAATGATTATCATTTATGAAAAATTTTATGATTTTAATTATCAATACTCATATTTATAAAGTTTATCACTTAACTGAAAAGTAATTTTTTCTCCTTTTTTTTTCCACTGTGATAAGTTTTGAAAAACACTCTCAAACCTAGGGGTGTAAATTTGGCTTGGGCCGAGCTTGGCCCATGTCGGGCCTTGCGGGCTCCTATAAAAAATCGGGCCGGGCCGACCCACAAACCAAAAAAAATAGGCCCAGGCCTAAGGGTATTTAGGCTTTAGGCGGGCCTAGACTCGAGCTTTAGGCGGGCTTTGGCGGCCCTAAACAATTTTTTTAATTTTTTAAAATTTTTTTCACAAAAATTTTATTATTTTTCATTAAAAATAACACTGGGCCTCGGCGGGGTTGGGTCGAGCCCGGCTGGGCTTTTGAGTGGGCCTTGAGGGGATCCACGAGTCGGGCCGGGTAGGGCTTCAAAATGATGGCCCAGGCCTAGGCCCAAGGCCTCGAGCTGGGCTTGGGCTCGGGCCTAAACGGGCCGGGCCCGCCCTAGGCTATGGGCGGGCTTTGGGCCGCCCACGGGCCGCAAGCCAATTTTACACTCCTACTCAAAGCCAACATAGAACTCACGGAAATATAAGATTCATTCAAAGAAATGGTTTTTATATAAAGAACTTTGCTTTCGAATGTAAATGTCGCAATGGAGTTTGCTTGCACACTATGTAAATTACTCTGCATGCCTTTCTATTTATTGTAATTTATAACCATCAAGAATAAGGATTAATTGGTGATAAATCTAATATGATAAGGGTATAAGACATTAGGTTCAAGAGATTTTTTTTATTGATGAGAGGTCCGCACTTTGTGAAATAGTTTGGTGGTAAGGGGAGCTGCTATTTGCACACACCACTTCTTCTCTGTACAAATCCTTCTTAGTTCACACATCCAAAAAAAAAAAAAATTACTCATTGCACACACTTTATTCCAATTATACCCCCATATCTAAAGCATACACACAGAACTTTCCAACACACTCAATCCACCCACCTTCCCTTCCTTCCACTCACCATCGCAGCCCACATACTTGTCCAATCCCTCTGCCCACCACCCCTCATTCCTGCTACTATCACCATCGCAGCGGCGACCCACCATCACGACATACCCGCCATTCGTTAAACTAGGGTCAAAAATAGCAAATCGATTCAACCATCAACATTCGAACAAAACACATTGGTTTGACCTTCAACATCTAAACAAAACACATTAGTTCAACATTATACTTCTGAATCAACGTGTTTGGTTCGAAGGGAGCAGAAAGTGGAGGCAGTGGCGATTCGCTTGGCGGCCGCACAGAGAAAAAGAGAGAGAGAGTTGCAAATGGCGGGAAGGGTGAGTATAACAACCCTGACCCATAGTTAACGTTAATCCATTTTTAATTATAACTAAAAAAGATATTAAAGTGAAATTTTGCATTATACATTGCATTATATGTGTTTATATCTGTTTAACGTAGAAAGATTTATTCATGTTTCCGTTTTGGATTACGAATTGAAGGCCTTATCAGCATCCGAATCAGAAATTGACTGGAATTATGTGTTAACTAGAATTTTTAGAATTTTATGGTACGTTTAATTGAAATTCGGTTCGGAACGATTAAATTAACATAATTTAATGTTTACTTGATTAACTTGATCAACAAATAATTACATTTTTGCCCAAGCTTATATAAGGCAAATTGTTGATTCAAGACTATTAAGAATACAATTTCAATCCCTCATCTTGTGACTCAAACGTGAGAGAGAAGTGAGAGACTAAGAAAGGGTTTGGGTTCAAGCAAGAAACGGGAAACTTGCAAGAATTGTTGAGAGATTGAAGAGAATTTGAGAGTTACAACTTCAATGCTTGTGAACACAAGTCTCTAGGTAAGAATTTTATCCTTAAGCCTTGAAATCTAGACTATAATGTATGAACACAAGAGAATTATGTTGATTAAAGTAAGAATTGAGTTAGAAATCAAGAGTATTGAGCCTTACTATGCATGCATGCATATTTTCTTATATTTTGAGTTTAATTGCCAAGAATTTCCTCATGCATGTCTTGAATTCACCTTAATGTTGTGAAATCATCAAGTTCCATGTTGTTTTGTAGCATTTGATCATGTTTTGAGAAGCTTAAGTTCAAAGAAATTCATACATGTCATGTTCATGGAATATTCATAAATTTAAAGCTGAATTTTTGCATAATTGGCAAGCTATTGGGCCATGATTTCTTGAAATGATCCTTAATTCATGATGTTTTATGAGTTTCTAAGTGTTTTCTCAAGTTATGGCCTAGAAAAATCAAGTTTTGATGCTTTAAGATTGAGTTTTGAATCATGGGAGCAAATCTGGAAATTCTAGAATTTGCATCCTCCGCTCGAGCGAAGCATTGTACGCTCGAGCGACCACCTTTGTTTTTGCACCTCCGCTCGAGCTACCAGAAGTACGCTCGAGCGTGAAATGCATGTTCCCAGAAGTTCATGAATTTTTGCAGATCGTTCGAGCGACAAAAGTCACGCTCAAGCGAAGGTCTGAGTCTCACGCTCGAGCGTCCGTCGATCATAAAAATCAAGCAAAAAGTACTTTTTCCAAAGTTTGCAGACCGCTCGAGCGAATGAAGTTACAATCGAGCAGACCCTCACATTTTGAATGTCCGCTCGAGCAAGGAAAGCCACACTCGAACGTGGACCCTGTTTTCAGCAAGTTTTGACAATTGTTTTCAAGTACATTTTTGCATCCTCATTCCATCCTAGGCATTCCTAGGCTAAGGTTAAAACACTATAATAAAGATAAAGGCTAGAAACTCACTAAGGACAAATGAAATAAGTTATGTACAATTCAAGCGTGTGTTCCAACGTATGTATCTGTCATGTTATGTAGGTCACGCGCCTCAAGTTAAGTGAATTACATACTCTATTCATCTATTTGGAGCCACCAGTTATCTGTGGGTAATAACTCTGTAAAGCTATGTTTAACTTTAATTATTTTCTAATGATATGAAATTATCAGTTTTTTGAAATGTTATGTTTTGTATGAATGAATGATTGTCCAAGTTTCTTAAAAATAATTGTGGTATCCTTAGCAGAGGCCCTCGCGCAGGGGACATAATATTGTGGCTTATGGTCATGAGACCCTCGCCCGGGAGAGATAATACCGTGACACAAGCCCTCGCCCGGAGGAAACAATACTGCAGCTCATGTATGAGATATGTTACCCGGTACCGGAGGTTCCTTTTTGGAACTTGAAATGCTTGACCAAAGAGACATGTTTATGCTAATGGATGTACCACACATGATTTGAATATGAACAAGACTTTGACTCTGTTTCTGTTATAAACCTGTTTATGATTCTGATTTGCTATGAGATTTGAAATCTTTTCTGAGCATCATTCATTAAAATCTTTACTCTGTTATTATTCACTGGGTTTCGCTCACTATTTATATTATGTATGTATGTGACCAGGCGCGTGACCAGACCCAAAGTTGAGGATCTGGTGTCTCTATTTTGTTAACTAGCCATTGTGCCCCCGAGGAGGTTCCCTTTTTGTGTGCAAGTCATGTCTAAATGGCATAAGTTAAGACCTTGTATTTGAGCAATATGGACAAGTCTTTTGTTATGTATATATGGGGCTATGTCCCCTTTTTGGGCTACAACTGTATTAAATGTGATGAAGTTACTGCATCATGATGCCACGTATATGTATATATTATATAAGGTTCAAAATTTCTGTCCCATGTATATTTGCACGGCTCTATAAACTATGTATATTTGGTATATTTGCTTCCATAGCCCCTAATTATATGTTATTCCGTTAAGAGGCATTTGGTAATCCAGGGATTACTGGCCGATTACGACACTAAACTTATAGGGGCAGGTTTGGGTCGTGACAGTGAGTGAGATGTTGCAAAGGGGCACGGAGTGAGGAATGAGGCTTTGATGAAAAAAAAAAAAGAGATTGGGAAGCGTGAGCAATGAAGGACAGGGTGGGAAAGGGCTTCGATTCGAAAAGAGGAAGGCTAGTAGGAGAGGCGACAGAGGGGGTGGCGGCCAGTTATGGGAATGATTAGGGTAAAGGTTTGGTTGAAGAAAAAAGAGATATTTTGGTAATTTTATTTTAGGACAAAGATGTAATAAAAAAATATATATCATTAAGTGTGTGGAAAGAGGAGAAATGACGTGTGCAAATAGAAGCTCCATGTAAGAAGTCCTAAAGAACATTTTCTTTCTAATTTTACCCCTTGACTCTTTTTTTCTTTTTTTATATCTATTTATTTTCTATTTATTGAAATTTTTTATCTGTTAAAATTCCTATCTCTTCAAAAAAAATTATATGTTTTCATGTTTTATCTGTTGAAAATATCTATTCAATTTTTTTAATCCACTATCTGTTGAAATCTTTGCTCATTTCTGTGTGTGTGTGTGTGTGTGTGTGTGTGTGTGTTCTAACCTCTCTCAACAATGGCCACCATCAAAACTACAATGGTAGAGAGAGAAAGAGTAGAAAGAGAATCATCACTTCACAAATCTCTTTTGAGAGAACTCAAATCGGAAACAAGCAACACAATATGTATATATATATGTTTGATGGAGATACCATTGACACACACACAGACAGAAGAAAGAGAGAGAGAGAGAGAGAGAGAGAGAAAGAGAGAGAGAAAGAGAGAGAGAGTTTGTTTGGATCTCAATGATTTAGAGTAGATTATAACAAATCTCAATGGATCCGGAATAATAACGGCACCATCGACATGGTGGAGATCCTATTGCCACCACCGCTGTCGATTTAGGAGAAGATGGACATCGTGGAAACCCTAGCAGAGCTCGATCCTCCATTGTTAGCTAAGTCACCATTGAAGTCGATACTCTAGTTCAAAAGAGAAAATGAGATGAAAGAAAGAGAGAGCAGATGAGGAGCGACGACGAAGTGGTGACCCGTCAATAGAAAGGAAGAGAGAGATCTGTGTGGATTTGGAGACGATGGTAGAAGATCTATATGGATCATGATTGGACTGGATCTCGATCATGAGGTGAACAGAGCGAATGAGACAGAGGGTGGCAGAGAAGGGTGTTGGATCTCGGAAGGGATGCTCACCTCAAGCAGCGGAGAGAAGAGATGAGAGAGAAAATAGTGGTAGTGGGAAAGGCTGTTAACGGCGGTAGATCGAAGAGGACGGCGGCGATGAGTCCGTTGGCAGAAAGAGAAGAAGCGAGATAGTAGGGTTTGGTTTGAAGAAAGGCGTACAAATAGGGAGGGAGAGAGAGAGAGAGAGAGTAGAGGGAAGAAAGAGAGTATCGAGAGAGGGGCCTGAGAATTAGAGTTTTGAAATGAGGGTAAACCGTATAACACACATATATATATACGGAGGTAATTTGGTCATTTTACACGAGCGTGTCCTTATGGACAAAGTGTTTGAACGCCTAGACTTACGGAGTAAGGATCCTCGGCCGCCCTTTTTGGGCAGCCGTTATCACCCCCAAACGCAGCGTCGTTTTGGGAAAATTTTCAAAAAAAAACGCAGAGGAAGAGGGAAGGGAGGGAGGAAAGATGAGGGAGGAGGGAGGAGGGAAGAGGGAGGAGGGCCGGACTGGAGGGGGCCATAACCACCGGGGGAGGAGGAGGCGGGGCCGGACGGCGAGCTCGGAGCTGCGACCATAAATGGGCAGCGAGCTCGGAGATCTGACGGCAAGGCTGACGAGGTCTGACAATGGCGAGAGTCACGGCAGCGACGGAAGCTCCCCCTCCTCCCTCCCCTCAGTTCCTATTCGTCGGCGCTGAGAAGAGAAAGAACGGACCAGTGGAGAAGAAAAAAAAAAAAAAAAAAAAAAAAACCCCAAAACGACGCGTCGTTTTGGGGGTCATTGAATGGCTGCCGGGTAGGGCGGCCGTGGATCCGAATTCAGACTTACGGGGCAAAGGAAATTCGAAATTCAATTTATCACCCGAGCGCCCTAATAATAATTGATCTAAATTATAAATCTATTTGGATACAAAGTTTTCTTTTCTTGGAAAGGTTTATTAGACAATAAAGAGGAATATCTCTGACTTCATGTAAAAATAAATAATTATTATTATTATTTTAATGCGGAATCCCTCCAAAGTAACATTTCACTAAACCAATCATAAATTTTAAATATTTATAACCATTTACAAGTTACAAGTCACAAGTATCAAGTAAATTATAGTGTTGTCAGTGAGACTGAGCTGAGGACTCTCAATTTTGTGATTGGTCTAAATGACAGTTTTAAGCTAACTACTCTTTTTAAATTGATCTATTTACATTTTTCATCTTCTTCGATACTTGAAAAGGTGTTTAAAATTAATTTCACATACTAATGAGACAGGAACAAACTTAGAATCTGAATCTTTTTTTGCATGTAAACTAAAAACATAATGCAAGGATTTATCACAGAATTTACATAATATTACAGAACTAATAAGATGAACACCAATTATGGATTTAGATGGAAAGATTTTTTTTTTCTATTTTCTTATTTTATTTCTCTTTAATTTTCTCCCTTTTTTTTTTTTTTACTTTAATATTTTATGAATGACAATAAAAATAAAATTAAAAATCCACGTGGACTTGACCCAAAAAGTGTGTAGTTGATGGAGCTCAATTTATGTGTAATGATAGTCCCCTTTGTAGACCAAAAAAGTCCCTTTTGATCTCCAATAAATTTACTTTTATGACTCTCAACGGACCCATCTATCGATTCACTTAATATTGTCTTGGCAAAAACAAAATTGTCCCACCAATAAAATCACTTTTCTATTTTTTTTTTGGCAAAGGTGTCTCATGTTTCAAAACCACTTTTGATCTTTTAGGAGCGTCTCTAAAGATTTTTCTTGAAATTGTCATCGCTATAATATAATAGCAGTAGTGTTCTAATGATAAATATTTGTGTCAACAGCTATTATATTCACCATCTCAGTTAAAACCAATAATTTCCCTTCATCCTTCCTTCCGTTCCAGTAAAACAGATAAATTTTAACAATTAAAAATTAAAAGCAAACAGATTTTTCTAATAGTTGAAGAAAATTTTTGTGTGCTCTTATGTTAAATAGGCTCAGAAAACAATTTCTTTCAATTTTATTTTTTTTAAAAAAGAAAAGATAAATTATAAATATACCTCTTGAGATTTGCTTAAAATACGAATTGTCACCTGTAGTTTGAAAAATTACAAATACTCCCTATTAGAATTTTTTATTTAACAGAATTAATTGAAAAAGTAAAATTTCTAACTGTTTACCTATACAATAATAAAATTATCTGAATCATTAATTAAAATAAAATTTTAACATTATTAAAAAATTGTTACTTAACTTGATAATTTATTAATAAAATGACCTATTTATTATGAAATTAAAAACTTTGGGAGGCACAATATAATTTCTAGAACCACAGAAGATAATTTATAATTTAAATAAATCTCAGGGATGTGTTTATCCCAAAAAAAAAAAAAAAAAAAAAAAAAAAGAGAGTGTATTCTCAACTTGAAATCAAATCCTCATTTGTGTTAATCAAATTTATCAAAAATCATGAATTTCACTTGTATCAAATTTTTCTTTTTTGAAAAAAATTTAAAAAATAATAAAAAATTCTATAATATACAAATTATGATTTTGTTATAACTCATGATGTATTATTTTTAGTTATTAATCGAAAAGATTTTTGCTAATTTCTTATATTTTTAGTTATGTCGAAAGTGGTGTAACATAATTTTAATTATATTTCAAGTGACATTCGATTATGATCTATTATAAGTTTTTTTATATGATAATATTTAAATATTTTATTACACAAAAAAGTGCTTAATGAGGGTTGACTCAAAAGTAAGATTTATACTTATATTAGTAAAATCGTAAGAGTTATTCACATTAATGCATAAAAAATTACAAATTCAAATAATAAACAGTGCCCTCAAAGGAAATCCGACACCAAATCCCTATAATCTGAATAATTTCAGTTCTCAAAGAAGTTTTGATTAATTACGTGACACATCATAATAACCGCAAAATTTTTATTCCAGCCAAATTATTTTTACATATCTTTTCTAGAAAAACTAATAAAAGTGCATTATTAGTAATATTATAAATTTAATCTTTTTTATTTAAAAAAAAATCATTATTGTTTAAAATAATACTCCACACTATTTATCATTTAACATTTGTCAATTTATCTTCTAAAAACTTAACAAAAAAGTATTGAATTCTTTTATTTTGATAAATCAATATCAAATTGGACACTGCACGTGTATGTAAATCACTTTTAGAAATATGATATCTGACATAAAATTATAATAGAATTAACTTTAATTAATGTAATGATATTTTATATTATGATATGTGTTACAATAATAATAATAATAATAATAATAATAATAATAATAATAATAATAATAATAATATTAATTTTACTTTAAAATAAATTTTAAATTTAAATTATTTATTTTAATAAATATTAGTCTTATTGTTTTATAAAAGTGTTACCTGAATACTTATATATAATAAATTTAGTTAAATTATTTCTTTATTTTGATAATTTTAATTCTATTGTGCTATTGTTGGCTACATATTTTGTAAAAGCTAATCGCAGTTTGACACGTGGTACATGAAGGGTAATTCGAGGAGTTAATACAAGTCTCCAGTCAAAACAGACACGTGGGCAGGTCATGTTGGTTATAATGGATCTACATAGCACTAGAATAGCTAGAAGGCACAAGATGACGTGGCCTAACGGTTACTCACGAATTCAAATTCAAATCCAATAGGAAAACCCAACTACAAGAATGACGTAGTGGGACTGACTGTGAGAAAGCATGACCAGCAATCATAGGAGGACATTTCGACGACTAGAAGCCCACTTCTACGGTTACCCTTAGACAGTACAAATAGCAGAGAAGGTCCCAAATTGAAAAACCCAGACTCAGATCCAGAAACTAGTATATTTACTTCATATTTTTTTCCAGATTTACATTTCCAGTTCTTTACATTTCAGCATTTCAATTCTTGTACCGCACTTTATTTCCTAAAAGTAGTTTCAAGTAGTCGTTGCTGCAAACTTTTTCAAGGTTAGGTCATTGCATTGTAAGTTCCTATTTATTTAATGAAATTCAGTTTCTGAATTGTTCTGTACTTATTATTTCTTATAAATTTCTCCTAAAACAAACAACCAGTAAAAGTCCTCTTCATTGAGGCTGAAAGAACTTCAACACAATTATCTGATAATTGGTTGGCAATTAAAATTCTGTAAGGACTAATTGATCTTTGTTGGCATGCTTAAAATTACATAATTAACCTTCAAAAGCCAAAAAAGCCAACATATATTTTTGGCACGCCCGGTTGGACAATTAAAATGGCTAGACGTAGAGCAAGAGGAGAAAATGAACGCTTGGAAGAGGGTGTGCAAAGAGAGGTAGAAATACCTATCTCAGAGGAGAATGTAATGGATGCACCTGTCTCATCAGATCTTCCACAAATGGTCGACCAAACCAGTACTTCAGAATATACAACACATGTCCAACACACTGGACAGAGCCATGAGACTAGACCTTCGAATGTCCCTTCTTCCCACCCAATAAATTCATGGGAAGGTTTAGTAGATGCTATGGGGCAACAATTAATGTATACAATGGAAATGTGGGCAACATCCTTTTTGGATCGAGTAAATTCTCATCAACCAATGATCGCACGACAGGTTGAAGAAAACATGAATTCCCTTTAGCATAGATTGGCTCGAGATAAACAGCCTATGCAAAATAACGGACAAACCATTGGTCAGACTAGCAACCAAAGTCATGAGAGGTCATCACCTGTGTCTCAATCATGATATGAAGCTCCTTCGAGACCACCAGCAAACCAAAATGTACCATTGCCCACCAGCAAAACCATACAAATTAGTGGATCTGGGCCAGCACAAGTGAATGGTATGAGGATGTTTCCAAATCCTATGTTCATAGCCATACCTGGCATACGGGGCTTCATTAATCTTGTGTTTGAATTTACACCAGGGGGGTTGGAGGGATTTCTTGTGGCTGGAAGAGAAATAACACATGCTCCTCCTCCTATAACACATTTCGTAGGGTCTTTCCCAGGACAAATTCCATGAAATTAGCTATACCTCCAACAGCAACCAATTCAACAAGGACAACCAGCCTTGAATGTACTCCTATATGGACCAAGAGACCCTTAAGCACATAAAGTTCCTCCAAACCCTGTGCTAGTTCCTCCAGTAGTGGTTCAACCAGTACAAAATATGGTTCCAATGAACCAAATTGTTGATATAGTTAAAGAAATGTGTGGACCTATGGCTCGGGAGGTCTAGACACTAGTGTACAGAAAACCTTACCCAAAGTGGGTGGATAAGATACATGAGTATCCTAGGAGGTTTAGAATACCAAACTTTGCCCTCATTTACGGAAATGGAAACCAGTCAACGGTGGAACACATTGCTAGGTTTACAGGCCAGTGTGGTGAGTTCGCCAATAATGATTACATGAAACTGAGACTTTGTCCAAACTTTTTAACCGGAGCAGCCTTCATATGGTATATAAACCTTACATTTGACTCTATCTAAACTTGGCAGCAAATAGAGGAAGTTTTTTATGCCCAATTTTTCCAAACAGAACCTGAAGTTTCCATGGCAGACTTGGCAAGATTGAGCCAAATGCATGGTCAGAAGGCTACTCAGTTTATTGCCAGATTTAAAAGGGCACGAAACAAATGCAGGGTCATGCTACCAGAGCTTGAATTTGTAAGATTGGCTCAAAATGGCTTGGAATATAGGCTTTGAAAGAAGTTTGATTCAACTGAGTTTCGAAACTTAGTAGAGTTAACCTATAAGGTATCTAGATATAAAACTTTACTTGAGGAAGAACAAGATCGAAGTAATGCATCATATAAGACTTACTATAGGGACCCTAATTATAAAATTGACGCAATAGAGATTGTAGGAAAAAAACCTATGACCTGTGAGGCATTAATTCAGAAAGACAGTACAATAAATCAGCAATTTAAAAAGAAAAACCTACATATGAAGTATTCTTTTGACTTAACAAAAATAGATGACATTTTTGATCATTTGCTTACAGCAAATTTCTTAAAGTTACCAAATGGAGTCAAGATCCCTACCCTTGAAGAACTTAAAGGAAAGCTGTATTGTAAATGGCACAATTCTTAGTCTCATTCAACTAAAAGTTGTATTGTTTTCCGAGACAGGATCCAAGAATATATTCGGAAAGGAATGCTAAAGTTTCCAGCCAAGTCTAAGAAAGCTATAGGAATTGACACCAATCCATTTCCAGAGATTGGGGAGGCTGCAGTCAATGTTGGCATGCTAGATTTCCAAAACCTATCATTGAAAGAATTAGAGGAGGTCACTATGCAGATGCATGTGGCTAGCCAGGCTGCTTTCAAGAAGAATACAAGAAATTCACCAACTGGTTGACAAAGCTCTGCAGGCCTAAAAGAAGGCTCTAGTGAAGAGATGTTGGATGACGATTCTCTCAAAACTGCTGTAATGCAGAAGATGTGTCACAGGTGCAGGATGTGTTACAAGTGGTTAAAAGGGCTCCCAATTGATGGGAATCAATATTACAAAGAAGTGCAGAAGGACTAAATAGCCAGCACCTATAACAAGAGGCCATACCCAACTGGTCCTAGACAGCATTCGTCCTTGGTAGCCCCACCAGACACCAAGATGCAATCAAAAGGAAAGATGCCACTGTATGAAACTAGGCTACCCAATTATTATAGAGTAGACAACCAACTTGAAAAGAAGCATGGATTCAGTGCAAGGCATGGGGACCAAGACTAATAATTGAGCCCCAATGACTACTTTGAAGACTGCTTCAAAGAATGGGACAGCAGATCCAGCAATCAAACCAGTAGGCTCATGGGTCCCAAGAGTTCCAGATTGGTTTGTCATGCAGAACAAACCTAAGGAAATGTCTACCCAAAGAAAGGTTTTTGGAGACTAAGGAAGAATGATCAAACCTCCCTTGGTGGATCCAAACAATTGGGTGTTATTAAAGAACCCAAATATAAGGGAACCAGATGTGGTTCCTATGATTTCTGGGTCTGAAAGAAGGAAGATCCAACGAAGATACACATAGTATCAGAGAGATCTGAAAGAAAGTGGAGAGAGCACTTCCATGGCACAAGCAAAAGACCAGATAGATAGAGGGATAGGTTAGAAGCCTGCTCCCAAGATCAAAAGGAGTGCCAACATAGAGTAGTTGGCTAAAGTTCATGTTGAACTAAGAGCCAAAGAAAAATCTAGTTTAGTAGGCCTCGAGAAGGCTTTAATGAAAAGTGATGATGAAACAGATGAAGCGACTGAGCTAGGCCAAGACAGAACATTGGCTGAAAATGAAATGTTGAGGCCTTCATGGCCGAACAGACCTTTCTGGTTGACAAGCCAACGGAGGTAAATCACCAACAGGCTGCTTCGAAGGAACCTGCTAGCACAAAGGTACCAAAATGCAGCATGAAAGATGCTTCTAAAATAACAAAACAAACTAGTTTGGAAGAGAAACAAGTACAGCCAATAGTTTAGCTTGGCTCATTCCCTCTAATGCCAATAAACATGGTATATATACTACCACAGGAATTCCAAGGCTAAAGAAGGAAATCAAGAAGGTCAGGAAGATGATCACATTCCAGTTTCTAATGAAGATTCACAGGCCAGCATGATTTAAGATGAGTCTGAAGTGGCTACACCAATGGAAACTAAAGAAGAAAGTAAGGAGGTGAGTAGTAACCTCTCATATCCTTTCGAGTACCCTACAACATCTCAGCACATTAAGCCCCTATATATCAAGGCTTACTTCGATGAGATACAAATGAACAGGGTGTTAGTGGACAATAGGGCGACAGTGAACCTGTTTCCTAAGTCCTACTTAAAGAAATTGGGAAATAGACACCCCAGATTAATCCCAACCAGCACAACCATTGCTAGTTTCACTAAGGATAAGCAGATGACTCAGAGCATTCTACCCATCAACCTGAGTGTGAGAACCAGAGATTGCATGACAACATTCTTTGTTATAGACAGTAATGCCAAGTATAATGCTTTGCTTGGCAGGGATTGGATCTACACTACATCAGAAAATGATGATAACACTATGCAATGGAAAGACAGAGGAGATCAATGCAGACCCCCAACCCTTTATTTCTTGTGCTGATTTTGTTGAGGCCAAGTTATACACTGAATAAGTGACACCACTCAGTGTACTGAGAAAACCTAATGGAACAGCCAAAGTGATGGCTGATGAGAAAATAGCACACCTGAAGCACTTAGTGCAGGAGAGTGCTGATGAAGAGTTCGTCACCAAAAATGTCAATGATGCCTGGTTGTAAGCAAGAAGATAAGAACCAAGAAGCCAGACCCTTGGCCTTAATCAAGTTTTCAGCTTTGGACATAAAGTCAATAGTCTAGAAGGTACAGGAACAAGAAAGGGAAGTCATGGTGATTGGCTGTAATCAGGAGCAACAAAAGGCCAGGCCTTTGCCCTTGATAAGTACTGTGCATTGGACATCGATACAAAAGTCCAGGAAATACAAGAAGAAGAAGCCTTATGGACAGATTTTGTCTATAAGGAAGAAAGCAAAGATGTTGAGCTAGATAAGGTAGGAGCAGAACAAAATGAAGAAGTTGCTCTGAAGGCAAAGGAAGTTAAAGAAGAAGCATCAGGAAATGCTCAAGTACAAGACCCTTTGGAAGAAATCAACTTAGGGGAAGGTACTGCACAGCAAACCATCTACATTAGTGCTTGGTTAAGTCCCATTGATAGGGACTAGTTGTTGGTAGTCCTAAAGCAATATAAGGATTGTTTTGCGTGGCCTTATAATGAACTGCCTGGATTGAACATGTCATTAGTGGAACATAGGCTCTTTATGAAGCCTAATTTCAAGCCACACAAGCAAAAACCAAGACGGATGAGCCCTGAAGTGGTTCAAAAAGTGAAAGAGGAGATTCTTAGGCTCCTTAAAGCAGTCTTCATTAGAACATCTAGGTATGTTGAATGGTTGTCTAATATTGTGCATGTGGTTAAGAAGAATGGCAAGATGAGAGTATACATTGATTTTAGAAATTTGAATTTGGAAACTCCAAAAGATGAATATCCCATGCCTATAGTTGATCTATTGGTGGACAGTTCAGCAGGGCACAAGATTTTGTCTATGATGGATGGGCATTCTAGTTACAACCAAATCTGCATTGCAGAAAAAAAATGTCCACAAGACAGCATTTAGGTGCCCTAGGAATATTAGCACCTTCGAATGAGTAAAAATGCCATTTGGTCTAAAGCATTTTGGGGCAACGTATCAGATGGGAATGAATACTATCTTTCATGATCTTATTGGAGGATACCTAAAGTGTTACATTGATGATATTGTTGTAAAATCCCAGTCTATGAAGGAACACTTGGTTCACTTGGTAGCAGCTTTCGAAAGAATGAGAAAATTCAAGTTGAAGCTTAATCATCTTAAATATGCTTTTGGTGTATCAGCTAGAAACTTCTTGGGGTATATAGTGCACAAGAAGGAAATACAGATTGATCAGAATAAAGCCAAAGCCATCATTGAGGCCAAACCTCCATCAAGCAAGAAATAATTGCAAAAGTTCCTTGATCAGTTTAATTTCCTTCGAAGATTTATTTCTAACACTGCAAGGAAAACTAAAATATTTTCTTCTTTGTTAAAGTTGAAAAATGAAGAAGAGTTTGTATGAACAGCAAAGCATTAAGCTGCTTTCGAAAGAATTAAAGCCTACTTGGCCAAGCCTCCAGTGTTGATTCCACTAAGGAAAGAGAAGCCTTTGAAGTCATACATTGTTGCAACAGAAGATTCACTAGGAGTTTTCCTAGCTTAGGACAATGAAGAAGGCAAGGAGCAAGCAATTTATTACCTTAGTAGGTTTTTAAATTCTTGTGAATATAAATACTCAATTGTAGAAAAACTGTGCCTTACATTGTACTTTGCAGTATGAAATTAAGATATTATCTTTTGCCTACTATTGTCTTGGTGATTACAACCACAGACTTGGTTAAGTACATGTTATCTAGACCTATGCTGAGAGGAAGAACTGACAAATGGATATTAGCTCTATCAGAGTTTCATTTAGAATATGTCTCCCAAAAGGTAGTAAAATGACAAGTTTTAGCTAACTTCTTAGCAGATCATCCATGTCAAACAGAAAGCCAAGAGATAATGGATCTTAGTATAGTCAATATTGAGCCATGGCAAATGTGGTTCGATGGATCAAAAGCCAATGTTTTGATTGGAATTGGTGTTATAATTAAATCACCATAAGGGGTAGAAACCACACATGGTTTCAGAATAAATGAAACTACTTGTTCCAATAACCAAATTGAATATGAAGCTTTAATAATGAGACTTGAGATACTTATTGGATTACAGACTCATGCAGTTGATATATTTGGAGATTCTCAATTAGTAGTCAACCAAGTAAAGGGAATTTTTAAATGTCAAAGTGCAAGCTTATTGCCATATTATGTTGCTGCATTGCATTTGCTTTCTCAGTTTCAGATAGCCAATGTGACTTATATCTCAAGATTCTGAATCATAAGGCCAATGATGTAGCCCAGAAGGTCTCTAATTTCAGAAGAAATGGTGACCCCCAAGTGGACATAAGTCAAACAACATATCAGAAGTTAATACCACATTTGGCTAAAAAGGATATCATGGTAGAAGTTAACAAAAATAACTTAGAAGGGCATGATTGGAGACATCCAATCATTCAATATTTAACTGGCCCTTCTTCAAAGGCCAGCAGGAAAATTAAATTACAGTCCATGCAATACAAAGTGTATAGCAATGCCCTTTACAAAAGGGGAGCAGATGGATTGTTGTTGGAATGTTTAGGGCCAAAAGAAGCACTAACTGCTATGGCTGAGATGCATGGAGGTATTTGTGGTGCCTATCAGCTTGGTGTGAAGATGAAATGGTTATTTCGAAGGCATTCTTACTATTAGCCAACCATCCTAAATGATTGTATAAAGTATGCAAAAGGATGTCAAGTATGCCAAAAGCATAGCATGATAAGACATGTACCAATAGCTAATTTGTATGCAATAGTGAAGCCATGGCCATTTAGAGAATGGGCAATGGATATGATAGGAAAAATATATCCACTATCTTTAAAACATCATTGTTTCATTCTAGTGGCCACAGATTGCTTCACTAAATGGGTCGAAGCTAAGTCTTATAAGGTTGTGGATCAGACTAAGGTTATTGGATTTATCAGTGAATTAATCCATAAGTTTGGCATCCTTTAGACTATAACTGTAGATAATGGGAATGTGTTTGATGAAAAGATAGTGAAGTCTTTCATAGAAGAATTTGGAATTAGTCTTATGAATTTCACCCCCTATTATGCACAAACAAATGGTCAAGCAAAATCATCTAACAAGTCCTTGAAAAAAGGAATACAAAGAATTGTGGAAGATAATCATAGGGATTAGCACAATTTGTTGTTAGATGTATTGTGGGCTTACAAGACTTCTCCAAGGTCAAGTACAATAATCACTCTTTATGCCTTAATATATGGGCATAATGCAGTATTGCCTCTAGAAATTAATATTAAGTCCTTAGGGGTAAAATGCCAAGACCAATTAACTTCTAAACAATACCATCAAAGCATATTCTTGGAAGTAGAGAATATAGATGAAGCTAGAATATTAACATTAAATAGCATTCTTTTTCAAAAGAAAAAGGCAGCCAAGAGCTATAATAAGAAAGTTAAACACATTAGTTTTGATGAAAGTGACTTAGTATGGAAGACAACACTTCTAATAGGCACTAAGAGCCATAAATTTGGCAAATAGTCACCTAATTGGGAAGAACATATCAGGTTCATAGAGTCTTGACTGGAGGAGCCTACTATCTAAGAAACCTAAATAGTTATGTGCATCTCAAGAGAATTAATGGCAGGTACTGGAAGCCTTATTATCCAACTGTGTAGAAAACACAAGGAGTATAGAAACTGTTAAATAATAGAATGATAGAGCATTATACACTCACATAGATAATGAAAAATTTTCATTTCATAAAGAATTAAGTACATGTAGCCACAAATTGGCCCAAAAATTAATACAGTGTTTCAGTTGTTCCCTTACAATTGATTCTCTACTTCTAAGGGTTGGAAACAACTGAATGGCTGTAGCCATATCCTACCTTCTGTCAGCTAGCCCTTGGTTAGTAATTTGCAGCTTTTTAGCGGTTCGATCCAAGGCTAAGTTGACTGCTGCTAGCTCTTCCTCTAGTCGGGCTTTCTTCTCTAAAAGTTGAGTTGGAAACTAAGAGGCATCGAAGTATTATCCCTTTAGTTCAAATACTTCTACATGTATGTTGGAGACAAACTCCTTATCTTTCAATAGTCTCTCTTCTATAGCCTTGGCCATATGACAGATATTGATATAAAAATCTATGGTGACTGCTGCCTGGGTCAAGTGGCTTGAGATGGCTATGTTGGAGTGCTCAAGAGCTTTGCAGCATTGGAGGAAACCATTCTTAATGATGGGTTTTTGTAAGGCTTCGAATGAAATCCTTGAGAATGATGTCAGCAATTCCAAACAAATGCCTAAGTCCACTAGAGGCAAAGAGACTCTGCTGACAGTAGAGGAACTCTCAAAGATTTTCGTGGAGGAGTCAAGGACCAATGGTTCAACCTCACCTCTTTGGTGATTGAAATTTGAGGAAAACATGTCAAATAGGCTAGCCAATCGGGCTTCAAAAATGTCTATCTCCTTCTCTGATATTCAAAGTATAGAGGAATCACTAGTGGAAGGAAAAGATGGCTGCATGAGGATAGGAGAAGGAGTAGAAGAATCCCTAGTAGTGTCTATTGTCCTAGCCACGAGCAAGTCAAGAGAAGAAGGACTAGAGCTGGGTAGTGGGAAGGAAATTGGTGAGCCACCAGTGTCTTCCTTGCGAGTACCAGTTATCACTAAAGATGAAGTGACCACTAGAATTCTCTCAGGTGATAAGGGGCAACCAAGACTATAGTAGAAATAAAATGAGATGAGATGAAAGATAGATGCGACAGATATAGTGTTAAGCCTGGACATAAGGAAGGTGTGATACTTTGTTTTAAAAAGGAAGGCATGGGGAATATAGAACTGGGAAGTGGAAGCATCATCTAAATGGGCTCTATATTCATTGGCACTTCAGTATGAGCCTTCCTTGTTCCTTTGAGGATAAAGAGACCAATGTCGAAGGGGGAATGACTGCTGCTGTATAGCAGAAAATAGAAAGAAAATGTTAATTTTTGTTAAGTCTTGGAGAGGGAATCAAAAGGAATTAAGGGAGAAATTACCAGCTTTAGAGGTTGTAATGATAATGATTGGATAGCTGCGAAGGGCATAGAGCTCAGCAGTCTGTTTCTTTCTTGCAGCCTCCCTTTGTAGTGCATCAGCAGCAGCAACAACTTCATCCTTTAGTATTTGTTGTTGCCTTCTTTTTTCAGAACTCTGAAATACAATAATTTCTTTGAAGTGTTCTTCTTTTACTACCTTAGTAGTTGCCTCATGAGTAGGATCACCAACAAGGTCAGAAGGAGAAACTATCATTTTCCTTCTTTTTTTCAATGGTTTCTCTTTTTCCTGTTCCGCTTCCTTCTCTTCTAGGTGAGCCTCAAGTTCTTCAGGGTCAATCATAAGTTTTCTTTTCTTTTGTTGCTGTTGTTGTTGCTTGCACTTAAGAATGTTTAAAGCTTGAGCTCTCTGAGGAGAGTCTTCTTGTAGAGCTCCTGCACCAAGAATAGAAGCTATAAGTAAAAAAACAAGGCATCATAAAAGAAAGAGAAAAGAAAAATAAAAATACATACCTTTCTTCAAAGTAGCCCTGGTAACCCTAGAAAAAGGAGCTGAGGTAGCAGAAGCAGTCTCTGTGGCAGTAAGAGTAGGAGCTGAGATAGTAGAAGTAGTGAAAGAAGTGATGGTGATCCCAGTATCCTTGGGTTTGGTTTGAGAGAGTACATCCAGCCTTACCAATAGATCTTGAGGAGAGATGGTGTAACAACCCTCGTCACTGTTTACCGATAAACTACTGATTACTGTTAAACTGAGACTGATTATGAGAAGTAATTGAACTGATTAAAATACTGGACTGACTGACTGGAATCTGGAACTGAATTGACTGAGTATATATGTTAATTTGCATTCTATTTGTTTGACTATTTGATTATCTGTTCATGTTGTTATGTTTAAACTGTTAATTGAAGGCCTTATCGGCGGCCGAACCAGAAATTGATTGGTGTTTTAGGACCATCATAATTTATGTAATTTTATGGTGTATTTAGTTAAAATGTGATTTGGTACGATTAAATTAGATTAAAATAAGCTAATTCAAACAAGTTGCCTTATTTACGAAATTGCCATTTTGAGTGGGCCACTATCTAACATCTATAGGAGCCTTGTACACACTTAGACTAACATTTTCTTCAGCCATTTTGGAGCTCACCACCGAATTAGAGAGAGAGATATAGGAGAGAGAGCTTGAGTTCTTGAGATTTGGCTTGAAGGTTGAGAGAATTGAAGGGATTCTTGCATTTTTGGACTTCTACACTTGAATTCAAGACTTAAGGTAGACCATTGACCTCCTTCATTGTGTGTTTGAGGTTAATCTTGCATGATTCAAGTTAAATTGTAGAGTTAAGGCATGAATTAGTTCAATAAGTGTTGATATAAAGCTTAATTGTTACATGCATGCCTTTAATTTGAAGTTTTGAGGTTGCAATTTATCATTCCTCACATGTATGTTCATAATTTTGCAATGGTCCATGTTTTCAACTTGTTTTTGGAACAATTGGCTCACTAGAGCATCAAATTGAAACTTTGAAATGATTTGAATTCATACATGTTTGCATGTTCTTCATGTTCATGAAAGTGGGTTTGAAATTTGGATTTAATTGACTCACCCTTGGGCTTTAAATTCACAAATTGAGCTTTGAAACTTGTTGTGTATTGAGTTTAGTTGTGTTTTCCAGAATTTGGGCCCAAGAGGTCGAGTTTTGAGCTTAGGAATACTTGGTTTGAGCTTGGGAGGCAAATCTGGAAATTCCAGAATTTGGTTTCTACATTCGAGCGAAGGATTCTATGCTCGAGTGACCACCATTTACTTTGAGCTACGCTCGAGTGACGGAATGGTGGCTCGAGCGTAAATTTCAAGCTCTCAGAATCTTGGTGCGCGCAGGCGTACGCTCGAGCGAAGGGACCTACGCTCGAGCGAAGAGTTATGCCTCACGCCCGAGCAAGCATTGAGCGAGCATCGAGCGTAAATTTTGAGCATCCAGTATTTTTACTGTAGCACACAATCCGCTCGAGCGACGGAATTCACGCTCGAGCGGAGATCCTTTGTCTGCATGTCCGCTCGAGCGAAGGAATCCTCGCTCGAGCGAGACCCCTATTTTCAGCAAATTTTGTAAAATTTTTTCTAAGTGCATCTTTCCATCCTCATCCCATCCTAGGCATTCTTAGGCCTAGTTTAAGGCATCTTAAAGAAGATATGGATATAGAACACACCAAGGAAAATTTAGGGATTAAGTTATTATCTTTCCCACCTGTGAAACTTAGTGTGTGTTCAATCTGTTAACTGTATAGGGTTGGCATTCCGAGGAGACGCTCTAGCTTACTGGAGCCCAGAACTCTGTGAGTAACAATTGTGTAAAGATATGTTCAAAATGACTATCTTCTGAATACTGAACTGAACTGTTTACTGAACTGATATTGTTTACTGAATGAATGTATGTCCTATATTCTGAACTGTACTGTGGCATCCTTAGCACCTACTGTTTACTGTTACTGTTACAGAGATCTCTGTCGGTTCCCTCGTTGGAACCACTACTGTTTACTGATTGATGGCCATCACTTACTGTTCGGTCTTTTAAGACCTACTGTTTACTGTTATGCTAATGGATGTACCACATATGACTGATTGACTGAAAGACTGAAATACTGATTTAATGAACTGTTTTCATTACTGTAAGGACATTCATTCTAAACCTCTTTACGCATTATGTTATTCACTGGGCTTTAGCTCACTGCTCATATATATATGTAGGTGTACAGGCACCGGATCAAAGCTAGAAGCGTCAGGGTAAACTCCAGTTTTGTCAAGCCAACCAATGTGCCTCACTGCGAGGTTCCGAACCTGCCAAGCTATGGCTTACGGGTGTTTTTATTTCCCCGTTTGTCTCTGTACTGTTTTGTATCAGTATAGACGACAAAGACTCTTTATCTTGATAACAGGATTAAGTCCTGTTGACCGGGTTGTACATTATATGCATCTTGTTTCATCTTTATTAGATAAATGTATGAAAAATCTTTTTGGCATACAGATTGTCACAGCTCATTGGATATCGTTTATTTACTGTATTGGCTTCCGCCAAGCCCCTGTACTCTGTATTATTATATTACTATTAAGCAGGCCTTCGGTAATCTAGGATTACTGGCCGGTTACGGTGCTAAATCCATAGGGGTGGGTTTGGGTCGTGACAGATGGCCAAGAGTACTTCTATGTTAATTGTCCACCAGTTCTGGTACCTCTTCAATGCAGTACTTTGTGGAATGAAATGGGTGAATTGAAATTCGATCAGGTCCTATATAAACTTGGAGGTTGCTTCCTGTAGCCTAGTTCTTGGAGCTTTCAGCTCTCTGCTTGCAAGATTTGGGTTACTTTGGCTACAGAGAGGGATAGGAATCCCCTGAGTAAGCCTAAACTGCCTAGCAAATTAAGCGGGATAGTAGGCTTCAGCTACACACTTATAAGCTCGATGATGTAAGGTGCCAACAAAGAGCTCCCTTGGAGTTAAGACAAAGGCCCACATATCCCTGTGTTGAGGTTGGGAGCAAGTTCTGTCAGCCAAAAAAGACCTTAACCATGCTGGCCCTATGTTGGCCGTAAACGCAAAGAGGTAAAAGAAAGAGACAAGTGGAGAAGTTGGGAGTTGGTGGAAGAAAGTGAAGTAATAAGCAAAGCTGGAAGGGTAAAGTAAAACTCTAGCATATTTTACTCCATAAGTAATAGGGTCTCGTACCAAAAATCTCAGACACCCGGAGTGTAAAGTAGTGAAGTAAGCAAAAAACCAAAGTTGCAATATCCAAAGTGGCCTCCCTTGGTTGGCATCCAAAGGTTTCTCACAAAACTGAGAACAGGCTCTATTTACATAGCCCAAAACATATGGAGTTAAGGCTATCTTCTTCCCCAAAGCAAAAGCCTTGACAAGAGGGGCAAACTCAAGCATAATCCTCTAAGAAGAAGTGCAAAATAGAAATTTGCAAAGCCAATATAAGAGAAAAGAAAAGAACTCTCAGTCTGATACAAGGCCTTCTCTCTTGTTTTCAGAATTTGCAAAATCACTAAATGAGGAGTTTAGAGGGAGAATGGAAAAAGGCACAGTAAGATCAGGGTAATCAGGTGATAATCCTAGTAGATAGCATATATCAAGAACAGTAGGGGCCATCATGCCACATCAAAATTGGAAAAAATTGAAAGATGAATTCCAATAATAGAGTGCAGCAAGTATAAGGAAATGGTCTTAAGAAATGGGAAACCTGGCTAGTCGAAGAGCGTCGAGAAAATAGAGTTCTTGAAAATCCAGCATCCTAGCAGGGACAACTCGATCATACCATTCCTCTCATTTTGGTCTTAATGTAGGCCAACAGCGATGCAGACGATTTATTCTCCAACTTCCCCAGTCAAGGCCACCCTCATAAAGGAGGCAGTGATCTTTCAGACGTGGGTATAGGGCAAGAAGCTGAACAGGGGCTTCCTTGAAAATAGGTCCAAGCACAAACTCTCCTTGAGCATGGTGACGGGAAATGAGAATGCATCTATCAACGGTGCTTCATTCACTAGCTCTGTACTTCTCACATTCTTCATTAATGATCCTCTTCAAAACTACAGACGGGCTCACATGCTCAACAACTAGTACTTTCAAAGAAAAAGAAGCCATTGATGAAAGGATGAAGGGAAAGCAAAGAGTTTGAATATGAAAAGAGTAGAAAATTGCAGTCAAGAGCAATAGAAGTGAAAAGGTTTGTTTTTGGACAAGTGAGTATGTTAAAAATGTGAGAATAAAAGGTTTTAAACATTTTTGTCCAAAGCACTTAATCAGCCTAACGGGTCAAGCAAACCTGAAATAAATGATTTGATGGATTTTTTACTCATGTGGAATTAAAAATTTAGTTTTAAAACACAAAGGGTCCCAAGCCACAGTCTCTTTCAAAGAGTAAGTTTGGGAGAGATATTTATTTCAAAGACTTAGCTCGACTTCGAAAACCTATAGTTGGTTTCGAAGCCATTTTATGCCTTAGATGAAATTATAATTAAAGTTTGTTTTCTTCGAAGGCTTTATAAGCATACTCATAGATTGTCTTTGCAAGGTAATGTCCTTCGAAAGAGTCTTTGGAATGCTTATCTTGTTTAGAGTTGTGAATTCTAAAATAAGTAAGTACTTCGAAACAAGATTGGTCAATTTGAAATTGTGATTTATACAGTTTAGGTTAACTAAATAAGTGGAGCATGAAAACCTTAAGTCAAATATGGACGCTCCTATGAGAAAATCCATGCTTCGAAGCACTTAAAGCCAGGCATCAAAGTAAGTTAGTTGCTTCGAAGCTGTTATTCACAGATTACACAGATAGAATAAGGCATAAAGCCATATTCGCCATACAATCGATCATAAAATTAGAATATAAAACCAGATCATGATAGATGATATTTGAAGAGCTCAGTTTTATTGATATGCAATATTTACATTGGGAACACCTACTTGGTAACATTTTCAATTTTATAAAAATAAGGAATGGACAAAGTCACAAATCATGGAACTTTGTCCAACAAAATTCAATAAATACATACTCTTTTTCTAATCTATTTTCTATCCTATCCAAATTAGGTCTGTCTAACTGGTGGGCCCTTAATTAGAGAAAGAGTTGTTGGGCCTTCATTTCAAATTCTATTTGTTTGAGAGCTTTCTCTGTTTCATTCATTTCTCCTTCCCCATGTACTTTATCCATAGTGGCATCTTTACCAAACTCTTAGTATTAGTTCTTGAAGTTCTCATATTCTTCAAGAAGATTCTCTGCCTCATACTGAATTTGAATACGAGCAGAAGAGGTTTTCTTCAGCAATCCGCTAGTAATGGAAGCATTTGTGTGCAAGTTGAGTAGAAGAGGAAGTTGATCCAAGAAAGTGTAAAACTCTGCCTGGGCTATAGAGTTAAGGATGTTACTTCAAGAGATAATATCACAAGACCACAATAAGTTCTTATGAGGAATATCATCTCGAAGGACTTTAAAGGATAAATGGGAGAAAACGACAAGCAGAGTCTAGACTCTATACTGTTGGTAAGAAGTAGAAAGAATTGGGGCTTGGTAGGAAGCAAAATGCTGGCTCTCGAAGAGGGTGAGTTTCAGTTCTTCAATCCAATTAGAATTGGAAGGCAGGGAAGGAGCAGTTGGGTCCTCTCCAAATAAAGGTGGAAACTCAGGCTTGTTCACACATTCTAGCCAGTCAGAGGAGCAAAGTTTTGCTTTTTTGGCTAAGAGTGAGGAACTAATCCTAAGGATTCAACAAGGTGTGGAGTATTTCGCACTATTCTGGGCGGCAAGGTAGAAATATACCATGCCGAAAGCAAGTTGTCCTCAAGGTTGTGAAGACGATTGAGGGGGACATATGGATATACTACGGAGCTACACATGGAGGGATAGATTGCAATGGGGTCATCGAATTCATGGAATTGATAGTGGATTCGCTCCCTTGTTTGAGGTTGAGTGGGTGTATGCCAAGTTCCCCAGCCAGTGCTATTAGAAGTGTTGTTAGAGGAAGAGAAGACAGCTTCATCTCATACAGAAAGTTTGGAGGCAGAGGAGAAGCTTCCAAGATCCATTTTTGCAAGTTCTTGGTCCAAAGGTTTGTAGTTGGTAGATTCTTGGTCCAAAGGTTGATAGTTTGCGAAAGTGTCCATTACTTGAATAAATGGAGATAGAAAAGCGTGGCCAATAAATGCATGAAGGTTCTTTCGAGGATGGATATCATTGTCTAATACCTCTTCGTATGTACGATCGATAAAAAAAAAAGAGGTTTGTTTGACCATGGGAACTGTATCAGCCCTTTCGAATATTCAGATAGTGGAAAATGTTCAAGCACAGGAAAGAATTTAATGCAGATCAATTGCTTCATTTATGAAAGACGGTTGCATTTCTAAGAAGATGCAAAGTTCGTGCACGTCCTAGGACGTGGACAAAGTGCATTGAGTCCACTAATATCACCAAGTATTGGATATATTAGTGCGAGAGGTCATGTTGGCTACATATTTTGTAAAAGTTAATCGCAGCTTGACACGTGGTACATGAAGGGCAATTCGAGAAGTTAATACAAATCTCCAGTCAAAAACAGACACGTGGCAGGTCATATTTGTTATAATGGATTTGAGCAACACTAGAATAGCTAGAAGGCGCAAGATGACGTGGCCCAACGATTATTCACAAATTTAAATTCAAATCCAAGAAGGAAACCTCACTACAAGAATGGCGTAGTGGGACTGACTGTGAGAGAGCATGATTAGCAATCATGAGAGGACATTTCGACGGCTGAAAACTCACTTCGACGGTTACCCTTGGAGAGTATAAATAGCAAAGAAGACCCCAAATTGAAGGACCCAGACTCAGATCTAAAAACCAATTTATTTATTTCATATTTCTTTCCAGTTTTACATTTTCAGTTCTTTACATTTTCGCATTTCAATTCTTGTACGGCACTTCATTTCCTATGAGTAGTTTCAAGTAGTCGTTGCTGTAAACCTTTTCAAGGCTGAGTCATTGCATTGTAAGTTCCTATTTACTTAATAAAATTCACTTTCTGAATTATTTTGTACTTATTATTTCTTATAATTTTTTTTTAAAATAAGTCATCAGTAAAAGTCCTCTTCATTGAGACTGAAAAAATTTCAACACAATCGTCTGATAATTGATTGACAATTAAAATTCTGTAAAAACTGATTAATCCTTATTGGCACGCTTGAAATTACGTAATTAACCTTCGAAAACCAAAAAAGCCAATAGCTATAAAATTATAATTATCGTGTAATGATTTTATATAATTTATATTAAATTATAAAATAGTAAAATAAACACTCATTTTGATATTAAAAATAATAGTTAAATTAAAAAGAGAATTAGTAATATAAAACTAAAAGTGATTCTAACTATTTCATTTTATTTTTATTTGGACAATAAAAATATATAGAAATAAAACTACACAAAATTTATTTAAAATATTAAATATAAGTATGTTATGACTGGATTAAGAAGAAAATACATAAATTAATTATGTAAAATATTAAATTTTTCTTTAATATTCTTTTTGAATTATTCATACATATTGTATATAGATATATAAAATAAAAATTAAATATAAATATTTTTTAATAAATAATTTCATGTTAAATAAAAAAATTAAATATAAATTAATATTAAGACATCAATAAGTTAGACAAAAAATAAAAAATATAATAAAAAAAATTAATTTGATTCGTGTGATGCATATAATTAAACGCATTCTATCTTATTTATTTATTTGGTATATCAAGATAATGTTTTTTTTTTCAAATATCATAATAATTAAATTAAAATATCAACTATATAAAAAAAAATCTGACAACAACAAAATTAAATATACAATAAAAATATATATAAAAAAATAAGTGTTTCGAGTCTATATAAAATTAGATATTATAATTGAAATTAAATTTATATAAAATTTTATATGTAAATAAAAAAGATATACTGATGTGATTTTTTCAAAAAAATAAAAATAAAGAATGTACCACTAAACAATGGAGAAACGCTATATATATATATGATATATACACATCATAGAACAACTAGACGCGACTGCGCATCAAGGCAATCTTCATTAATGAATGGGGAGCTGTTAAGATGTGCACCTTATTAAATAGTGCATATTATGTACATATTTATTTTAAATCATTAGATATTTATAAATTAATCTCAACCATCAAATAATTTAATTAAAAATATTGAATACCCTCTCCACCGGTTATAATTTTGTTCACCGATTGTTGTATGTTCCACACAAACCCTCTTCACTTTGTTTTCCCAAAACCCTTATTCTTCAGACCAATCCGAAGCTCCTATTTGCCCTCTTCAGACACGACTGCGAAGCTCCTCTTCGCCTTCTTCAGACACGACTTCGAAGCTCTTCTTTGCCCTCAAAGACTATCCCGCGAACATAACGTGCCCTCGACTTCGCCTCAAGGTATCTCTCTCTTTCTCTCTCTCTCTCTCTCTTACTCTCTCGCTGCAACTTGTTTCTCTCCCTTTCTCCATCTCCATTCTATGAAACCCTAGACTGAAATCCCCTTTTTTGAAACTGCCCCTTTCACCATTGTGAACTCACTAGGTTGGTTTATAAAATTAGGAAAATATGAATTGAATCGGTTGAAATCTGATGTGTATTTATTTGAAATTTGGCTTGAGTGTGTGAAATATACTTGAAATTTGGATTGAGTGTGTGAAATCTGATGAGTGGGTAATTGAATTTTGTACTCATGTAATTGATATGAGACTGTAATTTTTTATTTGTTTATTGAAATTTGTTTATGTTTGTAACAATTACTCTTATGGTGGCTTGTTTTTCCTATTAGAAAGAAAATTACAGTGGTTTGGGATTTATTACCCTTAGCAATTGTTTGGGAATTGTGGAAAGTGAGAAACGAATGGATATTTTGATGTTACTGTGACTTAGTTGAATACCCATTTAGTTATTTTTGTTTTTTTCATCAAAAGTGTTAAAAAATTATCTCTAATTATTTCATCAAATCTCATGAAGGGAGAGTTATTTTTTTTAGCAAATTGAGAACCAAAAAAGTAAATCTGAATTTGATGGGAAAAAAAAAATGAAGCATTGGAGATGGGTTTTCTTAATCAAATTTGATGAAAAGGGGAATTTTGGATAAGAGGAAGGTTTTTTTAAAAAGATTTTAATGAAAGGATTTGAGTAGTTCATATAAAATCATGTTTTTTTTTACTCAAATTTGAAATCAAATTAGTTGAAAAAATTGGTGAAAGGTGGAGATGCTCTAAAATGGTTTATGAGTTACCTTGGAGACGATGAAATGCCAAAATTTGATAGGACTAAGGCCTAAATTAGAAAATCTACAAGATATTAACAATAAAATAAAAGTCATGAAATGATGAGATTTTTAACACTATATGAGGGAGAAGCTGAGTCTGTAGATTTAGGGTTTTTTAGATGCTCTTAGGCTAGTTACATTGTGAGGTGTTTGATAGGTAGTAGGTTGTGTGGTTGTTGAAGAGGGAGAGATCTATATTTTTAGGTAATTTAACCAAAGAAAATGGTTATATCTGATGAGAACAAGAACAACCCCACCTTGATTAAACCCATAAACTTACAAGAAATGAGTAGCAGAAGGTTTGGGGTGGAGATTAGGCCCAACCGTGGAGCCGTAAGCATGATTAATCAAAATTTAGCTCGAGCTCATCTGTACCCTTGTGTTGTCAACAAGAAAGTCTTGTCAGAAACCCATGAAATTTGTGATAAGTTACCTCTTCATCCAGCTCATAGACCAATCACAAGGAAATTTGCGGCACGGATTGCTAGCACACAACAAAATTGTCTGGAGAAAACTAAGAAACCCGATTCAAAATCTGTTCAAAGCTTCAGAGTCTGGGAAGATTGTCCAAGAATGTATGAGGAACATAAGCGACTCTGACCCCAGTTCCAATGTCCTTGGAACAAACAGAAGCAGTCCCAGATGAAAAGGAACAGATGGAAGTTGAAATGAAAGATATATTTGAAGAGCCCGTTATGGATATTGACAGCTGTGACGCCAAGAATCCACTAGCAGTAGTCGACTATGTCCACGATGTCTATGCCTACTATAGAAAAATGGAGAGTTGTAGCGGTGTTTCAACGAGCTATATGTCACAACAATTTGACATCAATGAGAAGATGAGGGCAATACTAATTGACTGGCTTGTTGAGGTACACCATAAGTTTGAACTGAGGGACAAGATGCTATTTCTGACTGTTAATATTACAGATCGGTTTTTAGCTCAGCAAGGAGTGGCGCGAAAGAAGCTGCAGTTGGTTGGTTTGGTCACAATGCTCTTAGCGTGCAAATATGAGGAAGTTTTAGTACCTGTTGTGGATGATTTGCTTTTCATTTTAGATAAGGCCTACACTAGGAAAGAAGTTCTTGAAATAGAGAGATTAATGCTTAATACATTACAGTTCCACATGTCAGTTCCAACCCCATATGTTTTTATGAGAAGATACCTTAAGGCTGCTCAATCCAACAGGAAGCTTGAGCTTTTATCTTTCTTCCTGTTGGAGCTCTGCCTTGTGGAGTATGAGACACTCAAGTTCGCGCCATCTTTCTTGGCTGCTGCAGCGATCTACACTGCTCAATGTACACTCTATGGGTTTAAGCAATGGAGTAAAACCTGTGAGTGGCACACACACTATACACTTTTTTTTTTTTTTCTTTTTTGAATTTTCAGACTAAATTTGAATATGCACTAAGATGTTGAATTTTATGATGATGTGAACAGAGGCTAGTTTTCTTGAGTACTGGTCGTCATGCATTGTTGTTGCAACTATTCTATGTGCAGCCCATGATATTCCAAACTTGTCTATTGTCAATCCTGCACATGCTGAATCATGGTGTGAAGGACTTCGAAAAGTAAGAACATTTTATTATGATTTAGGTTGGGCATACAAAAAAATAGTAAATCTATTTGAATATATGCCAACTTGGAAAATATTTGTTTTTTTGCAGGAGAAAAGCATCAGCTGCTACCAGTTGATGCAGGAAATTGCTGTTGATAATAGGGAAAGGAAGGCTCCAAAAGTGTTACCACAATTCCGAGTGATGACTCAAGTCAGCATCGAGCCGGGTGACTCATCATCCTCATCTTCATCATCATCTTTTAAAAGGAGAAAATTAAATAAAAGCTTGTGGGTAGATGATGACAAAGGGAGCTCTGATTAAGGTATAAGAACAAAAGAAAATGGTGGTCCTAATTGTCTAGAATCCTCAATATTTTTGGGAGGAGAGTTTTGAGAAGAAAAAGGAAAAAAAAAAAATTGACTTGATTGGTGAAGATTATTAGTATAGAATGTCTTGTATGTATTGAAGTTTGGAGAGATTTGTTACAATTTTTTTTGGTGTTTTTTGGTGGGCATTGCCATTTAGTAATCTTGGCTTTTGATTCAAGGAAGGGGATTTGGTACATATATAATTTTTGTGTGACAAAGTGAGAGATTCTTTTCAAAACACTCCAATGAGCCTTGGCCTCTTGGATTGCAGACAAGCTTGCATCTCTATCTCTCGGGTTAATACCTAACATTTAAAGCCCCATCCTCCATTATTCATTGATCTATATCATCTATGTCAGACCTTGATTATGAAGCAATGGAATGCTCCTTTCAAATCTCAGTAACAATACAAACACCAATTATTATAGAAAAGTACAAAATGCAATTATTCTTTGGATGAGCCCACACTCGACAAGAATTCCATTCACTTTTCTGCCAAATAATTTGTGTTTATAGTATATGTTTGTTAGGAATTCATGATACTTAAATAGGATTGATGACACGAAGCACCAAAAAAAAAGAAAAAGAAAAAAGAAAACAAGAAAAAAAAAAAAAAGAAACACACAAAAGATAAATCACACGTGCAAATAAAGAATACAAAGTTTACATGATTCATTTGAAGCTAAGGTTATGTTCATAGCTATTGTGGTTTTTACTATTGTTGAAGGTATACTATAAATAATAACATTATCACCATATCTAAGCTTACCATTTGGGCTAAAAAACTCTATATGGTACATTGGTACTGATGATTTAGAGAAAAAAAAAAAAAAAACCATAACTATAATTTGATACTCTTAATATCATTATACTTTATCTAATACTGATACGTTTTCCGATTAATCAAGTGTATATTAAGTGTGTATCATGGAAGGCCCAGGCAATTAAAGCTACTTTAATTTATAGTTACTCCACTCAACAAGCAAGGGAAAAAAAAGCCTAGCTAACAATGAAGTTGTCACTTAGCCCCAGATTCCCGACATTTGGTATACTGTTTTTGGTTTTTTTGCATATACAATCACAAATTTTTTTAATCAAAAAAAGATAAAAGAATGGGACTTGATGACATGGTGGTGTAAAAGGTGAACATAACGTACATTTTAGACATTACCTTCATTTGCCATACCCATGCATTACATACACATGCTTCTTCTTCTTTTTTTCTTTTTCTTTTTTAAATATATATTTTTTAATTTACTGGAGACAACAAATTTGTAGAGAGTAGGAAATGGGTTTGTTCAAGGGAAGGTATAAGAGAAAAGAAATACTTGCAACATGTGGAACGGGTAAGAACACCTAGGGCCGAAACTAGACTTTTTTGTAGTGTTACATTTCGCATGCGTTATGACAAGACAGTTAGGAAACATGTTGTGACCCACTTTGTAGGGGAACACAACCATCCATTGGCAGCACCACACTGCGTTCCTTTTCTTTGGTCACATAGGTTTGTAACAAGTGCAGACCAAGCTCAAGCAAAGGCCATGTGCAATGTGGGTATAAAAACGAGTCAGATCATAGATTTTATGGTCCACCAGTCAGGGGGTTATGAGAAGGTAGGCTTCATTCACAGAGATTTGCACAATCAATTCCAAGCTGAGCTCAAAGTACAACTCGCAGAAGGAGATGCAAAGGGTGCGTTAGGATATTTATCAGCTAAATTAAAGGTAGATCCATTATTTTTTTTCAAATACAACGTCGATAAGGACAACCGGTTGGACAAGATTTTCTGGGCAAATTGTAGGTCTCAAATGGATTATGCTGCATTTGGTGATGTATTGGTATTTGATACAACTTATCGTATAAATGCATATAAGAAGCCATTTGTAATTCTAGCTGGCGTGAGTAACCATTTTATGACAACTATATTCGGATGTGCTTTGTTGCCTGATGAGACAATGGAGACATACACGTGGGTGTTGGAAATGTTAATGGAGGCCATGGATGGCTACCATCATTGGTGGCTTCAGGAAACATGTCACTTGTTTGGGGAGATGTTTTGTCTTGCTTCAGCTTCTAAATTAAGTTCAGATGCTTTCGAGTATTGATCAGTTCACTTTTGTGTAGAACTAATATAATACTTTTGTTGTCCTCAGCTTTTGTGTAGTTCATTATTACTGCTACAGAAAACTTTTGGCAATTAACAGATAATGACTGCCGTGGTACATAGATCACTTTATGTCGTGGTACATGTATACCATTTGTCGGCATACATATATGACCTTTTGTCATGGTCTATAGAAAACTTGGGAAAAGACATTTGGCAATTAAAAGTTTTGTAGCAAAAAAAAAAATAGACATTTAGCGACTAAAAATTTAGTAGCCAAAAGAAAATCAAACATTTAGCGACTAAAATATTTCGTAGCTAAAAACAAAAAGCTAAAGAATAAAAACACTTTTGCCGACTAAAATTTTAGTAGCAAAAAATATGGAACTTTAGGCGACCAAATATTTAGTAACCAAAAGAAAAACTCTTTGCCGACTAAAAATTTAGTAGCAAAAAATGTGGGACTTTAGGTGACCAAATATTTAGTAGCTAAAAGAAGAACTCTTTGCCGACTAAAATTTTAGTAGCCAAAAATGTGAAACTTTAGGCGACCAAATTTTTAGTAGCCAAAAGAAGAACTCTTTGTCGACTAAAATTTTAGTAGCTACAAATGTGGAACTTTAGGCGACTAAAAGTTTGGTCGCCGAAAATGGTCTAATTTAATTTAATGTCCAACCTTTTAGCGACTAAAATTTTAATCGAAAATTGTATACATTTGGCGACTAAAATAATTTTAGTCACTAATTACCTTTACCGATAATTCTTTGACGACTACTTTCGTGACCAAATAATTTAGTCGCTAAAACCATTCGGTGACTAAAAATTTAGTCGCCAAAAGTGAAAATTCTTGTAGTGTTATGATTCATTAGTAAAAGTTATGACATTTTTTTAATCTTATTATGATTGTGGAGAAAAAAGTTGTGGTTGTGATTCATTAGTAAAAGTTATGATTTGTACTGCCAAAAGTTATGATTTGTCATGATGAATCATAATAAAAAATATTACGATTCAAATGTTATGATAACTAATTACAAATAACTATATTTGTTATGAGTTGTCATTACATTGTTATGATTTATAGTGTCTTTGTTATGACAGTTAAGTGAATATTATGACATTGTTATGATTTATTGTAGTATTGTTATGATATTTAAAAAAAAGTTATGATTCTTTCTGTAACCTGTTACATGACCGGTTTAGCCGGTCACTTTTTATGATGTGACATGATATAGACCACACAATAAGTACATATCATACGCCTTTTTATAAAGTGCACCTTGTAGACTTTCCCTAATGAATAATACACACCGAACAATTTCTGACCAAGCGTAACTCAGTTAGAGCGTGGGCCCTATGACCAGCTCAGCTGGTTGATGTCTAATAAGGGATGGTATCAGGCGTGATCTAAGTGTGATTCTTAAGGGGAGTGAAATGTTAATCTTTCTAGTGGCTCACTTCGATAATTTTACTCTACATTCTGATTAAAACCTTAGCTCGTCTATGACATATAATTGAATTTTGTTGGTGTTTCGGTGGTGAGTCCCTTCTTATAGGTTGAGTTAAATCAAGCTGACAATCGACTATCCCGAAACCTGAGCTCACGAATGCCGTGATAACACCTCAGAGCATCTTCATTTTTTTTTTTTTTTTTAAAAAAAATTTACACAACTCACAAATAATATTTTAAAAATTGGATCGAGCAAAGAAAAAGAAATCAAGTGACCGAGTTATCGGTTCAACTGAAATCAAACCATGACCTTATAATTATGTCATAATTTTTTTAATTATAAATTAATTATTATATAACTGATAAAATTACAATCAAAAAAAAAAAAAAAACCTTTAAATTACACTTCATACACCCACAACAAAAAGCGCAACAAAAATGATCACATTTGAATTGAATGACAGATAATGAAATTTCATAAAAACACCACACAAATCAATAATCATGAAAACAAAAATGGAAGATGCGGTTTTTTTTTTTTTTTATTTTTTTTTATTTACGAGTCCCATATACTTTCTTCTGCTATTATGTTAATTGAAAATTAACATAACTACATCTTATTTATCCCCATTAAAAAAAATAAGCATTATTAAAAAATCACATCATAACTACATAAGCCGCCCCCGCCATTATTCTGGCATATGCGACAAAAAAATTTAAAAAAAAAAAAAAAGCATCACAGAGACACTTTCATATCCACAAAAACCATGAAGGTGGTGACAACTCCAATACACGTTCAATCAATGAAGTTGTTGCATAAACATATAGAAATTTACCGGAAAGAGACGAGAAAGAGGTCTGAGACTGAGAGGCAGAGTAGAGAGGAGAGATCTTCGGATTGAGAGGCAGTATTGAAGGACTGTAAAGCTGATAGCAAAGTTTTGAACTTCAAGGTCATTGCTGTGTTGCAAGAAGAGTTGAGAACTTGAGTGATTCATTAATGGTGATGATGATTAATGAAGAGAGAGAGAGAGCTATGGTCGTGCTGTGCAAGGTTGCCAAAGAAGCCCTAGATCAGCTGCTGCTGAAGAGAAACGAGGAGAAAAGAAACAGATTTGAGGATTTATATATATATATATATACCATAACAAAACCGCAGCAATTTGATTGACCTGTGAACGGGCCGAACGGTTCGGCAGTTGAACCACCGGTTAAACATTTCTCCTCAAATATGCCGATTTTTGTCCTTGAACGGTTTAAGAGGGCTGACTAGACCGGAGCCTCACCCAGTCGACGGTTGAACCAATTAGGCCGGACCAGTTTTGAAAACCTTGCTCATAGGCCAAGCTCACTGGTGGGCCAATAGGTAGCTTCTCAAGGGCCAACTCGACCCATAGGCTTAGCCCAATAGACAGATTCAAGCTTATCTTTTAATTTTTTCCCCTATTTTTTCAAATTTTATGTTGGGGTCACATGTCGAGCCGGTAGGCCAACGCTGGGCTTCAAACCAAGGCTTAGGCCCAACCCAAGCCTCATTCGAACTAGGCCAACCAGACTGAGATACAGGCTTGGGCGGAGTAAAAGCCCACCGTGGTGGATGGACCTAGGTTGTGAGCATAGTTCTAAATTCGTACCGGAAAATCAAAGCACCGATTCGGATATAGACCGATATAGCGATGAGAATGAAATTAAATCAGAACGTCCAATACATACGGCTGAATCCAATAAATACGGCGATACAGTCCGATACACGTTGGTTGTCGTCGATACGGATGAAAATTTGCACAGAAAACCTGCAAGATCTAAGCTTCTTTGGACTGTGGAGTTTACTTCGATCTTCAAGCTTCTTCAAAGAAGATTTGTCCCTGAGTTGCAAGTTATAATTTGTGCTTATGCTTATGCTCTGTTTTTGGTCAACCTGAAGCTTCTATGCTCTGTTTAGTTGTTGTGCTAATGTTTACGTGTTTTTTTTTTTTTTTTTTCTTCTGTTTATTTGTTTATACACCTACACTACACCACTGTTTTATATTAATATATATATATATATATATAAATATTTCTATTTGGATTAGTGGAAAGGTTTTTTATTTTTTATATTTTTTTATTTTTGTGTTATGTTTTTGTACTATGTTTTGTGTGTGTGTGTGTGTGTCTCAGTTTGGTGTAAATACTTAAAATTTAGATTTTTTATTCAATTTTTATTTTTTAAAGAGGTTTATTCTAATCAGTTTTTTATTTTTATTTTAAATGTATTATTGTTACTAACTAAATTAGAATTATAATATTTGTCAATTGAAAACTGTTATTGTAAATAATTGAAAGTTATAATTGAGACTAAAATAAATACATATCATTTAATTGAAAATGAGTCAAAAGTGCACCTACATATCAAAATTTTGATTAAAATGTGGCAAATTAAGACTAAAAGAGTAAAAAAAAAATGCATAAAATTGAGTTTTAGAGGAATTGTTAATGATTTTTAAAATTTTACGGCCGCAACACCCGATTCCCGATACGTACCGGCCGATACTACCAATACCGATATTCCGCGATCGATACCGTTACGTTAACCGATACTGCGATTTAGAACTATGGTTGCGAGCCTTCGTGCCAAATAATGAACCTTGAATAGACTACTTGTTTTGTGAAGTATAGGAAAACAAAATAATACAATATAACTACAAATCTTCCTAATAGAGAAAGCCTGCAATCCTCTTTCCTGGATGGATGGTATCATGTCCCTGTTTTATGCCAAAAAAACCAGAGTTTCCATTCTAGAGTTTCTAGGGTGGCCACCTTTCAATTGATCATGAGGAAATACATAAACTTTAAACCACCAAAATTCTAACTAATGTTAAGCTCCATTTTTAATTGATCGGACATAAATCACACCTTTGTCTGTTGAATAGTTTTTCACTGCAAGCCATGTACTATGCATTGATAAATAACTTGGGAAACCGATAACTTTAACAAAGAAAAAAAAAGAGAATAAAGATACAACTATACGTGTTTCCATGCCTACAACTCGCAATTTACCAAAACAAAATACAGAACCATTTTAACGAACAATTAATAGTTGCATTTCAATTGTGTGTACAGCAAATCCCTCAATCACGATATCTAGTGAACCACGACTAATGAGAAGACAAAGTAATTGATAACGAAATTACTCAAGCAGATGATGCACAAGTTGTAGTACAAATCATGCTATTATTCCTCAAAGCTATGATGTTAAACTTCTACATTGCACATTGAACTTAGCTTGGGCAGAATGAAACCAAGATTACAAGGAGGGAAGAAAAGGAAAAACAAGAAGAAACAATTAGTCTTAACTTTCCACTTCATCGATGTTGGTTCGGAAAATGAAATCTTCAGTTTCTAGTTCATCATGAAATAGAGAAATAGATGTCTTCTCAACCCTCTCCCTAAATCCGTCGTTCTCTGATGATCTCTGACCCTGTAATTTTTCCCCTTTAATCATCGGCACCATTAGAGTGGACACAATGTGTTTGCACGTCTATTTGACATACAAACTTCACGTTTCGTTCTGATGGAATTCAAAGATGTGTTTCAACTTCTAAAATGGATTCATAAAAATCGGAATTAATTGCAAAACATGAACTATTTTACCCCAAAGTCCTAAAATGTATCTATGGTGTGTTTGCATGTCCATTTGACATAGAATGAAACTTTACACTTTGTTCTCGTAGCATATGAAGGTGCGTTTCAACTTCTAAAATTGATTCATGAATCATAATGATCGGAATTAATTGCAAAACATTAATTATTTTATTCCTAAAGTCCTAAAGTGTTTCTATACATGCAACACAACTCTTTCAAAAGCTATGCGAAGTAAAATGGACTCATTGCTAATCATATAGCATTCCATTTCAATGTAACATCCAAATACCCCATTATACAATAAGCATAGCCTCCAAAAACATCAAATATTAAGTTTCTGAAATTCAGAGGACTAACCTTCTTCAAGATGTAGAAGAAATAGTGAAATCCATCGCCAAAAGTATTCCACTCGACGGACCAGGTGAATTCTGGAGCATTAAATAAAGGGCGCCTGAAGTGTGGCTGTAGAACATGCAAATTACAGCTGAGGAACATAGCCCGATAAAAAACGATAAGAAAGAGAAACGAGATGTTACAAAAATGATTATAATACCTGGCCAAAGGTGATTGAGATGAAAATACCATTTGGTTTAAGAACCCTATGAACCCCTTGAAGCATTGCCATTACCTTGTTTACTGTTGCAGATCGTGGATTCCAAGGGTCGCCACTGTCCACGAACAATACATCCTTCAAATTTAAAATACACACATACTCGACTATCAAAGGTCAAAAGATAATGTGACAAAAAGACATTATAGTTAAATTCAAGATACAGGAATAATTCCACAAATAAAATGAGAAACATCACACTTCATTAAGATTACCATGGTTCCTTTCTCTATAACGACGTCAAAACATTCATTGGTAAATGGAAGGTCTAGCATATCAGCTTCCAGCACTTTAATTTCTGATGATAAAGATAATAAAAATAAATAAATAAATGAACAAAAGGAACTGTCAACATAGCTCTGATTTTACTGAAATTAAGTTATTTATTATTCGACACCACCACTATCCCCATGTCTCAAAATATGATGTCTAGTAATATCGGTGAAACAAATTCACTAGCATAAAAATGTGAAACATAAAATGTCAAACAACACTTTTGACTCCATTTGATAAGAAAGAAGACTAACAAAGATATCTATGTTGCATTCCTTACAAGTAAAGAATCTGTTCCACTATTGCACTTCAAGACTTCACTGTTCCTTGCAGGACCTCTTCAGAATCCCTTATCTTCTGAACCATGTGGCAGTATATGCGTTGAAAATATATAATCGATTAAATTCTTTACTGCACTGCACCAAGTTTTTAAGTAGACACCACCACATTATAACTTCAATGACCACGATATTAGTTTTAGGGCAAATTTCACTTTTACCCCCCTTTGGTTTGGGCACTGTTCGGATAACCCCCTTATCATTTGGAAATAATCACATAATAACCCCCACCTGTGATTTGGGGACTAAAATGTAACATTACTTTTTCCATCTAAAATAACGGGCTGTGAGAGGCACTAGCCTATGTGGAGAGGAAGTTCATTTTTAAGACGAAAAAGCCCCTTATAAATCTTCAAATTTACAACAACAAAAAAAAAAAAAAAGGGTCATTGTGATACATCTTCAACAACAACCTCTTATTCCCCACACTCTCACAGGTTGCAGAAACAACCCACAATAGCCACATGAAGATTAGCACACCTTCATTGATTTTATACCACTCTACAACACTAAGAGTAATTTACAAGTTGATCATACTAACTTAAAACTTCAATTTCTGCTATCAACATAGCAAGGGAACCACCCATCCACGATTACACCCATGCCGCTAGTATAAATATATATACATACATACATAAATCAATACCTGTCAATGAAATCCTTTATTCTCTTCATCACCCTTAGTAACCCAATCCCTCTAACACCATCTCACACGTGTTTTTGTTCTGGTTGGTAAACACCATAGTAGTGATCTCTGCAACCTGACTACACAAGTCCTCACTTCATTTCAATTAAAATTTGGATTTTAATTTTGAATTTTGTTATAATTTTGAGTTTGATTTCACTTTCAAATTGGATTTTGATTTGGATGAGCCCGGCGATGGCTGCCATGGCAGCCGGAGTAGTTAACCGTAATCAGTTGATTTGGGGAGGTTGCAAAGTGGTAGTTGCTTGGGTGGCTTGGGGTAGGAAAGTTGCAAGGTGGTGGGTTGCTGGGGTGGGTATGGGCTACACAGTGGAGGTTTGCAGCCATGGAAGGAAGAAAACAGAGTACACAGATATATAGATAGATAGGTTTAATTTAGCAAAGTAAAAGAAGAGGGTATTTAGGTCAATCCACATGTCCTGTTAACCAAAGTTCGTGTGCATTTTAGTCCACAAATCACATGGGGTTATGTGGTTATTTCCACAAGACAAGGGGGTAACGTGCATATGGGCTAATCCACAAGGGAGTAACATGAAATTTGCCCTTAGTATACGCCTTGTCTTTGGCTTTTTTAATAGAATCTTTACCTAACTTACCCAAAAAAAAAAAAAAAGTATTAGTTATATTATATTATATATATACCATCGCATTGGTATATCAATCAGAATGCATCCTACTCAATCCTTAACAACTTGCTATGGCAAATACTATCTACCTCCAACGCTATGGCGTGTGTTCCAGTCATAGAATCGGCCTCTCTACAATAAAGTGGTGGTAACCATGTTTTGCGCAAGAGTCTTGTGCACTAGGTATAACCTTTTTTACGAATATTTTGTAATCACACATTATAGATAAATGAATCAATGAATCATGCCATTTATGACTAGCTGATTATGACTAATTGAATCCAAACCTTCAAGGGCAAATTTTATTTCACCACCTGTGGTTTGGCCACGTGCGGATTACCTTATCATTTGGAATTAACCACATATTATATAACCCTTTTATGGTTTGTCAATTGAAATGCACCATCAGATTTTCCATCACACCTAATAGCAAGTGTAAAACACGTGCCAGGACATAAGGGGTTATGTGCTCAATTCTAAGTGTTAAAGTGAAATTTTCTTCCCAAAAAAATGACGAAAATATCTATGGTTTGCAAAATGAGATTACTTATATATAAGGATATTTAGTCTTTTGCTTGAACTGTTAACCAGTCTGACAGTGCACTTTAGGCTGCCACAAGGAAGGCACAGGGCAAATCCATTTGGACAATCAATAGATCAAGTCGTGTTTTATTTGATTAAATAATTATTAAATATTACTTAATATAGGTTAATTGGCCCAATTAAAAATTAAAAGAAGCTAGTCTCAATTTAAACATACTGTTCACTTCTCATAAATCTATGTAATTATTTAACTATTACACAATATTCACAGGTCCATAAAACTTCATAAGTGGCCCAACTAACTAATTTATTTTCTACAGCACAATTCAATTGATTTAATAAAATTCTTTTTATTTTTGTTTAATATGATTTCTCACCAATCAAGTAAATTATATTCTTTGTTTATTGCAAGATTTTTTAACATGTGATTACCAATGGCTTTTTAACAGGGAGTTGAATTAAAATTTTCAATGATGTTACGATGACTGTTTTTCTTATCACAATTTGTTTACCACTTGCCAACAACACTATAGGTTTAATAGTTTCCACCACTTATATTGTTATCAATGTAGTGCTGACACATAAGATAGTAAACAAACATTCTAGAAAATGTGCTCATCATAACATTTTATTGTAAACTTTTACAGGACCATTACATGGGTCATTAAATTTTGAAGGGTAAATTACACTCACCTCCCTTGAGGTTTGAAAAAAATACAGTTAGCCTCATACTTTTGACATAATTACACTGACCTACCTCAAGATTTTAATTCACATAACACTTTTAAGTCCTTTTTCATCAGTAATTCGTTAGTCGTATAAATAAAAAAATAATACTATCATCTCTTTCCTACTAAAATATATATTTATCATTGTTTATTTCAGTGTCTACCTACCATTGGAATTAGATTCAGTACCACACTAAAAGAGAGGTTACTATCATTTTGTTAAAAGTGTGAGACTAACTGTATTTTCTCTAAACCTCAGGGGAGGTGAGTGTAATAATTACAAAGTGATTGCTACAACATTTTTTAAATGGCTAACTAAATTAGGGGGGCCATTACAAGGGGTAGAAAAAAAATTCAAAAAATAGCATATACAAAATAGAATTTTGCAGAACATTGGAAGGGTCGAGACCCCCCTGACCCCTCCTCCCTCCTACCACCACAATGGAATACGTGCTTTTTTTCAAATGACAAGGTTATGTTCAAATCACAAAGGATAAACTGAAATTTGCCCATAATCAAAAATTTAAATCATTAGAAACTTTTCTTCTCTCTTTTTTTTTTTTTTGCTTTTTTTTGGGTTCTTTTTCTTTAGCTCATCATCCAAGTTTTACATCAAATGAAGCCATTAAGAGCTAAAATTTTAAAAATCTTTATATTTATATAGCAAATGGACAACTAGGTATTTTTTGAAGATCAAGCTACAAACCATTGTATCCCTTGGATAGTAACCGTTTCTGCATCTTCTCCACTGCGACCGCAGACAAATCAATGCATGTCATTTCAGTAATTCCATCGCTGTACAGTTGTTCACACAACTGAGAGTTTCCACATCCCAGCTCCAACACCTGCAATTATTCGTGTTTAGAAAAAGCTATGCTAATGATTGTTTGAATAGTCAAATGAAGAAACAAAATGAGCAACCAAACTATAGAGATATAGGAAAGGTTTATACATACAGAGGAATTGGGTTTAACGTGTTGTTGAATGAGATGACGAAAATGAGAGTAGTCTTTAAACCATTCGTAATGATCCTCATGAGCGAACCTCTCGTCCCTAAATTATAACAAAACAAGCAAATTTACCATGACAGAAGCCGTGTTTGGTTACTGAGAAAAACCGAGGGACAATAAATAAAAATAAAATCAATGGCTCTTCCTTTTGTGATGTTCTGGTTTTTTGGCTTCAAATTATGAGAGAGAGCTGATGCCTGAAACTTGTTCGATTTCTTGTATTTACTTTTAATCCTACGTTTTCTCGACATCCAAACAGAGGATTCATCAGTGAGTGCTTACCAGTAATGAGGATCGAGGTATGCCAAAGCCGTGGATGGTTCGACGGCGCTGGTTCTCTGCGTTTCCGTCCGGTTATGGCCGTCTCCATCCATTTTAGAACAGTTCAGTCCCCTGTTTCTTGATGTTTTGCTCGTTTAATCGATAAAGAACCAAAAAAACCCTAGCCTGCTGCTTTATATTTGGTTCAATTTTTTTTTTACAAAAAAATATTCAAAAACGGTTATAAACCTAATAAAAATAAGGGAAATTATAATTTAACCCCCGTGTACAGAGACCCTTATAGTTTCATTTGTAACACTTAAACCCTCTATACTTCATACCAGAGTGCAAAATCTAACAGAACTATTTGTTTAAATGGTGCGTGTGTTGCACAACTAGAACTGGTGAGTGGAGCACCTTTTTCCGCCCCAAAACATATAGCAAATGACCAGAACACCCTTATTGCCATATATATACACAAATCAAGACCCAAATAAGATAGAACCCTAAACTGACCTGTTCCCAGATTGTTCGAAAGTTGCCCAGATTTTCCCAAAGTTAAAGATTATTGTTGGATGGCTTCTTCATTTGCTTCCGAAAATGGACAGTCAAGGACAAATGCTTCAAGACTATGTTATTGTGGAGAAAGATCCCCTGTGAAGACTTCAATGACATTTGGAAATATGGGTAGAAGGTTTTATGGTTGTGCAAAATATGAGGTAAGCAAAACTTTATTTATTTATTTATTTATTTTGGAAAAAAATATTGAATTTTTTTTGAAAAGGAATTTGTAGACTCATATTTTTTTATTATATGTTGATGTAACTTGTGGCTACTTTGAATGGGTTGATCCACCCATGTGCCAACGTGGGAGGGAGGTGTTGCCAAAGATGGTTGCAAAAATTACAGATTGGAGAAGAAACTAGCAAGGAGTCGTAGAAGGGAGAAAATGTTTTGCAAAGCTTTGTTTGGGACATGGGTTTTTTTCTTTATCATGACAATGTTCTGGGTGAAGTTTGCTGGAGTAAAGAAAAATGGGTTGTTATTGGGCTATAGAGTTTGAGAGATGAAAAATATAGTCAATGTAGAAAATGAAGGTGTGCAATGATCTGTGAAGCAATTGTAATGAAAAATGAAGGTGTAAAATGAAAAAATGTTTTGGTCAAGAAATGTATGCATCTGATGAACCAAAGAAATTATAATGAAAGAATGTTTTGTTCATTACATCTTCCAAGAACATTAAAGAATAAAAACATATTGGCTCACATTCTTCTCCTGTAAAACATGCTTCATTTGTAATGAAAGAATGTTTTGGTGAAGAAAGTTAACCTACTTGATTTGGATCCTGTAAAACATGCTTCATTTGCTTCAACCCAAAAACATGCTTCATTTCCTTGATTTGAAACATAATTCAAAAACATGTTTCAACCCAAAAACATAGTAAACTAAGATACATGTATTAATAAAAGTACACAAAAACATGCTTGATTTGGATCCTGTAAAACATGCATCATTTGCTTCAGTTCACATTACTTTAATACAAGCCATAATTCAACCCATTGGGCTTCTCAAAACATAGTAAACTAAGATACTAGCCAATTTCAAATTCAAAAACAAATTGGTACAAACCACTTAATGGTTTAACAAGTTGAAAACTACTTAAAACACAACAAAAGTTGAGTTGTAGCTTTCTCTGCCATCATGCTTTCCCTTTGCCTTTGTTAATTTGCCTCTGAGTTGTAACTTTTGCAGACCCACATCCTCCTTTACCTCTTGTAATGAAGCTACCTCCCAATGCAGATCTGGGCATAACCCTGCCACCTCCAACTGGTTCACCCCTTCCTCTGCCATAACTAGTGGGCTGCAAAATAACACACACAAGTATCCAATTACATTTTGTCAAATACCATAAAAGCAAATGAACTTGCAGATGAAATTTGACTATACCTGAGATGAAGAGTAATAAAATTCTAGAGAACTGTATTGAACTCTACTAGGCTGCAATGATAATGGTCCAAGTAAGCAATTATATGTTGTCAACTATGTCAAAAACCAAATGACACCCATAGGAAAGAGAGCTTACCTAAGATACTGATGTCTTACCTGTCATACTTGGAAATTCTTCAAATGTGTAGCCAATTCTAGTGGGCTGCAATGATGTAACAAGTATGCAAATTAACAATAGAACTGGACTGCAATGATGTAACAATTATGCAAAGTGGACAGATATTACTTGAGATGAGGATATGTTGGCCCTTCTACTAGGGAGCTTCCTTCTGAGCTGCAATGATTTATATCTGTATTAAGTCATTGTTGTGGAATGTATTGCAAAATGAAATGAAATTGGAGATTCAGGTTACTTGATATCTTTGTAGTATTCTTTATTCTTTGGTGTTCATGAAGTAGTTCTTTTTGCGATTCTTTGTTGTTATTCTTCTTTGAAGATGGTTGTTGCTGGTTACTTCTTGTTGGCTTAAAAAGCTTGGACTTGGGATGGACATGACCCTTACAAGACCTCTGGTTGTGACCTTTCTGAAGGCATCTAGCACAAACAATGAACCTATGCTGCCTTGAAACTCTGACAGGGTTTATTGGCTCATCTATACCCTTCTTTCTCATTTTTGGTGGTCTTACAGGCTGCTTTCTGTACAATGAAGGAGCCACTGTTAACAGTCCTGTTTCAACCCAATCATACTGGCCTGGAACAGGGTGCATCATTGAGTTGTAGGCTACAAGATAATGTTGTTTACTGTAATAAGGGTGCACATAGTCCTCTGGCTTCTCTCTTTGAACAAATATGGAACTTATTGCATGTTTACAAGGTATTCCAATCAAATCCCACATCCTACAACTACATTTCCTTTTCTCCAAATCAACAATGTGTGTGGTATCACCACAATCTACTTCAAATTTTCTGTCACCACAATAGGTTGCAAAACAATTCCTAGCTTGCACTTTCAGTGCTTCTAAATCTTTGACAATGTTGGGACAAATTACACCAGTGTATTTTTCCATCCCTTCCTTCTTGATTTGGATCTTGTGCATTACCCTCCTTCTAATCCATTCAAGCATGCTGATTATGGGTTTGTCCCTAGCTTCCAAGATGTTGTTATTGAATGACTCACGCATGTTGTTGACCAATGTATCACACCTACTTCTTGGGCTAAAATGGGACCTAGTCCATAAAGTAAGATCTATCTTCCTTAGCCACTCGTGTGACGACCCAGAAATTACTCCCTCCGCTCGAGCGGAGGTAGCGCTTCAGCGGACTTGTGAGACTCGATATTTTTGCGGTTCGAGATTACGAGGTTGTAGATTCCCGCCGGCGTAGAAATGGGCCTTCGGCGGATGGCTTTGTTTGTCTGAGCGCTCGAGCGCAAGATGGAGCGCCGAGCGCTTCGGCGAATTCGCCTAGTTAAACGAATTTTGAGGCACGTGGGTTCGTCTGAGGCATTTTTTTATAAGGTATTTAGAACCTCCTTATTTTATTAAGAAGTCTTGATTGTGGTGGTAATATGATGGTAGAGTAAGATTTGTTCCAAAACTTTAGTTTGAATAATTTGTTTGTGACCAACCGTCACTCATTTGCCCTTTTCTTTTTCCACACTTTGAGTTTGGATGTGAGGTTTGAATCGTTGGAAAGCTTATTTCCGGGGCTTCAATTTGGACACAAGAACGACCTAAAACGAAGTCTGGATGGGAGAGTTACGCATGTTTGAAGTTTTGGGATCTGTGTTGAAAACAGGTCCGCTCGAGCGGGAATTTCTCCGCTAGAGCGGGAATTACGGGACAGCAGCTTTAAACACGAATTTTTGGATCATTTCTTCCATTTTTTCCTTTTCCCTTCTTCTCTTCTCTCCCTAGGTCCGAAAACCCTAGGGTTTTGATTCCCAAATACTTCCATTTCCTTTAGGTTTGAGCAAGACCTTCCACCAAGAAGTGAAGAAGACAAGAAGACGAACAACTTCAACCGATTGGAATATCGAGATTTGGGGGGATTTGTCTCAAAACTTTGCCCCTTGCTTGATTCTTGAGGTAGGGACCCTTATTCTTTTACAATACTTGAATTCATGGATGGATTGTGGTATTTTGAGTTTATAAATGCAAAATTTATGGTTTTGAACATTTGGTGTCAAACTTGAGATTTGGGGTTTTATGGTTTGTGATGTTGGGAGTTAAATTGATGAGTTTAAATGATGGATTGTGAATCCTAGGTGTAGAATCATTGGGGAAAATTGGAATTAAAAGTGGTGATTTAAGAAGTTTGAAGTTTTGCTAAAGATCCTCATTATTCTTGAAACCCTAAATTAATTGGTGATGATAAATACTGAGGTTGCCCAAATTAAACATAGAATCATGGAATTGGTGGGTTGAATTATATGTGTACAAGTTTAATTGGATTTCTGAGATGTTTCGAAATTATGTTTAAATTTAGCGAATGAACTTTGTTATAAATGGGGAATTCATGTAATAAAGTAATAAAGTAAAGGAAAAATTAGTGAAATAAATTAGTAAGGATCTGGATGACATGAACTCAATTGTGGGGTGTGAAATAGGATTCAAAGATTTAGTTTGAATTATGTTGAAGTGCAAAGTGATGTGTAATTGGAATAAAGAGAATTAATTAAGAACGAAATAAGTTTATGTGATTCGATTTCTTTGTGTATTACAAATTGTGTAGGGACAACTACAGGGGCAGACCAAGCAACCAAACACTGTGAGTAATAGTACTTCACATGTACACTCTTTTCCGTTAATAATCATTGTCAATAATATTTGTTATCCGCAGCAATATGGTAACACTTGGTGTAATCTATGTGAACATGGAAAGAATTGGCTTAATTTTGTATTCCGATTACGGTTCAGGATCATTGGTAATGTGATATGAGCACGCATAATAAATGTATGTGAATTATTGAGATTGTTCAGCATTACTAACGTTCTGTTATCTGTAAAATACTTCTATTGATTGGTAGTGAACAAGAGAAGCAATAATGCTCGCGTATTCCGACTTATTCTGTTTTGTTAATAATGGATCAAGAGTGGTATGAGGTAAATGATAACGTCCTTATCAAGGAGTATTATTAATATTCTGATATACATGAGACGATTATGACTAATTGTAATAGACCATAAGATGATTTGTGTATATCGTGGCTGTTGGTACCAACTTTATTGTGGTCTTCGGACCTACCTGTTGTGGTCTTCGGACCTACCTGATCTGAATAAGAAAATGATTACGCTTATGCATTACATTATTTACGGGCGTGGTTTGTTCTCTTATTTTGGGCATATGACCATTCTGTAGTTTCTGTGCATACTGGGCTTAAAGCTACTCTATTATGAAAGCTAGAACTATGATTGATTGAGATATATTTACGAATATAGTTAATTATATCTTCTTTGATTATATATATATTTCTTGTTGAATTGAACATTATATGATTTACGTACTATTATTCATTGAGCTTGACTCACTTTATTCTATGTTGCATTTACTGAGGCACTCAACCAGGAGGTCAACCCTAACCTGTGGTTTCCGTTACCTGTTGTCAAGCCTTGAGTATCTAAGCTCTTAGCTGTCGGCTGTGCAATTATGAAGTTTTGTTAAGCTTTAAATTGTACAATAGATGTCTATTATGATGTTGCATGTGTATGTAATGTGGATGTATATGTACATAGTTATCTTCACTTACACGTCACTGTATATTTATCTGTATTACGCTTTGTCTGCGGTCCTGGCATAGTAGTAATAGCTCAATAGATGTCATTTTTTTTCGCTATTATAGGTTATTGAATGCTTCCGTTCAGGCCCCATAGGTTATCTACATCAGGTTTTGCGTCCGTTTCTGTAATGGTCATGCCCAAACTTTTAGGGGCGAGTTTAGGGCGTGACAACTCGTATGCTTTCTATTCTGGATCCATCTCCTTCAACTTGTTCATGTGAAATTCAAATTCCCTCACAGTCCCAGCTGCAGCTGCCTTCCACAATAGGTCCCTCAATTCAATCCCTTTGAACTTTGCTCTGAAATTGGAGTAAATATGCCTCATACAGAATCTATGTTCCATATTTGGCATTACCTCCTCAAATGCAAGTACTAACCCCTTCTGTTTGTCAGATATGAAAACTCATCCCATGTCAGCAGCACTACCAATATCATCCATGAGTTGCCTTAAAAACCACACCCAATAATCTTTACTTTCTGCCTCAATAGCTGTCCATGAAATTGGAACATAGTTGTTGTTCCCATCCCTTCCAAGTGCACATAATAATTGTCCACCATAGATTCCTTTCAAATGTGACCATCGATCCTATAATGGGCCTGCATCCTCCAACAAATCCTGTTCTAAGGGCTGCAAACCCAACATATAACCTCTGGAAAACTGAAGGCAATTCTAAGTTGGGCCTAAGCATGTCTTCATTGGGCCTATCCACCACTACTTGCATTACACTGTTTGGATTATGCAGCCTCACTGTTTCACAGTAATCATACACCTTTGCATATTGGACCCTTTGATCTCCTTCAATAACTTCTCTTGCTTTTTTTTTAGCCTTATACAATTAAGGCCTACTAACATCAACCATTAACTCCCTCCAAAGCGTCTTCATAAGCCCAACTTTGATGTTAGGGTCATCCTTAACTTGTCCATATACTTCTATGCCAAGTAAGTTGAGTTCACTAAGTGATTATTATATGACCTTCCACATGCATGCTTTGGTTGGAATGATTTTATTTGAAAAGTTCTCTCACCTTGCATGGGAGAAGCATGCAATCTCCATCCACATCCATGCTTTTACACTACAGTAATCTTAGAGTTGTCATTCCTTATGTACTTGATGTCATAACCATGTTGGATATTCCACTCTTTCATTGCCTTTCTAAAAATTTGAGGGGTGGCAAACTTCATTCCAAGTTTGAGTTGTGGCTTCTTCATTTCTACTTCTTTAATGAACTCAGGATATTTATCTTCACATTCCTCATCCGATGAGTTATGTACACTATGTAAATCTTCATCCTCAGGATCAGAATACCACCCTTCATCTGCCTCTTGATCACATGAAGGAGGTTGCCTCTTTCTTTTCTTTACAATCTCCCTTGGTGAGAAAATATCATCATCTTCTGGCCCCTCTAAACCCTCATTCAACCAGCCAGGTTCATCACTTTCATAGTCTTCATCTTCTGAACCACTATCAACATTCTTATCATCCATGTAATCGGGATTATCACTATCTTCTTCATCCCAAGCTCTGTTATCCATTTCCTCATCTCTGGCATCTTCATCTGCTGCTCCTTTATCTCCATCTCCATTATGCATTTCCTCATCACCTATATCTTGCATTCCATCTCTACAATCCATCTCTTCTTCACTTATATTTTTCATGTCATTCTAAGTCAGTGCCTGCTTAGCATTAACTGGTACTCTTGGGGGTACCAAATGTTTCCCTTTTGGACTTACCACTTATAATGGGTCCTGACCCTTCTCCACATATAATTGAATCACATCTAAACCTTCATACTCACATATCATGGTATATACATCAACATCTTCTTCAATTATTGTCAACCCATCATCCAAACTTTTTCCAGATTTCCTATACCACAAAACATAAGTACTATAGACATCTATTTTCATCTCCCTCAAGATGGTATGAATCTCAATAAAAGATAGTTTGTCAGGATCAACATCATATATATATTCCACTTTCCCTTGTTTATAAGCAATATTAGGAGGCTTACTGAAGTACCCATTATAGTTGATCTCAAAAATCATTTTTTTTTACCTCAACATGAAAACAACAAAACTTCACAATAGTACATTACAAAACTCAAACTCATTGGAACCACATAACAACAATCATAAAAAATACTTGTTGTTTACGAACCTCTATACCCCACCCACTTTAACCAACATCCAAAAAAATAAAGTAATAAAAGGCATGAATACTAAAGTATACAAAAACAAATCTGTGAATAAAAAATACTCAAAGTTAACATCATGAAAAATATTCCCCATTACTTATGAAGCTCTATACCCCATCCCGCTCCACTTTAACCACAATCCCCAAAACTTAAAGCAATACAAGCATACCATACCTAAAACATTATAAATTTTGTGAATCGAAGTCAACACACACTCAGTTATGAATCAAAATTAGGAAAAATCAACATCTAAGGATCAAAATAAATTAGGGTAAACAACACATACCTAATCTAGTAATGGCGTTTGCGATATGATGGTGAAATTGATGATGAAACCCTAGTTCAATCCAATCAATCATGGCAAGAGAGAAGAGAGAGAGAGATAGAGATGCGAATATTGGTGTTAGTCAAATGAAACAAAACGACTGAGAGATGTAAAATATCTAGGGGCATTCCTAACTTTTTACAACTTCTGTTATGTCCGTTGGATTTTGCACTCTGGTATGAAGTATAAGGGGTTTAAGTGTTACAAATAAAACTATAAGGGGGCTTCGTGTTTTTGATGCAAACCACAGGGAGTTAAATTATAATTTACCCTAAAAATAAAGAAGAACAATGGAAGAGGAAAATAAAGCACTACATATTTAATAAACAATGTTTTTATATACAAACTCACTTATTTATAGGTGATAAAACTCTCACTGTTTGCCAGATCATGTGCTTTATCACATGGTAAAACTTTTCTTTATTTTCACTTTGACCCAAAACTCATTAGAATTCCAATTACATCTCTTTTGATGATTATCCAAATATTTCACAACACTCCTCTTGGATAACCATATACTAAGAATATGTCTCGTTAAAACTTTACCAAGGAAAATCCAGTGGGAAAAAACCTTTGGCAATATTCTTGTATGTGATTTGTTTAAATTGCCTCATTAAAACCTTACTAAGGAAAATCCAGTGGGAAAAAACTTTAGACAAAGGAAAAAGAGTACAATCTACAAATCTGCTTAAATAGATGACTCCCGCTCAATACTGCATAATAGATCTTTATGTCGACTCATCCCAATATTATGCATCGGGCTTCTTGAATGTTGCAGTCAGTAGTGCTTTAGTAAATAGATTTGCTAGATTATCACTTGAACCTATCTTTGACATAACCACATTTACCCACATCACTATCTTCATATAATATGGTTGGACTATCTTTTATTGAAGAAAAGCTACATCTTTCTTGAATATGTTGAATCATGGATCTAAACCAAATATATTCTTGAATAGGTTCTTGAATTGTAAGAATGTCTGAATGATTTGAAAATGTAATGGTAAATGTTTGTTTACTGATCACCAAGATATATGATATTTTTATAGAAAAAAAAAAAACATATCTTTTTGTGATTTGCCTTTATGTGGATCGAGAGGTATCTAGCATTTGCATATCTAATTAGCTGCAGCTTTGAAAAATAAACCCATATCGGTTATTCCACGAAAATAACGTAATATCTGTTTTACTTCATTCTAATAGCTTCGGGTTGATATAGAAATATATCGTACTAATAAATTGACTACAAATGCAATATTGGACCTTGTACAATTTATAAGATACATAATAGCACTAATTACATTCAGATATAGTACTTCAGGACTGTAACAACCCTCGTACTGATTACCGGTTAACACTGAATTACGTACTGATTATTGCTAAACCGAGGCGATAATGGTGATAATTGAATTAAGCAAATCTTGAATAGGCCGATTGAAATCGGCGAAATTGAATAAGTTATCTATTGAGTTGCATATTGCATCTGTTTGATTGATTGATTATCTGTTTGGGTTTATATGTTTAAGCTGCTAATTGAAGGCCTTATCGTGGCGAATTAGAAACAGATTTAGTGTTTTGGACTCGATAGAATAATTGTGATTTAATGGTATATTTATCGAAAATTGATTAGGAATGATTAAAGTAGATTAAAATGAGTTAAATTGCATAGATTGACTTAATTACACTTAAGCCACTTAGTGGACCTTTATTTACTATTATCACTTGAGCCTATTCATGTTGATCAAAGCTTTCCTCGACCATTTTCTTGCCTTCTAACCGGCCAAACATAGAGAGAGAGAGAATTGAATTCATCTTGAAGAATTGCTTGAGAATTGAAGCATACTTGCTAATTTAGCTCATAAACCTTGTAATTGAGACTTAGGTAAGTGAATTCATTGTCTTCTTGTTGTCTTTGAACTCCATCTTGCATGTTCTAGGCTCCATTGTAGAATCAAACCATGTTTTAGTGCAAATATGTTGAATTAGGCCTTAATTGCTTCATGCATGTTGAGTTTAGTGAGTTTGGAGTTGAATTCTTATTTTCCAACTATTGAGCTCGTTAGAGCAAGATTGAACCTTGAATTTGGTTTAAAACTCATGCATTGCATGTTTTGAAAGTGTTCTTGAAATGGGTTTGAATTTTGGATTTAATTGACTCACCTTTGGGGCTTGAATTCATAAATTGGCTTTTGAAACTTGTTATTCAGTGTTTTAGAATGTATTTTCCAGAATTTGGGCCCAAGAGGTCGAGAATTGAGTTGAGAATGCTTGGTTTGAGCTTGGAAGGCAAATATGGAAATTCCAGATTTGGCTTCTTCGCTCGAGCGAAGGATTCCTCGCTCGAGCGACCAACGTTTCCTCTGAGCCACGCTCGAGCGAAAGATTGGTGGCTCGAGCGTAAAAATCGAGCATCGATACTTTTCTTTGTTTCATCGAGACGCTCGGCGAAGGAAGGCTCGCTCGGCGAATCCTTTGATTTTGGAAGCTTCGCTCGGCGAGCATCGGCGGCATCGTAGCGTAAAATCGAGCATCGATACTTTCTTTGTTCTATCGAGGCTCGGCGAAGGGTTGTTCGCTCGGCGAAGCCTGATTTTGCAACCTCGCTCGGCGAAGGAAGGCTCTCGGCGAGACCCTGTTTTTACAACTTTTGAAAAATGCCTTCCAAGTATTTTTGCATCCTCATCCCATCCTAGGCATTCTTAGGCCTAGTTTAAGGCATCTTAATGAGGATTTAGACATAGAACCACAGAAAATTTAGGGATTTAATTATCATCCTTTCATTGTGAACTTAGTGTGTGTTCTATTTGTTAGCTGTTTAGGGTTGGCTCTCGGGGCCGCTCTATTGCTATTAGCCCAATCTCTGTGAGTACGATTGTGTAAAGATATGTTCAAAATGGTTATCTTTTGAATCTGAATGAATTGTTTATTGAGCGATATTGTTTCTTGAATAAATGTATGTCTGTATTTTGAAGCTGTATTGTGGCATCCTTAGCATTGGTATTCTTTATTCTGAGCTCTGTCGGTTCCTTGGAACCATCTTGTTCTTGTTGATGGCCATCATTCTTGTTGGGTCTGTTAAGACCGGTCCTTTTGGACCTCTTGTTTATAGGCTAATGGATGTACCACATATGGTGATTGGTGAAATCTTGAAAGACTAAATCTTGTTTAATGAAGATTTCATTCTTGTAAGGACATTTATTCATAACCACTTTACCTTTGTATGTTATTCACTGGGCTTTAGCTCCTTTGTTTATATATATGTAGGTTCTCGGCCCAGGCCGGAGCTAGGAGGCGTGGGTCGGTCCCCGATTTTGTCAAGCCTTCTATGCTATGGCTTGGGGTGTTTTGTGTTCCCCATCGGTCTCCTCCTTTATTTGTACCTTGTATAGATGGTCTCTTGTTGTCTTTATCTTGTTGTCTAGGGACTTGATCCTGTCTTGTTGACTATAAATGTTGTATATGATTGTATAGTATCTTTGTTCTAAACTGTTTTGAATGCATGAAAAATGTTTTGGCATCTGATTTTCACACTCAATGGACACTAGTTACTTCTTGTATTGGCTTCATGAATACATACTCTGTTTAAGCGTATTCTTTGTGAGCCTTTGGTAATCTCGGATTCTTGGCGATTCTGATACTAAACCCATAGAGTAGGGGTTTGGAGTCGTGACAAGGACCAAGAATTTTTCACCATCTTCTAGAGGGGAAAAAACCATTAAATATTTAATGGATGAGTTTTTTCATATAAAGGTGCTTGAACTTTTTAATTAATGAACATGAATTCTATTTGGAAAATATTTGATTTGCAGGCCAATACAAAATTTCATTTTGCTAAGATTTTTCATTTCAAATTCATTTTAAATATTCTACAGTTTGTGTAAACTCTTCTGGAGTTCAACAAAATTCAAAACTTCAATACATACTGCAACAATTGCAAATATGAATTCCTCATTTTTTGGTTTTGAATTAAATGCTTTTGACACCTTAAATCCTTCAGGGACTTATATATATATATCACTATCTAGTGATCCATCAATATGTTGTAACCACATCCATTAAAAACATATCTAAATTTTCTATCATTTTCAAGCTGATGAGAAATCTAAATGCAATTGCATTCATTATGGGTGAATAAGTTTTCTCATAGTCAATACTAAAAGTTTCTGCAAGAAACCTTGCACAATAAGTTGCGCATTATATCTAACAATTTCATTTTTCTCATTGCGTTGTAACACAAATATCCACTTATATCCAACAATACTCACTTATATTTGACATGCTATGACCCTTCAGGGGGTTAGACTATAGGTCCAAATACTTCATATTTTTTGTAAGCAAGTTTAATTCTACTTATATTGTTTTCTTTCCACATTAGCCAATTATTTATACATCATCATTCTTCGATGGTTTGTGGTTTATTATTATTATTATCACTTATGGTAATGCTTTCACTATTACTTCTGGTAATATTAAGAGCAACTTTAAAAGAAAATATATTGTCGACAATAGTTTAATTTCTATCACAAATATCTCCTGTACTTATAATGTATTGAGATCTAATTATTTTCAGGTACTTTTTTCATTTCAAGGGATAACTCTTCAGGAAGTTTCACTTCAAGGGATAACTCTTCAGGAGATTCCACTCTAGCAGATAACTCTTTAAGAAATTCTTTTTATGGAAGTTCTGCTTCGCGAGATTTATAAGTAAGAGATTTGGCTTCGTTTGGGAACAGGCTAATTTAGTAACTTTTTGGCTAATTGGCTAAAAAGGTTGGTAAAAAAAACTTGTATGTTTGGGATGACTTTTTGGCTAATTACGAAAAGATGTGCAAAAAGTAGAGAGAAAAGGGAATCTTTGACTTTTTGGTATGGGTTGTTGGCTTTTTGGCTAAAAAGGTAACTTTTTGGCTAATTGGCTAATTTAGCCACTCCCCAAACGGGTTAGATAGATTTATTATAATAGTCTGTTTTGTGGGTCTAGCCTCTCCAAGAGCACTAAGAATTTTTTATGGGTTTAGCCTATGTAAGAGTGCTAGGTATAGTCTCTTCTGGAGCACCTCTTCAGGAGCGTAGATATAGCCTCTTCAGGATGCTAGATATAATCTCTTCAGGAATACCACTTGTCTTCTTCTTTCAAAAACTTTGTCTTTTGCACCGACAAGTTTACTATGCTTCTGGTGTGACTTAAATACATTTATAGCTATGCCAGCAGATTGTCCTTCAGGAACATCAATTCTTGTTGGAGCATTAGCAGCTGGAATATAGGATTTTATTATATTTTTAGTAACGGTGAAGGCATCCGGTAATTGATTTGCTTATACGTCTCTAGTTCACATTGATTAGTACGAGGATCATGATAAGATAACATCAAATTATTTCAAGTGATTTCACGTCGAGTTTCAGGTTGCGACTTTTCTCTCCCTGATGATGGGAAAACTGTTTCATCAAAATGATAATTCTCAAAACATGCTCTAAATCCATTCCATGTTAAGGATTCAAGATATCTAATAATAGATGGAGAATCAAAACTAACATAAACTCCAAGTTTACATTAAGGACCCATTTGCAATAGAAACATATACAACATAACCAAACACTCTAAATAAATAACATCTGATGGTTGACCAAATACAAGCTATAATGGTGAGTACTCATGTATATAGTTAGTCTAGCATGACCTCATCTTTGAAACAAGTAATTTATTTTTCATAAACAAAGGTTGAGCGATCAACTAAAGTCATTTAATTGAATATTAAACTATACCATTTTGAGTATAAACATGGGCAGTGGAATGCTTGACATCAATATCAACGTGTACGGAATAATCATTAAAAGTTATGTTACGAATGAGACTATCTAGTTAATATATCTATCAAAATCATGAAATAACAAATAGTCCATACTGAAATGAATGAGATAGTCTAATAATTAATTTTCTCGAAATGCAGGCAGTATAGATAATCACTTGATGGATAATCTCTTGGTAAAAGAATCTTAATGGAAGTTCTATTTGAATTTTTAATAATTTAATACATCCTTATAGATCCCGGATGCTTAGGGTAATCATGCCTAATATGACTGCTTTTTGGATTATAACACTTCTGGTGCATTAAGTTGGAGCACTTCTAGTATCTCAACATTTGATTCAATTGCTTTTATTGCTATATAATACAACTCATATGAATATCAAACAACTTCAGTAGAAGTAATATATAGATATTCTTCTTTACCTTTATATATGGTTTCAATAACCAATACAACATATATATTTAAAACTTAACAGATGTCTTTTGGATCAGGTAGAATATACTTCATCAATATCAAATTTGATTCCATTTGACAATCATAATATTGGCTCTTCTAGAGCTTTCAATCAAGTTTGCAGAACCTGAGATTTTACGTTAACTTTTGTCATCGTCAAATGTTTTTCATTATAAAGAATTATAGGCGTCTTTATAATGTCTACTAAATTAATATTTTACTCAACATTTTAGAATTAGTCAATACATCAATACAATCCATGTATATAGATAGGTAATCATCATTTCCAAAACATGATCAAATAGGAAAAATATAAATTCCAAAAACATAACTAAAACAAATATAATATTCAGAAATCAGTGTGAATATTTTCATAACCAATAAGCTTTTCTTTTTTCATTTATTGAGGCTTGTTATCTAGAAGACAAACGTTCCAAGTGGAAAAGATTTCAATAGTAAAATACTGTTGATGAATAGTATTTTGAGAAATTTTTTAAAAGAATGTACGATGATGAATAGTGAACTTCCAGGAGACACTACTACAAAAATAGATAAAGATCACACTTTTTTTGTGTGATGTTTGTTATTTAATCACACCTTTTAAGTTTTATTAAAGTGTGATCTTTGGGAGTGTGATTAAAAAGGGTCATTTTAATCACACCTTTTAAGTGTGATTAAAAACATTTAGATCACACATTTTAAGTGTGATTAATAACATTTAGATCACACCTTGTAAGTGTGATCAAAAGCTAATAAAACCTGTAATAATAAACTTTAGATCGCACCTTTTAAGTGCGATTAATAACATTTAGATTACACCTTTTAAGTGTGATTAAAAACATTTAGATCACATCTTTTAAGTGTGATTAAAAACTAATAAAACCTGTGATAATAAACTTTAGATCACATCTTTTAAGTGTGATTAGAAACATTTAGATCACATCTTTTAAGTGTGATTAAAAACTAATAAAACCTGTGATAATAAACTTTAGATCACATCTTTTAAGTGTGATTAAAAACATTTAGATCACATCGTTTAAGTGTGATTAAAAACTAATAAAACCTGTGATAATAAACTTTAAATCACATCTTTTAAGTGTGATTAATAATATTTAAATCACATCTTTTAAGTGTGATTAATTACTAAAAAGATTCGATATATTTGAAAAATAAGCAATATTATTTTTGTACGTGCATTTCAAGAATATAATACACACTATATACTATACTTTGAATCATAATCACATATTCAATAGAATAACGTCATATATTTTATAAATGAAAGTTAAATATGTTCAAAAGTATATACAAAGGAATTAAATAAAAAAATTTAAACTGTGCTTACATATATTAAAATTTTTTTTAAAAAAACTTGAAAAACTAAGTCTTTGAATTCTTTGACCATATTTTGCATCTCTCCAAGAAATTTCTAATCTGAAAAATAAAAACACAAATTAATTCAGACACCACTAGAAGCATATGAATAAACTAACTATTTGTAAAGATTGTTCTAGTCTTACAAAAGATAAAGTCCGACTAATCACACCCCTTCAAATGTCTTAACATTAAATACCTCTACCATGACATGAAGCATGTAAAAACAAAATGTCACTTTACCCATAGAAATTGTTGAACGTTCAACAAAAATTTTACTATAACCAACAACTTTAAGAAGCTCTATCCATCTCAAATATTTAATGTTCTACAAAAGAAATGCAATTGAATGTTGATTGTGCAAATACTTTTGAGTGCATTTTAGATATCTGTGGTGTGTTGAATGTCCGTGTCCCATACAAAACACTTAACAATTAGGCAACCCTAGCTTGCCCTTCATAAATATGCCAAAATTTGGAAAATGCATTCCTTTACTAAAATTTATCATTCAATGAACATGAGTTACACCGCCTTTGGTAAGAAGAATAAAAGCGATAAGGTTTGGGTTTTCTTCTACAAAGCGACGAAATTCCCTATTACAAACAAATATTACCATTAGCCAATCAAATCGTGAATCGGCGAGAACAACCTGAGACCAAATAAGGGTATAGTTTCAAAATTCAAACAAGTTATTTTGATAAACCAAAGTCATCAATGAGTCTCTTTTTAGGCTTTAGAACAAACAATTAGAGTGTTATAAATTTTCAAACTTTCTACTACACCCAAGAAAATGGGAAAAAATATAAAAATAAAAATCATTAAACAACACACAATAAAATCATCAAAACTAAAGAGCTTGAACGGCTAATCTATAAGAAAGTTACAATTTTCATGCATTTGAATCACATTTTGTGCAGATCAAGCATTCATGAGCAATAAAGATTCTATAAAAATGAAGAAATTACAGAGACGAAGCATCTCTATTGACAGATCAAAAAAGCTCTACGAAATTTTTATATATTCAATAATACAACATTTAGTTCAAAAAAAAAAAAAACAAAAAGAAATGAAAAAAATAAAAATAAAGCATTTGAAAGCAAACAATCAAACATATGCAACCTGCATAGCTAATATCTCGAAGTTAAAAAGGAAAAATGAAACTGGGCACTTTCAATATATATATATATATATTGTGATGAAGAAGAAGATTGGACGTTGTGTGGTGAGACTAAGGTCGAACAGAGCACTATAGTCATCAGTTGCTCTAATACATTAATTTATATACTAGACTAAAAGGAAGTAATAACAGTAATGCCACAAGCTAGTGGTGTTTGAGGTATAAGATAAATATCAACAATCTACTACAACTCCCAAAGGAATCAAAATCAATGTTCACTTTAATGCGTTAGATATGAATTTTTCAACCAAAATCATCTACATGTCATACACGTTTACTTTCCCACGTAGGGCCAATATTCACCTTCTTCTAGTTTTCATTGTGTACATTTTATAAATTAGATATGAACTTTTCAACCAAAAAATATTTTCTCCATATCTAACACAGTGCTTCCAAATCAGTGTTAGAAGTGTAGAAATTGTTGCAAGATCCCATGGTCCATCAACCCTTTTTCTGTTTGTTCATTGAGCACCCATGCATGATACTCTTCCCCATTAAAGTTTCAAGTAAATTTGTTCACAATCTATCTTGCACGCAAATTGAAGTAGCAAAAAATACTAGCAAAGAGATAAAAAAAAATTGAAACAAAGATTAAAATGGTGGAGCCACATTTTGTAGTTTTGCAATTCTTATCAGAAAATCAGTTTCTCCTATGTGGCAATATATCGAATTAAAAACTATAAAACTCCACGTGGCTAAATAAAAGAAGAGTGAGGAAGGAAAAAGGTGGTGTATGCACCTGTAGACACCCCATTTTTGACCGACCTTAAGACTCGAGCGTCCTTTGGTTGGCGCTTGGCGATGTTGCATGTCGTGCTCGTTCGAAGTCTCGAGTGGCGCCGTCGCCTGCCTAAGCTTCGAACTCTCTTACGTGCTTTGTCTCGGTTTGCGAATCAGTCTCGGATTTCTCTGTTTTCTTTCGAGGAGGAATGGTCCGTAGACTATCTCCCGATGGCGTGAGCTACTTTTCGTGGCGTAAGCCATTTCGCCCATTCGAACCGGTTCCGGTTTGAGCCGTCAGGCCGTGTGCCTCGGTTCGGGACCGCCCAACCATCTCCGATTTCTCCGGTTTTCGGCAAGTGCCTCTGTTTTATCATTCCGAGGGACACTGAGGCCTCTGGTACCCACTTCGCGGCCGTACGCCACTTTCGGTGCTTATAGCCGGTTTTTGGGACCCCAAACTGCCCGGTTTTGGCCCCAAGCTTTCATTTTGTATCAGTTTTTGTTCATTTTTGGCAGGTGCCTCTGTTTTGTCATTATGAGGAACACTGGGGCCTCTGATGCCCGCTTCGTGGCCGAATGCCACTTTCGGTGCCTGCAGCCCATTTTCGGGACCCCGAACCTCGCGGTTTGGGCCCCCGAGCATTCATTTTGCATCGGTTTTTGTTCAATTTTGGCAGGTACCTCTGTTTTAGCATCAAGAAGATCACTGAAGGGTGGGAGGCCAGCAATTGTTCCAGAAAACCAGTTTCGCGCCTCCGGCGCCCGTTTCTCACTTAGGGCCAATGTTGAACACCACAGGGATATTTTCTTGAGGGACTACATATTTGTGATGAGGGCACATGGGAGGACACTAAAAGTGGTGGTCGGCGATAATTGATTTTCATTTTGAGCCTCTTCTTCAAGTGCAATGTTGTGACTCACTTGGTGTTGCCAAGTTCCAACCACAGGGCCTTATTCTACACACTGGGAGGACCCTAAAACATGGTGGTCGGCACAATTTTTTGTCCCATTTTTGGCCATGGTAGGCCAAAGTGGTGGCCGACCGGTTGGGGTGGCCCGGCCACCTTCAGCCACCTGGCCGACTTTTACACTTTTCACCTCTTCTGGTGTCATTTGCTTTTCAAAATATCCTGTCCTCAGGGATATTTTGGGAGAAACTTGGATGCATTTCCTCCCTTTACACCCTTTTGGTCTATTTAAGGGCTGGACAGCTCCTTCCCTAGGTTACAAGATTTCATCTCAAGAACCTCTCTTCCAAAACCTCCATTTTCTATCTCAAAAACCCTAAAAAGCTTTAAGTTTCTAGCTCCTTTCTTCATCAACCCTAAGCACCACCATCACCACCTCCATTCCAGCAGCAAAGAAATGATTTTTAAAGGCTAAGGACCAGAAAATTCAAGCCAAGAAGCGTAAAAAGACTTGTCTTCAAGGGTAAGCCACTAATTCCCTTTTTCTAGCATAATTTTGAATCAATTCTTTACCCTATTTACTCTCTGTTTTGGGCTCTGACCCTACTGTTTTAGGCTTATTTTGAGTCCCTCTACAACTTTGTAGAAGGGCTCAACTCTGTTTGGTGTCTCCATGACACACCTCTTTCAATATCACTCTTTATGCCATTATTTTGCATGCTTTATTTGACTTATGAGTGATCTGATTTCGAGCCTGTCATAAACTGTGAGTAGGCCTATTTTGAGCCCCTCTTCAATATTTAAGAAGGGCTCAACCATGTTTGGCCTCTCTATCATGAACTTTCTTTGTAATCCTCCATATTTTCCGTAAAATTGCATGATTTATTTGGCCTATTTGTGATCTGATTTGGTGCATCTCATGAACTAATATTGTGCTTACTTTGAGCCCCTCTTCAACATTGAAGAAGGGCTCAACCTGAATTTCATGCTCTACATGCCACTTGCTTTGAATTCATGTTCTACTCCTATTTGGCATGCCCTTTGAGCTTATTTGGCTTCTGTTTTGAGTCTTTAGCAGGCCTGAAAAGAGCCTTTTCTTGGCCTTCTCATCATGTTTTGTTAAGGGTCTTAGGCCATTTGATGCATTCTTTTAGTACTTCATGTGTACTCCCTATTTGGTTCATTATTTTGCATGCTTTGTTAGGCTTGCTTAGATTCTGTTTTCGGCCTTCATCAGGCTTAGAAAGTGTCTTAAAATGACTCATTATTCATGTTTTGTTAAGGGTCCAAGGTTGTTTGATGCATGATTTTGGTACCTCATGTTATAGCCTTTGTTGGCTCATTATTTTCCATGCTATGTTTAGCCTATCTACATACTGAATTGAGGATGTCATCTCTTGTAAATGTGCATATTTTTGGCCCCTCTTTGATTTTTTAGAACTGTGTTTTTCATTTTGAGCATTGTATATACCACTTGCTTTGTAATTCTCCTCTTTTCCCCCATTTTTGCAAGCTATTTTTGCCATACTTGTGATCATTGTTTGGCCATACTTTGTACTGAAAAAATGCTAGTTTAGGGGCTTCCTTGCTACTGTTTTACATGTTATGTCCATATTGTGCATGTTTAGTAGGGCTGTAGGCCGTTTCAGGTGCATAACATTGCATTTCGGGCATCGGGTGTAATTTTGTCATAATTCGGGGGCTATTTGTGCATCATTTTAGCTACTGAAATTTGCATTTTTCATATGCCGTATGCCACGTTTCATTTGCATGCCATTTCATGCCTTCGGGCCATGCCTCGGTTTGCGTGCCCGTGTGCACGCATTTCGAGGCATCTCACTTTTATCTCTCGGCATCTTATGTGAGTGCGGCTGGGGCCCTCTCATGTTAGTGTAAGCCCAATTTGCATCTTCATGCCTTTATATCATTGCCTCGGTTTGCGTGCGTGTATGCGCATTTGAGGCATTTCATTTTATCCGACGGCATCTTATGCGAGTGTGGTTGAGGCCCTCTCGTGTTAGTGTAAGCCCAATTTCCATTTTCATGCCTATATATCAGTGCCTCCGTTTGCGTGCCCGTGTGCACGCATTTCGAGGCACTTCATTTTCATCCATCGACATCTTATGTGAGTGTGGCTGAGGCCCTCTCATGTTAGTGTAAGCCCAATTTGCATCTTCATGCCTTTATATCATTGCCTCGGTTTGAGTGCCAGTGTGAGCGCATTTCGAGGCACTTCATTTTTATCCGGCGGCATCTTATGTGAGTGTGGTGAGGCCCTCTCATGTTAGTGTAAGCCAATTTGCATCTTCATGCCTTTATATCATTGCCTCGGTTTGCGTGCGTGTATGCGCATTTGAGGCACTTCATTTTTATCAAGCGGCCTCTTATGTGAGTGTGGTGAGGCCCTCTCATGTTAGTGTAAGTCCAATTGCATTACGTATGCCATTTCATGCCTTAGGATCATCGCCTCGGTTTTGCGTGCGCGTGTGCGCATTTCGAGGCATCTCATTCATAGCATTGTGTATGTTAGGATTGCATCTCATGCATATTGCATTGTGTTAAGGATAGGAGTTAGCTTGCACGAAGCGAACGCGTTTAGTACTCGAGTAATGAGCGGGTCTCAATTCCCAAGTCACCGACTCCGGATTGCCCATGATGGAGTTAGGTTTTGTTGTAGCATTCATATGCATTCATCCTATATTGAGTTGTGCAATTGGCTCCTCGGCCATCATGCATCGAGATCGTGATTGGTGTACGAGGATCGAGGCATCATATATTTGTGAAATACATTGCTATGCCCCTTTGCTCTCTATTGCGGCAAAATGAAAAATCGGCAATTTTCGGGACTTGTACGCATTTCAAGAAAAAGTGCAAGCGAGGCTAATCGGGGCATCGTCGTGGATTTGGCGCCAAAACACCCAACATGCATCATTCATCGAATCGAGGCCCACAGCTTGGCGCCGGTTCTGACTTTCTTAGTTAATTTGTAAATTAATTAGGAATTTGTATTTATTTCGGACTGTAATATTTTGGACTGTAATATTCTTTTATTCGGACTGTATTATTATTTGTTTGGACCCTCTGCGCGAGGGTATAATTGTAATAAGTGTGGGTGAGTGTGATGTATGTCTTCCAACCCCGTCTTTCTCCCTTTATTTACACCTACGATGGTTAGATATAGGGCATATTTCAATTAGCATACATGATGACATCTTTGCATCATTCATCATTTTGCATGCAAGACTCGGCGCATCATACTAAGCGCATTTGTATTTCAATTCCAAAATGAATACATGTTAAGCTGTAGCATTTCATATACCATGTTTAGAATAGCCGAACTTTGTTATAGTTGCATTTTGCATGTGTTGCATTAGGCATTTCAGCATATTTAGGATTCATGCATGATTTCTAATCATTTTCCTGTTTTGGCTTGGAGTACTCGGTGAGTTTTATGCTTTAGCATCCTCGCATGCGTGTGAGTGTTACCATGAAAAGCATGCTTACCATGAGACTATATGCTGAAATGATATAACTGCCTTGAATGCTGTGGGTGGAGGTTGAGTTATACGAATTGGAATAATTCATCAAATGCTTGTTTTAAGCCCACTAGATAGTGGCAAAACCATTGTTTTCTAAGCCCACGAGGGTGGCAAATCCAGCGTCTTAGCCTACTTGCGGGTAGCACCATCAAACCATTTTCAAACAAATAAACATGAGATGTTCGGTTCAATTGAGCGATTCGGTCTATACTTGTATCTTTGTGCGCATTACATAGTAACCTAGGCTAATAAGGAATAAGAACTCACAGTGTTTTCAAAATAGATATCATGGTTAGTAGAGGCCGGTCTTTGACCCGACGGCGAAGTGCTCACGATGTGACCTTCCCCAATCGTGCGAGTCCCGAGCCAACTTTGGTGATGGCGGACCGCGTGGCCTTTTGGCACCGAGTCGGGGTTTCCTAAATTTTCCATTTTAAAATATTTAGGTGGTGACTCGTTATCGGCAAAGCGATCCATGTTTGGCACTTCTTTCAAAAAATCTGTTTTTCTCAAAAGCGATTTGCGGTTGGACTCTTTGGTTCAAGATTGAGAAGCGCAACAAAATCGAGTCCGAGTGTGGCGAGGTCCTCGGGCTTATTCTGATTTTGGCGACTCTGGCGGGGATTTAGAGAACTTGACTCGAACTCGTGATATCTGGTTTTGACTACATTTGTGTGTTTCTTTGCATTTGCCTTTGAGTGCGCCTAGGACACCGTGTTTGCCATATGCCATTCGAAACGATTCTTGGGAGGCTTGTCTTGTCAAGTCATGTCGCGTAAATTTGATCGGCTCTGAGCTCTGACATGGGAACACAAACCGGTTTTACCGGCACCCTTAACCATTCGACCTAGTGCATATTCGGATCCATAGTGACCATTCCAAACTAGGACGGGTTGCTTATCCGTTTATAGGTTGTTTAAAAGCGCATTGCGTCGTGGTGAAACCCTAGTTCCTGACAAAATAGGACATGGAAACCCTAACCCAACATAGGGGTGTTTTGGCTCTCACTTATCTGCTATGTGCTTGTTAAAGTGCGTCTCTACAGGGAATGCATGTATCAGTTCATGAGTTTGGGCATCGAACTGCGAACCCGTTTGATGTTTTGGGATTGATTTACGAGGGTGTCGATTCTTGGGGCAATTTGGGCGAATTCGATGGGGGCACACTCATTCAACTATGCTAGTATCTGTTCAAATGAAATCATTTGAGATCTTTGTCTGTTTCTCTTTTGCTAAATAGTCCTGGAACCATAGCTTGGAAGGCTCAAATATCCCGGGTACATTGGACTAGTCTTGATAGACTTTGTTAGGTCGAAATTCAATTCAAGGGCAACCGGTGTTCTTTTCGAGGCAAGGCAAAAAGGCGGTCGAGGCTCACGGTTCATCGATCCGTCGATCACCATCACATCACCTTTGTTTAGAATCAGCAGCCCGTGATGGCACAGGGTTCGGAAGAATTTGTAGCTGTAATAGCAACGTTGAATCAGGAAACTACCATGCGGTGAGACCGATTGAAATCTGGGCACCATCCAGGGCATCGCCTCGCATCGACTTTGGGACCCCAGAACTTTGACCTACTTCCGCCAGTTGAAGATTTGCAGTGTCCGAATCCTCGAGAAGGGTTGGCTCAAGCCCAAGTTTTCAGACCCCTGGTGCAGCCTAATGAGAGGCGTTATCCCCTTGATGCTAATGACCTCGATGTGACCGCAGTGAAAATTGCGAACCTTGAGAAGCAATTCAAAAGGGCACAGGGCCTTAACTCCATTCGACATTGAGGATGGGCACAGTCTGTTCACGGCTCCCAAGCAGATTCAAGATGCCACATATTGACCGTTTCGTGGTGCAGGGGATCAATGATACATATCAGGCTTTTCTTGGATGTCCTAAAGCCGATGGAGTGCAGCTAAGCCACGAAACTCTCTCTGTATAGAAGAACTCTGCACGGTGTAGCGACCACTTGATGCGCTAAGTTGGAGGACAAAGTGAAGCAAAAGCTGGGAAGAATTGGTGAAGCCTTCGACCGATATTCCTACAATACCCAAGTTGGAATGACCATCCAAGAGCTTGAAGCGACCCGCCAAGACCCAAAAGGGCCTTTTGTGAAATTTGTTGAGATGGAGAGCAAAAGCGACGATGATGACGCCGCCCTTCCGAGAGGATCAAGTCACGGATGATGGTGCGGAACCTCGAGCATGATATGTTGCGAAATTGATAGTGGCTCGCTATTCACTTTCAAAAGTTTGCATGAGCGGGGGTCGAATTCGAGAATCGTTCAACGGTGGGATCATTCCGAACAAGTGAACCGGCGAGGAGGATGATTTCAAGGAGTACCAATGGGAAGTAGCACTATTCCGAACCCATGAAATCGTCATCATCGCCACAACCAACCCTTTTGCCAATCCAAGCCCGCAAATAGCCGACCCAGCCCGAGCTCAGGGCAGAACTTTCACCCCTCTCCATATGAGCTTGACTAGCGCACTAAAAGCCTTAATGGAAAGAGGGCATCTCAAACCCCTCGATCCTCAACCTCTTCCAACCCACTCCCGACCCGGACATAACCCGCCAAATCGTATGTACCATCGCCAGCCAGTCATAAGCACCGTTGCTACGCCTTTCGTCATGAGGTCCAAAATCTCGCCGACAATCGGACGATAAGCTCCACCTTGAGCCCCAATGACCAAATATTTCCCACCTACCTCAATCTCATACATACCGCGCCATCCACCTATGACCTGATATACATCACCCCGCCCATCTACCCAAGCTTTGAGGTGTTCATTCCGAGCATGGACTTATGCATGATGGGTGCACTGAACTCAATCATCTCAAACCCATGAGCCCACTACTTGAGCTAAAGAGAATGATCGAAGATCTTCAAGAACTATGATAGATTTGGCCTCGGGACATTGGCTCGTCACCAACCACATCACATACCGGGGAGTTCATGTCAAAGGCTCCCCGATCTTGGAGCAGGCTACATTTGAGGAATGCCAATCCCTTGGCAAAGTGGAGGCAAGTGGAAAGAACAAAGCGGGAGGCATGGATCCCCATGAACATCTTATGTTTCTTTGTTGAGGCTTTGAAATGAGGAATGAACAAAACAAGTCCTCATGATTGTTGCAAAAAGCGTGAATGACACTTTTCGCTACTCAAGTCGAGGCGTCCAATCAAAGGAAAAACCGGAGAAGGGCCATATTAGATCACGATCTGTTAGCTCTAATCTTCCACTCGAGAAGAGATCGACAAACTAGGCGGACACCTTGATCCCTTCTTTGGTGCGTCCGAAAAATCCACAAACCGGAAGTACCAACCCAGAGGTCGAGGGTCTTCCATGCCCTCCACATGCCTTTGTCCAAAGCTTTCCAAATCCTTGTTGGACAAGGCCATCTCAAACCCCTTGAGCCTCGGCCTCTCCGAACCCTCTTCCGCTACACATGATGCTACCCGATCTTCATACCATCGCAAAGCGGCCATGCTACCAATAAGCTTCTTCGTCTTCGCCATGAAATCTGGGATCTGTTGACAACGGGTCATCCTCGCCGAGCTCGGCAAAGTCTATCGGCCTTTGGGTCGATGAACTTGGGGATAATGTTATGTGAATAGAGGATGAACCACCTGCGGCGCTCGATCAACTCGGGCGTGGGAATGGCGCGCACTACGAGCAATGTGCAAATACCGGTTTTGTGCTTTCGACTTGGGTATTAGGTCGGTTTTGCTACTTTGTTTTGAGTCATCCTTTTGTTTTGAGTCAATCTCTTTTGTTTTGGAGTGCATCTTGTTGTATCGAGTCTGTTGTATAAGTCGGGTGATTAAAGGTGTTACCTCGGACATCACTATTTTGTTTCTATTTGTCTTTTTGCTTTGTTTTGAGTCTGTTTACGCTAGGAGCGATTATGCCAACAGATTTTGAATGAAACGGCGTGATTTCCACGCTCTCGCATTTATACGCCATGTGCTAGTTGTGTCGGGATTTGAATGAAATGGCAGTGCATTCCACCTGCTCTCTTATGCCTTGAAGTCATTGTAATGACCTAAGTTTTTCAAAACTTTTTGAACACTGTGGTGAAAAACGAAGAGGAAGGAATTCCTCAGGATTTGCAAAACTTTGATCAAATTGAGAGAAAGAGAGGCGTGCTAAGCCCTTAATGAATGAAATCATGCTTGTTAGTGTAGTCTTGAGAAGGACCACGGCTTTGATCCAGATTGATCCTACATTTGTCTTGACCGCGAGTGATTTGTCGCTTTCTTAAAATTTCAAAAATGTTTTCTTGTGATCCTGCGAAGACACATGTGGAATAAGCTCTTGAGATTGTCTTGACCTAGGATCGCTCTCGACCTCGAGACTCAATCCCTTTGCTTCAAACCTTGAACTTGAATTGAGAATGTTCAACGGTCGACCACAATGTAAGGCCGGTGTGGCTAGATTTGAAGCAGCCCTCGAACATGAGGCACCAAAGTCAGATCAAGAAGGTCAGACCTCATCAGAAGAAGCTTGCAAACCTAGAACAGAAGCACCCCTCGAACTAGGGGCAAAACAAAAAATATCCGATGCGCTCGGAGAGCCAAAGGTGGATCATACGCAAATCAATACATGACCACTCTCACGGATGCGAGAGGGCTTCAATCTCAAAACCTTTTGGCATGGACTTGTTCCACTTTTACCCTTTGAGAGGCCCGTTGGGCCAAAACCCTAAAAGGGCGACCCAGGCAAAAGTTAGAGCAAGAAAAAGAAAAAAGAAAAATGCAAAAAAAAAAAGAAAAGAAAAAAAAAAGAAAAAGATGAAAAGAAAAGAAAAAAAAAGAAGAAGAAAAGAATTGAAAAAGAATGAAAAGAAAAAAAAAACAAAGCTCATGAGGTTGAAAACACAGCAGTGCCTTAGCAAAATTAGAGCATAAAAATGAGAGGTTAAATACAGGTGTACCTTAACCCCGAACTCGTGAGGCTTGATTCCCGTCTTTGGGATCGTAGGTAACTTCATTACGAAGTCGGTAGTAAAACAATTCAAATTTGATTGTGTCCATGTAATGGTTTGATCATCTCTGCCTTCTCTGTATCCAGAGTCCGTTTGTGTTAAGTAGCTTTGAGGGTATTTGCAAGTCTTGCTCGGTCTTGGATTCAAACAAGGGCAACTTTAGTTGCCATTCAATGCGCCGGTGCTTGGTTCAAACAAGGGCAACTTTCGTTGCCATCGGCTCTCTTCAAGTCAGGGTAGTTTTCCTTTAGATCAGGTTGTGCATCTCGGGAGTAGGTTTATGCTTTCGTTGAGCAAGTGGCCGTTTGCAAAAATAGTTTTTGAGAATTTTCACTGAGGTTGACTATTCTCTCAAAAATCATTCCATTTTTTTACAAAACTGGACCATTTTCTTGGACCCAAAAAAGGAAAATTTTCGATTGCTTACAACTTTGACTTGCATGATTTCAAATCAAAAAGCCCGAACAAACACGTTAATCTAACTCTCTCATTTTGGTCAAAATTGTTTTAGTAGAAAGCCAAAAACAAAAAATGGTCGAAATGATGAACTAGGGGCACAGTTGAGTCAGGCTTCTTGTCTTTTCCCTGTTGTCAATGCATTTGCCAAAAAAAAGGGCACTCTACTGCGGAAGAGGGCCTGTTGAAGCTAGAAAAGGTAGAGAGCTCTCGTATCCTCCAAGCGGCCGAGGTATCAAGCCAATTCTGCAATCTGTTGGAATGGATCGGGATACTCCACTCCCTCATCTAGCGGATCTGATCATGTCCAAACTCCCAATAAAGCATCGTCAACCGATGTCGGTGTAGATTTACTACACCCAAATGTAGTGCAACCCTCTATGGGAGGAATTCACTAGTGTGGCGGAAGAAAGAGAATCGGCGAGAATGCTAGGGGCCCGAGCCTTCAACTTGCTGTTTATCCATCAACCACCCAGGGGAGGGATTGAAAAATGAGAGATTGAAGAATAGAGAGATGTGCGTTTAGAGAAAAAGTGAGAAAATGGCTTTTTAGAAAAGCGAGCTTGAGGGCAGTGATGTGAGAATCACAAATAAGAAAGGGTGGGAAATAATATCCAGAGAAATAGGCTCCCTGTGCACGTCTGAGTGTCGTGTCTTTTTGTTTTATTTCGATTCTTGTTTTGAGTCGTTTCGAGTGTTACTCGATGTGTCTAGGTTGTGTGCCTTTTATTTCCTTGTTGAGTCGTTTTGGCTGTGGTCAGTCGTAGGCTCAATACCCGGTTGAGAACTCATCTCTCTATTTCAGAAATAAAATCGTCCGATGCTTTCGAGTCTTTGTGCTATTCTCCACATTTGTGCAAAACGAGATTCGTTCTTTCATAAAACTGCAGGGTTCAACCCAGGTCATGTCAGAACAGTAAAACAAGGACCTATCTGAAGCTATTTAGGTTCCGGACTGCAAAGCAAAAGAAAAGAAGGAAAATCAAAGCATCTGAGTGAGTTTCACCTTCAGCAAGTTCCGTGATTGTATTAGGATGTACCTCTTGAGGCCTTGTTAATACTACGAAGTGTGAGTCGCCTCTACCTCAAGTGTAAGCTTCTTCAAGTCGAGAATAGCCAGTCAAGCGACACGAGAGGGTTTCACATGCGGATGTTATCTCGCCAACATGAGCAGGTGTGCCCTTTTGAAATTTGAATGTGTTGTGAAGTCCTCTAGAAGCAAATCGAGGCACGAGTACATATTTGATGATCCTCTATTGCATAGAGTATGAACTTTCATATACCTTGTTGTTGCATGCGTGCAGCGCATCGTTATGATTCTTCGAGAGAATATGCTTGCTTTCAATATTGCATAAATTGTGCTTCCATACTTGCATAGAAAATGCCGTATCTTTTGCATAGAAAATGCCTCCATACTTGCATAGAAGACGCATTTTATCGCACTTTCTTGTGCATTTTATCTCGCTCGCACTGTCTCGTGCACTTACACTTTGTATCTCACTCGCACTATTTTGTGCATTTCAAATCAATCGCGCTGTTTAGCGTATCGCACTATCTTGTGCATTTCAAATCACTCGCACTGTTTAGCGTATCGCGCTGTTTAGTGCATTTTAAATCACTCGCGCTATTTAGCGTATCGCACTATCTTGTGCATTTCAAATCATTCGCGCTATTTTGCGCCCCTGCATTCGCACTGTTTTGTGTAATTTAGCATTCGCGCTATTTTGCGCACCTCAATCGCACTATTTTGTGCAGTTTGCATTCGCGCTATTTTGCGCATCGCACTATTTTGTGCAGTTTACATTCGCGCTATTTTGCGCACCACAATCGCACTATTTTGTGCAGTTTACCATTCGCCCTATTTTGCGCACCTCAATCGCACTGTCCTGTGCTTTGCATATCACATCGCACTATTTTGTGCATTTCAAATCAATCGCGCTGTATTGCGTATCGCACTATTTTGTGCATTGTATCATTCGCTATCTTCGCGTCCCACCGCCTTGTTAGTGCATTACATTTCACTCGCTATTTTGCGCATCGCTATTTTGTGCACATTACTTGCGTTGTGCATACATTTTATCGTGCTATCTTGCGCACCTTACCGTGTCTGCTGCGATGCATTCACTTTCCGCCCGGCAGCGTGTGCCAAACTTTCGAGAATCACATTGAATATATGTTGTTAGCATATTATTCTTGTTGAATTTCTCTATTTTATAGGCACGATATTGTATGTACGGTTCATTTGAAATTTGGTGCGACCCGAGCGAATCAGCGCGATATCGTATCTTCTCCGTGTGAGGCAGCGAGACTTGACTAATTCTCCGCATTCCTAAGCGCATGAAATGTAGTTGTTGCTTTACATTCTTGCTTAGCCTTGCATCTATTTGTCAATACTTGCTTCATTCTGACTTCTTTGCACTTGCATAATCACGGCTCCATACCTATCATTTGCGTTTTGCCCCCTTTTGCACGAAGAAACGCTGCGGTACACATCTTTGTTCATCTTGTATGATTGTCTAAGTCTTGACCTTGTCAAAAATGGGTGCGTCTCACGGGCTTTGACATTCACTCTAAATCACTTCTTGACTTAGAGTTACATCAAGAGGGCAACTATAGACAACCCATTTTGACCGACCTTAAGACTTCGAGCGTCACCGGTTGGCGCTTCGGTGATGTTGCATGTCGTGCTTTCGTTCGAAGTCTCGAGCGCGGCCGTCGCCATACTGCCTCCGGAACCGAACTCTCTTACATGCTTTGTCTCGATTTGCGAACGAGACTCGGTTTTCTGTTTTCTTTCGAGGGAATGGTCCGTAGACTATCTCGATGGTAGTGAGCTACTTTTCCGTGGCCGTAAGCCATTTCGCCCATTCGGGCGGTTCCGGTTTTGAAGCCGTCGGTAGTGTGCCTCGGTTGGGACGCCCAACCATCTCCGATTTCTCCGGTTTTCGGCAAGTGCCTCTGTTTTATCATTTAGGGACAGAGGCCTCTGGTACCCTCTTGCCATGACCGTCACTTCGGTGCTTCAAGATTTTGAGACCGGCTGCCGGTTTTAGCCCCAGCTTTCATTTGTATGCTCGATTTTGTTCATTTTGGCAGGTGCCTTTGTTTTGTCATTATGAGAACTGGGGCCTCGATGCCGCTTCGTGGCGAATGCCACTTCGTACTGCGGCGCATTTTGGGACCGAACCTCGCGGTTTGGGCCCCAGCATTCATTTTGCATCGGTTTTGTTCAATTTTGGCGGTACCTCTGTTTTAGCATCAAGAAGATCCTTGAAGGGTGGGAGGCCAGCAATTGTTCGAGAAAACCAGTTTAAGCTCCTCCGGCGCCCGTTTGCTCACTTGGGGCCAATGTTGAACACCACAGGGATATTTTCTTGGTAGGGACTACATATTTGTGATGAGGGCATGGGAGGACACTAAAAGTGGTGGTCGACGATAATTCAGATTTTCATTTTTGAGCCTCTTCTTCCAAGTGCAATGTTGTGACTCTGCTTCGGTGTTGCCAAGTTCAACCTTGGGGCCTTATTCTACACACACAGGAGGACCCTAAACATGGTGGTCGGCCACAATTTTTTGTCCCATTTTTGGCCATGGCCGTGCCGGCCGGGGAGTGGCCCGACCGGTTAGGGTGGCAGGCGGCCACCTTCGAGCCACTGGCCGGCTTTCTGCTTTTCACCTCTTCTGGTGTCATTTGCTTTTCAAAATATCCACCTCGCCGGGGATATTTTGGGAGAAACTTGGATGCATTTCCTCCCTTTACACCCTTTTTGGTCTATTTAAGAAATTTGGGCTGACAGCTCCTTCCCTAGGGTTACAAGATTTCATCTCAGAACCTCTCTTCCAGAAACCTCCATTTTCTATCTCAAAAACCCTAAAAAGCTTTAAGTTTCTAGCTCCTTTCTTCATCAACCCTAAGCACCACCACCACCACCTCCATTTCAACAACAAAGAAATGATTTTTTAAAGGCTAAGGACCCGAAAATTCAAGCCAGAAGCAACAAAGACTTGTCTTCAAGGGTAAGCCACTAATTCCCTTTTTCTAGCATAATTTTGAATCAATTCTTTACCCTATTTACTCTCTGTTTTGGGCTCTGACCCTACTGTTTTAGGCTTATTTTGAGTCCCTCTACAACTTTGTAGAAGGCTCCTCTGTTTAGTGTCTCCATGACACACCTCTTTCAATATCACTCTTTATGCCATTATTTTGCATGCTTTATTTGACTTATGAGTGATCTGATTTCGAGCCTGCTATAAACTGTGAGTAGGCCTATTTTGAGCCCTCTTCAACATTTAGAAGGGCTCAACCATGTTTAACCTCTCTATCATGAACTTTCTTTGTAATTCTCCATATTTTCAAGTAAAATTGCATGATTTATTTGGCCTATTTGTGATCTGATTTGGAGCATCTCATGAACTAATATTGTGCTTACTTTCAGCTCCTCTTCAACATTTAAGAAGGGCTCAACCTGGTTTTCATGCTCTACATGCCACTTGCTTTGAATTCATGTTCTACTCCTATTTGGCATGCCCCTTTGAGCTTATTTGGCCTGTTTTGAGTCTTTATCAGGCCTGAAAAGAGCCTTTTTTGGCCTTCTCATCATGTTTTATTAAGGGTCTTAGGCCATTTGATGCATGCTTTAGTACTTGTGTACTCCTATTTGGTTCATTATTTTGCATGCTTTGTTAGGCTTGCTTGGCTTCTGTTTTCGGCCTTCATCAGGCTTAGAAAGTGTCTTAAAATGACTCATTCTTCATGTTTTGTTAAGGGTCCAAGGTTGTTTGATGCATGATTTTTGGTACCTCATGTTATAGCCTTTGTTGGCTCATTATTTTGCATGCTATGTTTAGCCTATCTACATACTGAATTGAGGATGTCATCTCTTGTAAATGTGCATATTTTTGGCCTCTTTGATTTTTTAGAACTGTGTTTTTCAGTTTTGAGCATTGTATATACCACTTGCTTTGTAATTCTCCTCTTTTCCCCATTTTTTGCAAGCTATTTTTGCCATACTTGTGATCATTGTTTTGGCCATACTTTGTACTGAAAAAATGCTAGTTTAGGGGCTGCCTTGCTATTGTTTTACATGTTATGTCCATATTGTGCATGTTTAGTAGAGTTTGTAGGCGTTTGAGTGTCATAACATTGCATTTCAGACATCGGTGTAATTTTGTCATAATTAAGGGGCTATTTGTGCATCATTTTAGCTACTGAAATTTGCATTTTCATATGCACGTATACTGCGTTTCATTTGCATGCCATTTCATGCCTTCGGGCCATGCCTCGGTTTAGATGCCGTGTCTTGCGCATTGGCTATCAAACATCTCACTATCTCTCGGCATCTTATGTGAGTGCTTGGTGGGGCCCTCTCATATTAGTGTAAGCCAATTTGCATCTTCATGCCTTTATATCATTGCCTCGATTTGCGTGCCGTGTGTTATACTCATTTGAAACACTTCATTTTATCAAGCGGCATCTTATGTGAGTGTGGTGAGGCCCTCTCATATTGAGTGTAAGCCAATTTGCATCTTCATGCCTTTATATCACTTTGCCTTGGTTTTGCGTGCGTGTACGTGTGCTCATGTTTCTTCATTTTTCATCCGTCGGCATCTTATGTGAGTGTGGTGAGACCTCTCGTGTTAGTGTAAGCCAATTTGCATCTTCATGCCTTTATATCATTACGCGGTTTGCGTGCGGGTGTGTCTTGCATTTGAGCACTTCATTTTTAATAAAGCGGCATCTTATGTGAGTGTGGTGAGGCCCTCTCATGTTAGTGTAAGCCAATTTGCATCTTCGTACCTTTATATCATTGCCTCGGTTTGTGTGCCGTGTATGCGTATTTGAAACCTTCGTTTATCAAGCGGCCTCTTATGTGAGTGTGGGCTGAGGCCCTCATGTTAGTGTAAGTCCAATTGCATTGCGTATGCCATTTCATGCCTTAGGATCATCGCCTCGGTTTTGCGTGCCGCGTGCATTCGAACATCTCATTCATAGTATTGTGTATGTTAGGATTACGTCTCATGCGTATTGCATTGTGTTAGGGATAGGAATTGGCAGGGCATGGGAAAGCGAGCCGCGTTTCATTACTCAAAGTGTGAGCAGGTCTCAAATTCCCAAGTCACGGATACTCAGGATTGCCCATGATGGAGTTAGGTTTTGTTGTAGCATTTATATGCATTCATCCTATATTGAGTTGTGCAATTAGGCTCCTCGGCCATCATGCATCGAGATCGTGATTAGTGCTTACGAGGATCGAGGCATGCATATATTTGTGAAATACATTGCTATGCCCCTTTCACGCTCTCTGTTGCGACAAAATGAAGAATCGGCAATTTTTTGGGACTTGGCGCATTTCGAAAAAGTGCAAATGAGAGGCTAATCGGGGCATCATCGTGGATTTTCAAAGAACTGACGCCATCATTCATCGAGAATAGCCCACTGACCCCACGCCGGTTCTGACTTTTCTTAGTTAATTTGTAAATTAATTAGGAATTTGTATTTATTTGATTTGTAATATTTTGATTTGTAATATTCTTTTATTAGGATGTATTATTATTTATTTGGACCCTCTGGCGAGGTATAATTGTAATAAGTGTGGGTGAGTGTGATGTATGTCTTCAACCCCGTCTTTCTCCCTTTTATTTACACTTACGATGGTTAGATATAGGGCATATTTCAATTAGCACTCTGATATAATGACATCTTTCGTCATTCATACATTTTGCATGCACGGGCTCGGCGCATCATACTTTGCATTTGTATTTCAATTCCAAATGAATACATATTAGCGTAGCATTTCATATACCATGTTTAGAATAGCAGCACTGTTATAGTTGCATTTTGCATGTGTTGCATTAGGCATTTCAACATATTTAGGATTCATGCATGATTTCTAATCATTTTCTGTTTTGGCTTGGAGTACTCGGTGAGTTTTATGCTTTAGCATCCTTGCATCTTGATGTGAGTGTTACCATGAATAGCATCTTTACCATGAGCTATATGCTTATATGATATAAGCGCCTTGAATGCACGTGGGTGGAGGTTGAGTTATACGGTGGAATAATTCATCAAATGCTTGTTTTAAGCCCACTAGATAGTGGCAAAACCATTGTTTTCTAAGCCCACACGAGGGTGGCAAATCCGTCTTAGCCTGCTTGCGGGTAGCACCATCAAACCATTTTCAAACAAACAAACATGAGATGTTTAGTTCCAATTCGAGCGATTCGGTCTATACTTGTGTCTTGTCTGTCATTACATAGTAACCTAGGCTAATAAGCTGGAATAAGAACTCACAGTGTTTTTCAAAAATAGATATCATGGTTAGTAGAGCGGGTCTTTGGCGGCGGCCGAGGAATGCTCACGATGTGACCTTCCCCAATCGTGCGAGTTCAACCAACTTTGGTGATAGCCGGACCGTGGCCTTTTGGTACAGAGTCGGGGTTTTCCTAAATTTTCCATTTAAAATATTTGGGTGGCGACTTCGTTATCGCTTAAGCGATCCATGTTTGGCACTTCTTTCAAAAATCTGTTTTCTCCAAGCGATTTGCGGTTGGACTCTTTGGTTTAAGATTGAGAACACTTAACAAAATCGAGTCCAAGGCTATGGCGAGGTCCCTCGCGGGCTTATTCTGACACCTCTACAAGCAATGACTTTCTTCTTGAGTTGGAACTCACTATAACTCCCGTCGATTTCCTATCGCGGTCAAACCTGAGAGTAATCGTCTTTCGATCTTACTCCACGTCTGCCAACAACCTTCAATTACATGAGGTTAAATGGAACACATTAGCGACCCACGTAAACATGTTTAGTAAACAACAAAAACATAAGTTATAATTGTAACTTCGTGTAGAACATCACCATAACCTTTAGATGTGCGAGAATCCAATCCATTAGGAAGTCCCATTTTCTCGACCATAACACGAAAAAACATAAACACTCATGATGAGAAAATTGCTTATTTCAATATTTATTGCTTTGGAGCAACTTCAAAGGATTGGAGCTTCATGAGAGCCGGTGGGATAAAATTGAAGTAACCACTTGAAAAGTTGGGCTTCATGAGGAGCTTCAGTGTGGGGTATATGCTAATCATATCAATGATTGAATGTGACCTCGGCAACTCTTGTTACTCTCTGGTTCAACAATGGATACCTTGCAATGAATTAGCTCATAAATGCATGTATGTCTGGAGGAAGCAACAATATTAGTAAAGATAAGAATACAACTACTTTGTTTTTTATTACAAGCATAGGAAAAGAAATGCAAAACAATTTCTGAGCATTGATAGAAATTGAATAAATGAGGTCCAACTGCAAATAAAAATAGATTGAATATCTTCCAATGAAGCAGAAAGCGATATTGCAAGATTAAAAAACAAAAAAACAAAAACAAAAACAAGCGACAACCTCACATAAACACCACCCTGCTGGAATTTGAACATAATGGGCATGCTGAGGGGCCGAAACAAAAAGAAGATATTATACGTGAACATCACCTGCTGACTTGAAGGGGCACAAATTACATCCATGATTGATTAAAAGCATAAGCTTCGAAATATTCCCAATTCTATCCTTCTCACCACGAGAAGTTAAAATTAAATCATACAACTAGCACCAATATTCTCTCTAACTCTTGCTTTATAGTACCTTTAAATTTGAAAGTTGATTGTTTATCGCTAGCCGCTTCATACCGCATTTAAGCATGGTTTTAGGTTGATTGTAGTCTCTTGGGAAATAAAGAACCATCAAATGAGGTGAAGCTTATTGAAGAAGTTAAGAGTTGAAAGTTAACAAAATGATCATTTATTTACATTTCGGTTTGAATTTCCGTTGTAGCTATTCTTCATAATGGAAAGTAAAAATTTGATTTTATCTTTTCTTTCCCACTCTTGAAAATCTTTTTGAAAATAAATTAGAAAACTTAAAGTTTGGGAACAAAAGAGCAATAGAACTCCACCACTTTGTTAAAAAGGAGAACTATTATTTTTAAAGAAAGCAGAACTCCACTACTCTTTGTAGTTTATAACTAATTACCAAAAGCAACATCAAGTGTGAAAAAAGAAATGGAACACATAGACCCTAACTTTATAGAAGATCCGGCCCGACCCTCAATTTTTAATTTTTTTAAGTCTAGTGTACTTCATGGAGAAATTATGAGTATTAAGATATTTTATTTTACTCCTTTTTGACATGTGTAATTGCCAACTCCTAATTGAGACCCTTGATTTCAATATAATAATCGTCTCCCTTGCATACAAGGACACCTAACTTTATTACCTAAGAAGAATGTCGGTAGTATAACACATGAAC